>PCDI01000008.1:0-392358 GCA_002778195.1 Raffaelea ambrosiae
TTTGGGTGTGGCTTTTTGGAGCCTTTCGGCCTCCTTTCGGCCAACTTTGGCCAAGATCCAGGGCAGCGAAAAGAGGACTCTCACATTCCAGAGGGCGTCGAATCGTTCGGATCCTCCTTTCCTAGTGCTTTTCAGGTCTTTTTCTGTTCTCTCTTTTTCGTCTTCTTCTCGATCTGACCGTAAGCCGGGGACTCGCCGCAGAGAGGGCCCCCTGCCGCCGATTTTCAACTTGCTCTGCTAGTTTTTCATGCCCCTTTTCGACTCCTCTCGAGCTCCCTTTTCGTTGCTTTTTTCGTAGCTTGTTCCAGTCTGGAGGAAGCTAGTGATCTGTAGCAAGCGACGTCAGTGGTGGTGGGCAGACAAAAAACTGAAAAAAGAGGGGCTGCTTGCTTCTTTGGCGTTTGGCTGTTCAGTGTCTGTGTGGCAGGCCCTCGTGCGGCGGGTTGTGGGCGGGTGTGTGTGGGCGGCAAAAAAAAAAAACTTGGCCCCGCGGTGGTTGTCTGAGGGTGTCCTGAGGGGCTCTTTGTGTTCTGGATTGGTCCGAACGTTTCCTCAGCTGGGTGTTTTCTGGGTCTCTCAGTGTCACACTCTGGCCACCTTTCGGGTCTCTTGGGTTGCCTTGGATCGGGTTGCTGGGCCTTGCTGGAGCTCTTTGTTGGGTCTCCTTGCTTCTTCTTTGGAGGGGGGAGGGGCTCTGCCTTGGTTGCCCTTTCCTCCCCAGGAAGATCGGCCCCACCACGTCGCCAGTTTTCCACATTCCACGCAAGTTCCAGAAGCGGTGGGCAGTGGCGGTTGCGCTGTGCAGTGCTTTGTTGGAGCGGCACTCTGACGAATCCTGCAGACAGAAGGAGCGACCGAGGAGGTTGGGTCTGCAATTATGCCGTCGCCGTAGGCAACTCGACGTCACCAACGGCAAGAACGACTACACGCAACGTAGTTGGTCAGCCACCTCCAATATCAACCTTGGTAAGATGCATGTTCGTTGTCTGCACGCAGTTCTCCGGTGGTCGAAAGCAACGCCCATGCGGCCGTTATTTTCTGTTGGCCGCAGCATGCCGCAGCTCGCTGTGGAAAGGGAAGCTCCGGGACTTGCCCGCACTTGTACCTGACTTTTTGGCGCTAGACCACCGACTCATTCCTGAAACCCTTGGGCGCAAGGGACACCGCCTAGTTGGTAGACAAAAGAAACCACACCGACCACGGAGGCAGGCCTGAATTTGCTTCACGAGAGGAAAAAAAAAAAAAAAAGAAACCATCGCCCTTCAGGAAAGACGTCGGAGTACGGGCCCCCAAAGGGCGAAGGGTATCCGATAGTTGCCCCCTCTCTCGGGGCCACGAGAACCCGCTCCGGGCGACTGGCCACGCGAAGACACCAGAAGAAGCCAAAAGCCAAACCAAAGGCCAAAAAAAAACTCAGACGGCGTCCCGAGCGACACGCTTTGAGAAAAGCTAGAAAGGCAGCTACTGGCCTGCACAAGACAGGAGAGAGGAAAAAAGGGACGGCGGTTGACGATGCAGCCAGTCAAACTGGTCCCCCACGAAGCAGCCTGCGTAGAAAGAGAACTAGACTGCATCTTCGCGCTCGCATAGTGCGATGCAAGCGCTTGGCTCTTTCTGCACTGGGAAAGGTTCAGGGGAAACGTCCCCATCTGCCAAAGGATCTGCCGTGAGACTGAGCGATAATGGTGCTCGCAAGAGACGGAGAAGAACTGCAATAACAAAAAGCTGGCAGAAAGAAGCCCATTGTCGCCAGATGCGCCCGCCCAAAAGCACAGACGCCCCGCGCAACCACATGCCCCTCTGGTTGGTCGGGTAAGACTATCCTGGTTCTAAAGTGCGCTGCTAGGTCAGGGGTTGCGGTGCGGGCGGACCAGAACCAGCGCATTGGGGGGGGGTGGCGGTCGACGACGGGCTGTCAAATGCGGAAGGCTGGCGATCACCCAGCATAGGCCTGGCAGTGACACTATCGCCCATGCATAGCCAGATACTGGTACTGGTACCACTACTCGTATCGCTGACCTTCTCCTGTCTCGCGCCTGCGTTCACTGCAATGCTCGTAACTGCTGGATCTTGTCTTGCTTCCCTGCGATATCGTACCCAAATACGCCCAGAGACACCCCAAAAGAAACCACGGCGACATGAAAGTCCCGGAGGCTGCGTACTTTTGTTGTTTTTGTCAGAGAGTGAACACATTCTGAAAACCGGGCCGCCGGTGGCGGCCTGACGTGTTTTGTCTGCTGCTATGCTTGTACACCGTACCTTCTCACCACGGTCCTCGTACCGAGCCGGTCGTGCCTGCCCTCACATGCCTGCCTGCTCTTGGCCCACTGAGGCCATCCGCCCCAAAACGCACTCAGACACGCCAGCGGCGAGGCCGGCCACCGAAGCCAGTCTGCACACACAGTCAACAGATGATACGCAGCCCTCGCCTGGTACCTGCCTCGACATGTAGTCGTCCACACTAGGGAGGCCACTGGTGGAGCTCGGCGAACCCAACCACACCCCCCTCCGTTGACGCTACTGCGCGTACCCAGCCTCTCCACTCTACGTCTCCCCGCCCACGCCTCTGGCCACCCCTTCCTCGCCAGAAGCCACTGACACCACCACGGAGCACAACACAGAAGTAGTACGGTGTAAAAGAAAACGACAGAGAGACTGCATCCTGCTCGCTTGTCTATATGAACCGTGCCTTCCTCCCCCTCCAGATTGTCGTTTGTTTCCTTTCCTTCTCTCTTTTTTCCAGCATCTCTTCTTCATCTGCTGTTGTCTCTCGCTTGTTGTACCAAACAAACAACATTCGCTCAACAACAATCGTTCTGGATTGCTTCAATCGTTTTATTGCACACTCTTGAATTTGATACCGCTCGTTCTTCCGCTTGTTTTCCATTACTGGTTTTTGGTTAGGCACTGCATTCTAATATCGCCATCCTTCACCACTTACACGGCATTCCCAATATCGCCAACACCCACAACAACAACCAGCAATTCACAATGAAGACCTCCGTTGCTCTCCTCTCTCTCCTCGGCGGTGCCCTCGCCGAGGGCGTCACCGAGTCCATCGCTCCTGATAACTCCTACCCGGATGGCTGTAGCAAGGACTTCTCCGGCTCCTTTGAGGTCACTATCGCTGTCGTCAAGAATGCTAAGCGTGATCTCGACATGATCCGGCATCAGAAGGTTTGTCCATCAATTTGTCATTTTGTCCACCAAACAGAGCTCCCCGCTTCCCAGCGTTGCACACACAAACCTGCTTTACACAGAAGAGCCATTCATGCAACATGGCATGTACCCGCACCCAGCTCACCAACCCCTGCCACAACCCCCCCCCCTGTTCACTGTCACCTGCCCTACTCAAACCCTGGTCAGCCAAGAACATGAGAACATTACCACTAACACGCAACTTGTGCAGCGCTCCTCCACCTGCACCACTGATGGCATCCTGGTCATGAGCCTGGCGGACGGCACCCTGACCGACTCCAAGGATCGCACGGGCTACATTGCCTCCAACTACCAGTTCCAGTTCGACTCTCCGGCGCAGGCTGGCGCCATCTACACCTCTGGCTTCTCCGTCTGCGGCAACGACTCCCTGGCTCTCGGTGACACTACCACCTTCTACCAGTGCAAGTCGGGCAGCTTCTGGAACCTCTACGACCGCAACTGGGCCGAGCAGTGCGAGGCCGTCCAGATTATTGCTCTGCCCTGCGGCACCGACTCGTCTGCTGCCGCCTCCGAGACTGCCGATGGCCAGGTCGTTGCCACGGAGGTCATCACCACCACTGTTGTCCAGACCATTGGCGATGGCCAGGTCCAGGCCGTGACCACCACCATCCCTGTTCCTATCTGCCAGATTGGTGATGGCCAGGTCCAGGGCCACAGCACCCCGTGCGCCTCCATCAGCGTTGCCGTCGCCACGACTGAGGCTGCCTCCGCTCCCGCCGTCGTTCCCGTCAGCCAGTACTCTGATGGCCAGATCCAGGTCACGACGCCCGCTACTACCGCCGTCCCTGCTGCCACTACCACCGCTCCTGCTGCTACCACCACCGCTCCTGCTGCTACCACCACCGCTCCTGCTGCTGGTAGCTCTGCTCCTGCTGCTGGCACAACCGCCCCTGCTGCTGGCAGCTCTGCTCCTGCTGCTGGCACCACTGCCCCTGCTGCTGGTGGCTCCACTCCGGCTGCCGGCACTACCACTGCTGCGGCTGCTGGCACGACGTCTGCTGGCTGCGGCTCGGGCTCGGACTCGGAGTGCGGCACTACCGTTGCTGTCACCTCCTACTCCAACAGCACGACTTTTGCCTCCGTCACTTCGGGCACGGCCACTCCTGCTGCTGGCACCACCTCCGCTGCTCCCCCGGCCGGCTCGTCCGGCACCACTACCAGCGGTGCTGCTCGCTTCGGCGCTGGCCTGACCATGCTCATTGCCGTGGTCGCTGCCGCCATTGCTCTGTAAACGAGTCAACTTGGCGCATTAGCCATCGAGCTAAAACACAAAATACAATCATCATGGTCTAGACGTGATAATAAGGCCACATTGGTCTGTAATAACACGTTGCAACGGACTGCGGAAAAAATTACATGGAGCGAAATGCAGGGCATTCAGAGGGGGGGATTCACAGGTTTTTCTTCTCTTCTCTTCTATTTCTTTTTCTTCTTTTTTTCTTCCACTTTCGTGTGTACTTTTTTTTCTATGGTATTTGAACGAAACGGTCAACGGTTTGGGATAAACATGTCTATTGACACAAAGACACAGCACACGGATTGGCCCGCGTGTTAGAATGTATGTATGAACATAATCAACAAGCAAAAAATTATAAATAATTGTGCTCATGTACCGAATCATGTTGTCTTGTGAAGCTCCAGGCCTGGGTATCATATGATGCTATACTTTACATTTTCCGACTGAAAACAAAACGAGAAATAAACTGAAATTTCGTTGTATCTTACTTGCTCCGGATACGCCTGGCTTTGCGTTTCTTGAACAGCCCGACTGTCGGAGGTGCTGCCGCTGTTTCTGGTACTTCTTCTGGTTCCGATGCCGTTGTTGTGACTGTTGCCTCTGGGTTGTCTTCTTCCTGTTTCACTGACACCGTACCACTGTCATCCTCCTCCTTCACTGACGTCATCGTTTCTGCCTCTTGGTTGTCCTCCTTCTTGACCTTCTTCGCCAGCGCTGCACCCGTGCTGTTCAGCAAGCTGTCCAGGTCACTGTCGGCCGTGTCGGCTGCGGTGGTGCGGCCCCACTTCCGCGGTTTCTTGAACAGACTCTGGACGGCCGTGTCGACGTCGCCCGCGTGCGCGTTGGTCGTCATCGTGGCGCCGCTGCTCCGGCTCGCGTACACGCCGCCCTCCTCGTCGCGCTCGGCCTCGGGGTCGGCCCTTCGCTTGCGCACGCCAATGGCGACAGCCGCCTTGTCGTCCTTGTCGTTTTTGTCTTTTTTGTCTTGGTCCTGGTCCTGGACCACCCGCACCGTCGTGACCGACCAGTCGCCCGCCATGGCGAGGTCGCCGCGCAGCTCTTCGGGGATGCTGACGCCCAGGTCGGCCAGCTGTTCGAGCTGCTGTGCTGGGGCGGCTGCGGGTGGTGGTTGTTGTTGCTGTTGTGACGGGGTCGGCGCGACCGGTCTCTTCGTTGGTCTCGCACTCCCGCTCGCACTCCCGCTCGCACTCCCACTCTCCGACTCCCCCACAATTCCGTTCAGCCGGGCAATCTCCCGCTTGGCCTTCTCCTGCTCGCGTTCTTGCCGCTCGTGGTCGCGGTGGAGGTCGCGCAGGGCGCGGCGGACGGCGCCCTGGTGCTTGCCGGTGGCCTCATGGTTGGCGCGGCCGAGTTTGGTGTCGGCGACGTACGTGGAGCAGTGCTTGCACCAGTACTTGGGCGTGGACTTCCAATAGTCGGCCATCGTGTCTTGCGGTGGGGGGGGGGGGGGGGGGGGGGTTGTGAACCGAGACAGGTGAAGGTGGCAGACCAAAGCTGGTTGATTGTTCGCTATGACGTTCTAAAAATTTGCCAGCTATTATTAACTCCGCCGTACATCCAATTGTATAGCTTCTGGTCACGTGCCTTCTACACAACTACCCTCCTGCTGCTCTTTGTGGCTGTTCCTGCCACCCTCCTTGACAAAGTCGGCACACCGCTCGGCCACCATCAGCGTCGCCGCCATCGTATGCGCGCTCGGGATCCGGGGGAACACGCTGGCGTCGGCCACCCGCAGATTGGCGATTCCGTGCACGCGCAGCGACGTGTCCACCACGCCGGTGCTCGCATCGGGCGACATCCGGCACGAGCACCCGTAGTGGAGGCTCGACAGGAGGGTGCGCTCGGCGTAGGCGTCGATTTCGGCGTCCGTCACGGTGGCCCACCTGCCGTGCAGGGATGGGAGGTCTTCTTGGTTCTTGTTCTTCTTGTGGTCGGTGGGCGGGGGGGGCACGATCGCCACGGGCTTGGCTGCTGCGTCTGTCGTGCCTGCGCTCTGTACGCTGGCCGTGTCGTCCGACGACGACGTTTCCGTCGTGCTCTCCGCACCTCCATCCGGGCGCTGCCGGCCGAGGGACCCTGCGGAGACGGAGCCTGTCACCGCCACCATGTCGTCGGGGTCCATGCCCGGCGCCACCGTCAAGGCCGCGGCGGCGCCCGGGTACCCCGTGTTGGTGGCGAACTCGTCGGCCAGCCGCATGGCGAACCGTGCGGCCTTGCGCAGGAGCACGCGGTCTCGCGGGTCCGCCAGCAGCGGGTACGTGATGCGCGGATGCACGCGCGGGTCGGTCGACGAGGCCAGCGTGACGCGGCCCGACAGGTGCGACTGGGTGAGCGTCGTGAACAGCGTCAGGCGGCTGCGGGCGGCCAGGTCCATCGCGAGCACGTTGATCGGCAGCAGCATCAGCTCGAGGTCGGGGACGCTGTGCGCCTGGTACGCATCCAGGCCCTGCCCCGCCTCCTCCTGGACGTCCATCGTCTGGTCGTCAATGGTGTCCAGACGCGTAAACACGGTCGCTGCGGTCGAGCAGGAGAGCAGCCCCTGGCCGAACACCACGTACAGAAGCAACGTGTAGAGGGCGTACAGGATGCTTCGCAGGCGCTGGTAGGTCTCCTGGACCGGCAGGTCGACCATGATGGGCATGGCAAAGTGGTCGGCCAGGTGGGCGCCGACATGGGGCAGGTCGTGCACGCAGGCGGTGCCGCCCTGGCCGTTGCTGTTGTTGCTGTTGTCCTCGAACTGGGCACGGGGCCCGATGCCGCTCAGGAGGAGCAGCTGTGGCGACCGGAAAGCGCCGCCGCAGACGATGACTTCGCGCCGGGCGGATACCAGCACAGGCGAAGGAGGGGCACGGGTGTCTACGTTGGCGGGCAGCACGGCCGGTGCAATGTACACGCCCGTGGCGCGGCGCGCCTTTTCTTGGCCGGCGATGTCGATCTGCACTTTCGTGGCCACGACGCCCGTGCAGATGGACAGGTGTGCCTGTCGCTCGCGGGCCACGCGTGCCCCCAAATACGCCCGATCGGTGGCCAGCCGCTGGCCGTTCTTGCCGATGGCCTGGTCGAGGGTGAAGAAGCCCTGGGCGGGACCGTCCGGGTTGTTGCAGTCGTCGGACACGGGGAGGCCAATCTGGGCACAGGCTTTCGCCATACTGACCAGGAACGACTGCAGTATCAGCATGTGCTATTGAAACAAAAAGGGCTGCTAAGAAAAGGGGTGGCTGGGGGGGTGTATGGCGTTGTTCGTACTGCGACATCCATGTGAAGTGCATGCCAATCTGCTTGATCTCGAGCGGTCCTGAGAAGCATCAGCATCGGGCTCGTTGATAATGGCAAGACAATCGATGGCTTGGCTTGGTCCCAAAAGAAAGAGGACACCTTACCGTCGTGTCCTCGGTATGGCGCATCCGGATGGGCCACGGCGTTTTCGAATTTCTTGAAATACGGTTCTACCACCTCCCATCTCCAGTCCGGCAGGCCCTCTTCGGCCCAGCCGTTGTAGCCACCCGGGACACTGCGGGTGACCAGCATGCCGTTCACGCGGGTGGTGCCGCCGAGGGCCTCGGCATTGGGGAGATGTACGCGCCTCCCCCGGAGGGCATCCACCGCCTCTGAGTAGCGGTCCAACACCCCCGGCACAAGCGGCGAGCGGTAGTCGAGGCTCAGCATGGGGATGCGCGACAAGTAGGTGTCGACTCGGGGCCCCCTCTCTACAAGGAGCACGGACACGGTGGGATCCTCGGAGAGCCGAGCCGCCAGGACGCAACCGGCCGTGCCGCCTGTGCCGGTGGAACAATTTCGAGATTAGCTCTGGTTTCGTATGAACGGATTTTCGGCCGCGAAGAGAAGGAGGGGCAAATATTCCGTATTACCTCCCACGATGATGTAGTCATAGGTCTTGCCTGCCACATCATCGATGGACCTTTCTGGATATGCGCTAGAGAATGGCCACATGGTTGTGGACAGGATTCGTCTAAAGGGGGGCCCAAGTCAGTCAAACGAGAAACAACCGCAGTTTGCTCTTGAACAACACTGCGTCAGAAGAAGCAAGATGCAAGGCCGTGCGGAGGCCAATTTGCGAGGACGTCTGAGCGGAATGGCTCTGTAGGATCCCGACGCCCACAGCCTATCAGCCGCGTTCTCTGTACCGCACACCCCCGCATTCTATCCTTCGTTTTGTATGCAGTCACTAGCATAATATGGCGAGTCTCTTCGAGACGGAAGTGTTCCTGATGTCGATTGGAAGGACAAGCATGTGCCGGGGGGTGGGCTCCTGGCGCAGCATCCAATAAGAGGGGTTCTCAGCAGTGTTTAGGGGGGCAGTTACTGCAGAGCCACTCGCAGTGTCTGCTCCGAACTGCAGAAGCCGAGGTCCCTGAACCAGGTTACATTTTTCTGCTGCCACTGCGTCTGGTTCGGCCCTTGGACGGCAACGTATCTGCCGAATGCTACGGGGTTCAAATGCCATTGTTGGCACCATTTGGATCGAACCAACTCCCGATACATATGCGAGATTGCCTACACCCAGTTTCTACATTTATCCACTTTGTCCAGCCCCGACGTTTCGCAAGGCGGCCCAGACTTCCAATCCCCTGTCCCACATCTCGTCCGGCCAAATGTCTACGCTGCCGTCTGCCTTGAGCCGTCGCAGCTCCCGGGGGTTGGTTGTGCCCCATTCGGAGCGAATGTCCTCTCCGTGCACAAACTTGGCATACAGGTCCAGGAAGGCCGCCTTCACGATCGTCTTCTCCCGCGGTTCCAGCCCCCGTCCCTCGCCGTACACCCAGATGGAGTTGTCCGCCCAGTGCGTTGCGCCCCATTGCTTGGGCAGGCTGGCATCCGTCTCCTTGGCCCGCCACTCCACCCGGTAGCGATGGACAAGATCGCCCACCCCGCCGCGGGCAAGGCAGGCAATGAGCCCGCGCTGCAGCATGTGCACCTGGATGTCGGCCCAGACGTGTCCGAAAGCGTCTCGGCGCCAGCTCGACCACGGCGGCGGCAGCCTGCCGTCCGGGACATACAGCCGCAGCAGCGCCTCGACGCCGTCGGCCGGGTACTCGGCCAGAAGGCGGGCGCGAAACGCGGCCCATGTGTCGTCGCGCGGGGGACGGAACGTCCGGTAGAGAAAGTGCTCGTCGCGGCAGTCGCCGATCCAGATGCGGATGTCCCGCTCGACCAGCGTCCGGGCCAGGGAGCCGTCCTCCAGCTCGCGGAAGAGCGTCGGGCGCACAAAGGCGCCGTCGCTCACCGACCGGAACTCGTGGAGGGACATGCGCTGGGTCGCTGCGATGATGTCCGGGGCCCGGATGGCCCGCAGCCGGGCCATCGTGCCGGGAGCCGGCAGAGCCGGCCGAGCCGGCGATCGGCCGAGCGCGGTGGTGGCCAGCTCGTCAAACTGGTGCTGGGCCTCCGCGGGGCACTTGGGCTGCATGCCGCAGGCATTGGAGTGCATCGCGACTCGCCGGATGAGCGACTCGGTGGCGGGCCGGCCCAGATCGTAGGCGAGCTGGTAAAAGACGGAGTGGGCCCCGGCCGAGTAGCCGGCGACGGTCATGTTGGACGGGTCGCCGCCGAAGCTGCGGATGTGCCGGTGCGTCCACTCGAGACACAGCCGCTGGTCCCAGAAGCCAAAATTGCCGAGCGTCGTGTCGCCGTTCTGGCTGGCCTCGTCCTGCAGTTCCTTGGACGCCAGAAAGCCCAAGGCATTGAGGCGGTAGGCCGGCGTCACGATGACGGCCTGGAGGTTGGTGTCGCCGAGCATCTCGGTGTAGTTCAGCTCGTTGGGGCTTCCATACTGCAGACTACCGCCGTCTGCGGGAAGAAAAGCACGCTGCTTGTTAGCCTACCCGCACCGCGGATGCCTGTTCTTGGGGCGTGGCGTCGTTCGCCGACGAGAGGAGGACTCCTCACGGATGTAAAAGTAGACAGGCCACCCATGGGCCGGTGCGGCGCCCGGCGGAAGCCAGATGTTGGCCTGCAGACAGTCCTCCGTCACCCAGGCCGGGTCTGGCTGGGCATGCGGCGCATACTGCGGACATATGCCGGTCACCCCGGTAAACCTGCCCGGCCGGACCCGGGTGCCGTACTGGTAGCCTGCCGGGAGAGGCCGCGGTCGCCTCCAGCGATACGGACCCAGGGGCGGCTGCGCATAGGGAACGCCTCCAAAGCGATGGCACAGCGTCTTCCCCGAGCCTGCATCTTGAATAGTCACGCCCTCTATCCAGCCCAGGGTCTTGAGGTTCAGCACGCACGGTTTCAGGGCAGTACGGAGCCGCATGTTTGTCATGTTGTTGGTAGTGGGGAGGATTTAATAGGGGGTGGAGGTATGCGTCATAGCTTATTGGCCTGCTGTTAACCCCGAGCAGGCAGTACTAGAAACGGTCGCAGTGGTGGGTTGCGGGGCGGCCTTCGTGCCGAACCAGCACCAATAACAGTGGTCTTTTTGCGTCCCCATTTCCCCAGGCATGTTTTGTTTTCAAACTCGTCAAAGACAGCGCTTCGTTCTACTCATTCACACACGCCAGAGAGATTGACAAAGCCGTCGCCTACGAACCGTTTTCAGTACTATGACAAGCACGGCCGGAGGCCGCTGGTGGTAGGGGGGCTTGTCGAGTATTTAGGACCTCGTAGGAAGATGTCGTCTTCACCAGACTCTGAAGATCACTTCCACACATAGGAGCCAACTTCTTTCCTTGCGTTGCGTAGCAACAATGGTGACCAAGTACAAAAATCTAGGCTGGCTACAAGCTCCATACACTCCATTTGCTATCCCCATGGCGTTAATGGTTGATATTAGTTACCCGCCTGACAAAATCCTCGCTTACAGCCTTCGCACAAGCCTTGTTCATGTGGCGGGCCTTCTTCGGACGTGTATTCAGCCCCTTCTACGCGGATTCCTGCCCATTTCCGCAATCGGTATGCAACGCGTTCGATGTACGAGTTCTTGTCGACCGTGAAGGTGCCCAGGCCATTGCAGCCCTTGCAGCGCTGGTTGAAGACGCGTGCATCGTATCCATTCCCTCGGTAGCTGCGAATCACAATCGCCACCTTCTTGCTGGTCCATGCCGTGCCTTTGCAATCGTGACGGCATTGGAATCGACCCATAATGTTGGTGTTGTATAGTTTTTCTGCATCTTTGTCGTTGCCCTTCTTGTTGAACCAGGGGATGATGCCGTCCGACAGAACTGCCGCGGCTACCTGATCGTGTAGACCCGGATATTTGAACATGATCCGCGTCTCTCCAGCATCAGTTTTTGCACTTTTGTTCGTTTTCTTTCTCGTAATTTTCTTGGCGTCGGGTTGGCTTGGTGAAGAAGTAGAATACGGTGAACAGTTTGTTGGCTGCAAGTGGGTGTATCTTGGGCGGATCAAAGTGGCCGATACCCTTAGATTGTCGAGGGCGGTAGGCCAACTATATCGGAAACCCAACATCTTTGAGCCTACGAAAGTGAGGGTAGTAGCAAGATTTGGCTCTCTTACGATTTGGGCAGGTGGTGGTTTTGTTTTAAACCGAGGGGTGGACCAGCCTTTGTGGCCTCTGCGTGATTCTCCTCGAATCATACCCTGGCCACCCCTGCGTACTCAAAAAGAGCATTTGCTTGTAATGAAAGCCAATGAATGCAATGATCGTCAGCGCCATCATGTGCTGTTGACCTGGTTTTGGCGGCGATTGGCTTCGGCTCCGTCAGTTTTGCATCCGCTGCAGTGTGTCCCACCCCCGCCCCCCTGCAAAGACGACGCGTATGCAGACATTCGGTAGGCCTCAGTAGGCCTCAGTGCGTCGAGCCACTGACAGTTCGAGACGGTGAACGAAATGTGACCCAGAGATGTACGTTGTCAGTCACACGCTCACAAAATGCAGATGACCAAGACCAGCTATCCTTTGTCCTGGCAAATTGGCCCAGGTCAGATCGAGCATTCTATCTCATGACTGTGACCAACCGGGGGGGGGCATATGCAGAGGACCTTGGCCTTGTTTATCACGGACCCGAGGCTGCCCACAAAACACACATGGTTAATGCCATGCCAAGCAATCGCGCCGAGTGATTTTCTGGCATCTGTGGTGCCCGGGGTCGTTCCATGATGCTCTGGTTCCCATCTGCGGGGCTCCTGGAACGGCCAGTATCCGCATTGGCTGGCAACTCACATGAGACCACCAGAGATAGGAAACAGCTAGCACAACCAGCCCAGGCTGGGTGCCACGTATTGTGACGCATGAGCGCGGCGGCAGGGGAGCTAGTGATCAGTCTGGTAGCAGAATCACATTCTCCCAGATGGAAAAACATGCTCGATCGGATAACGTGAAAGGAAGGTGTGCAGCCTAGGAAAACGGGCCAGTTCCCATCTGTAGACTCACTCCTTTCTGCATTCCGTTCTATGACCAGAGCAACAGCTGAAAGACCTAGACTCGATTGGCGGTCTGCGAGGCTACTTCACTGCAGATACAACATACTAGACTCAGTCGAGTAAGCGTTGGTACTAGCGGTCTCTTTTGTTGAGCTTGAAGTTGTACCGGGGGACACATGTTTCCTCAATTTCTGCCAGGCTCGTATCCTTCGTCTTGGGAATCCAGATGGCCAGTACTGCGCAAATGGCTAGAATGCCGGAAAGCAGTACACACCATTCAGGCCGGTGGTGTCGGTTGCCAGTAGGACGATACAAATAACAGCCGCAGTCAAGGCAAACACGGACCATATCTGTTTAAAGCGTGAGTTGCCATGGCCGGTGCGAAGCGAGCGCGATCTGTCGGCACGAAGGCCGCAATCATCCCTTGCCAGAGAAAGGTGGGCAAGTGCACACGGCCGAGGAAAATGTCGGCACGAAGTCCGATGTTGCAAGTGGAGACTAACAAGCAAATTTGGCAAGTCTTAGCTTCCATTGGCTGCGTCAGCCAATGAGGGGCGGCAGTGCAATTCTCCCCCCCCCCCCCACGTGGTGATGGCATCCGTCAGGACATGCGGCTCTCCCATCCGTCATTTTCTCTCCCTTGGCAACCTCTTCAGCTGTGGATGGCATGGACCAATAGCGGCTTCGGTTCTTCTGGTCATCAGCTCTGCCGTTCGTCCGCTCCGTACCGCCGCTCTATTCTCCAACTGTTGGAGCTTCCAGCTTGACATCTGGCCATCTACCGAGCGGAGAGACGGTCTCCCATCGCAGCGGTGAACCATGGCTGGCCCCGATGAGCCGGCGTCACCGGTGCTGGCACTCCGGGAAGCCTTTGGTGACCGCAAACTGCCCGATATCAGCCGGAAGATCACTGCCTGCGTGGCGTGCCGGAAGCAAAAGGTGCGGTCGCTTGCTGGAATGCCAGAATGTCGCCTGACTAACTGGCTGCGCTGTTCCCCAGATCAAATGCCACATGAAAGATTCGCAGCCACCATGCACGCGCTGCAAGAAGAGAGGACTGTCCTGTACGGTCAACCGAAGTCTGCAGATGCTGCTGGAGAATGACACTCTGTATGTCAGCTGTCTCCCTTATCCAGAGAGGCCATGGCTGACCGAGACGGGAACTTAGATGGAAATACACCATGGAAAAGAAGATGCAGAAGCTGGAGTCCATTGTGTCCCGACTGGCCACAGATGCCTTGCCGCCCGACGAGTTGCAGCTGCTCCAGGAGCAGGGAGGTCACGATGCGTCCCCATCCAGCCACGACATGCCGGACCAGCAGCAGCAGCAACAGCAGGCCAGCCAGCAACGCTCTACGGCGCCACCCCAAGCCGAAAACCAGGGACCCAACCACTGGGAGATTGTGATGGACCTCGACTCGGGCCCGGGCGCCATTCCGGGCTTCTACATTTCCGACACGCCGCCGGCGCGCGGGGAAGAGCGGCACGCCGACTTCATCGCGCGCGGGGTCATCAGCCTGGCGCGCGCGCAGACGCACTTTGACCGGTACAAGGACCGGCTCGACCACTTTCCGTACCGGATCCTGGGCGACCACGAGGGAGTGACGCTGGCGTCGGTGCGGGCGAGCTCGCCGCTGCTGGCGGCGGCGGTCTGCGCGGTGGGCGCCCTACACGAGACCATGGCGGTGGCGGCCCCCCACCCGAACGACCCGAACGACCCGAACGACCCGGACCACCCGGACCACCCGAACCACCCGGACGCAGGCACGCCCCGGACCGCGAGCTCGGGCGACTTTGACGCGCTCTACCAGGAGTTTGTGGCCTTGCTGGCGCCCCGCGCGCTGGCCAAAGCCTGCAGCGTGGAGGACGTGCGGGCGCTCTGCATCGGGGCCTTTTGGCTGGGCGGCGATCTGTCGTGGACGCTGGTGGGCACGGCGGTGCGCATGGCCACGGAGCTGCAGCTGCACAAGAGTTTTGCGCGCGCGCGGCACGCCGGGGCCGCCGGGGCCGCCGCCGCCGCCACCGCCGCCGACCGCCAGCACTACGTCCGCGCGCGGCTCTGGTTCCTCGTGTACGCGTGCGACCACCACTTTTCCATTGTGTACGGGCGGCCGCCGCTGACGCGCGAGTGCGCGGCCATCCGGGGCGCGCGCGACTTTCTGGCCGGCGCGCACGCGACCGAGGACGACGCCCGGCTGGTCAGCCAGGTGCTGCGGTGGAGCCTCTGCACGGGCATCTTTGACACGCTGGGCGTGGACGTCGACCGGCCGCTGGCCACGCGCGAGCAGGTGGCGCACGTGCGGCGCTTCGACGCGGCGTTGGACCGCCTGCGGGCCGAGTGGGCGGACCAGTTCTGCCCGAACGCGCACGTGGGCAACTACCCGCGCAAAGGCGTGACGCTGCAGTACCACTTTGCCAAGCTGTACCTGTGCTCGCACGCGTTCCGGGGGCTGGGGACGACGACGCCCGGCAGCGACCGCCGGGGGGGGGGCCGGGGGGACCCCCCGCCGGAACGGGACCGCGCCGGGTCGTCCTCGGACCCCGGTCTGTCGCGCGCGCTCGACGAGGTGGCCCACAAGGGTGTGTGCGCGGCCCGGTCGATCCTGCAGGCGGTGGTCGCGGACCGGGAGATCCAGTCGTACCTCAACGGGCTGCCCGTCTACTTTGACGTGATGATTGCCTTTGCCGCGGTGTTTTTGCTCAAAGTGTCGACCACGTTCGCGGCGGCGGTGCCGACGATCGACGTGCAGGACATTCCGCAGCTGCTGGCGACGCTGGTCGCGACGCTCCAGACGATCACGCGGTCGATGCATCCGCGGCACCTGCTGGTGAGCATCACCCGGGGCATCGAGCGCCTGCTGCAGCAGCACGCGGGCCTGGCCGGCGACGGCGACGGCGACGGCGACGAGGCCGCGGCCGCGGCCGCCGGCGCAGCCGTAGCAGAGTCTTCGGTGGCGGCGGAGGCCACGGCAGCCGGTGGTGCGGGACACGAGGCGCACCACGTGGCCGACCCCGAACCAGCCGCTTGGCCGGAGGCGCTCGGCTGGCCCGCCCCGGGGACGACGGGGCCCAGCGCGTTCCTGGACCCGTACTTTATGGGGGAGTACGACTTTTTGACGAGCCAGGACATGGGCCTGGACCTGCCGTTCCCGCTGGAGTCGCGAAGTTGGTAACGAGCATCGGCGCGTGTGGGTTCGTTTCCCAACAGAGTGCATGTTCTGTATCTAGCCCCTTGTTTGCTGCGGGCATGTTTGCCTCTTTCTGTTTACGTCTAATACAATTCGGGTGGTTTTTTTTTTGTTTTGCGTTGTACTTTTTCACCATCAATTACCCCTGTCCATAGTTGAGCACCAGATCAAAAATGTCAAAGTTGCGCCACGCCCGCGTCGTCCGCGTGCCCGTGTCGTCGTCGTCGCCGTCCGCGACGGCCATCGGCCGCGACATCAGCAGCGGCACGGCCTGCTCGGACACGCCGCCGTGGGACCGCAGGCGGTGGCCGCCCAGGCTGGCCAGGTCGTGCTCGCGGGCGAGGCCGCCCACGACGTAGTCCTTGTGGGCCACCACCACAAAGTCGCCCTCGCGGTCGACGGGCATCTGGAAGGCGGCGGCGGCCGCCTCGCGCGGCAGCGCCATCGCGACGCCGGGCAGCGTGCGGCAGTACGCGACCATGTCGGCGACCATGTCGGCGACCGTGTCGGCGGCCGCGCCCGCAACCGTGTCCTCGGCCGCGTCCGTCGTCGCGTGCGCCACGTGCACGCGCACAAACCCCCCCAGGGCGCCGTGGTGCCGCACAAACGGGTCCGTGATGGGGCAGATGACGCGCGCGCCGCAGGCGCGGCCAAAGCGGGCCTCGAGCGCGTCCTGCAGAAAGACGACCCGCGGCGCCCCCGTGGCCGGGTCGGCCTTGTCGCTCATGCCGTGGTCGCCCGTGACGGCGACGACGGCGCCGAGCGCGACCAGCCGGCCCAGGCGCGCGTCGACGGCGGCCATGAACGCGTCCGCCGCGGGCGTGCCGGGCGCGTGCTTGTGCTGGACGTAGTCGGACAGCGTCAGGTACAGCAGGTCGGCGCGCCGCGCCTGCAGCAGCTGCACGCCGGCGTCGAGCACGCACAGCGACAGGTCGGCCGAGTAGGGGTCGGGGCGCTGCTGGGGCGTGCGGCCCAGCCAGGCGAGGACCGCGTCGCTGGCCCGCTCGGTGGAGAAGCAGATGTGGCGGCCGTCGTCGCCCGGGACCAGGCCACCCGCGTCGTCGTCGCCCAGGGACAACCCGTGGCGGATGATCCGACGCAGCTTGTCCTTGGCGGTGATGGCGGCCACCCGGACGCCGCGGCCGGGGCGGGCCATCTCGGCGAGGATGGTGGAGCCGCGCAGCAGCGTGTCGTCGACGACCATGTGCTCCTGGCCGGTCGCGCGGTCGAGAAAATAGTTGCCGGCGATGCCGTGGACGGCGGTGGGCTGGCCGGTAAGGATGGAGACGTTGTTGGGGTTGGTAAAGGACGGCATGGCGGCGCGGGCGGTGGCGTGGAAGCCGTGCTGCACAAAGGCCGCCATGGTGGGGAGGAGGCCGGCCTGGAGGCCGTGGTCGAGGTAGGCCGGGTCGAAGCCGTCGACGCAGACGACGACGGTGGGACGGGAGGGCAGGCGGTAGGACCTGCCATGGAGGGAGATGGACTCTGTAGGGGCGGAGAGAGAGAGAGTTTAGTCAGACAGGAGTGGCCGGGGAGATGCATGCAGTCCACTGCGTGGTGCCAAGTTGTTCGAGTTGTAATTTCATCAAGTGTGGATGGAACCAAGCGGGTAATAGGGCATGGACGGACCTGGCTTCGCTGCTGGGCTCGGTCTGCTGCCAGCCAGCGTCTCCTGGGAGACGGACGTCCCAGGCTTCTCGGCCACCTGGACAGGCACAGCTGTGGATGACATGGTCGCAGCGGCGGTGTCGGGTCGGTTGAGCACGGCTGTCTTTGCGGACGAAGAGAGGATGGGGAGAATCCAGAGCATCCATCGTGGGGAGCCCGTGTCTTTAATAGACGAGTCTTCAACAACACATTCTTCAAGCCGGCTGCTAACAGAGGTTGTCCACGTGTTGTGCTCGGCGTCGACTGGCTGTTTGCGGCACGAACGGCGATCGGCACGAAGGCCGACTCTCTACAGCGTCCAAGGAAGCCAGCTGGATGCACCAGGGCAGCTGTGCTGAAGTGCCTGGTTCGTTTGCAGTTTGGTTGGGCCGCTCCCTGCGCCGAGGCCGTCTGCGGGCTTCTGGCCGGTGTCTCGCAATGGGATTGTCGCTGGGGACCCCGGGAAGGGGAGACCTAAAAACGGAACAGGGTGCACTTGCATTCCCTTTTCCCCCCATCCTCCTCGATCCACCATCCACGCCGAGCAAAGTTCTGTGCGGAAAGAATGGCACATGGACTGGCTTACCTTTTGGATCGCCCTGGCCAAGAATCACATCCTCCGCATTCGCCTGGAATCACCACGGCATGGATTTGAGTGGATGGCTGCCTCATGCGCAGCACGGCTCCATCTATTTGGAGATGTCCGTTTGCTCTGTCTGCTGATTGCGTTCGATTCTGCGATGTGCTTCCCAAACGAGGCCAACCTGCCGTGTACTAGAGACATGACTGGTTTTGGTCCCAAGTCGTCGCCCTTCTGAGACTACTAGCTATTTTCTTGGAGATGGCCCCCCTAGACGGCCGTGCTTCGTTGCTCTTGCGTTGCCCTCTGCGGCGAAGTGTCCTTGGCATGGCCGGTGTGGGTCTCGTGATGGACTGTGTGGCTTCCACTGCTGTGCCCGCTCCAAGAACAAGAGCCGCGTCGCACGCGATGAACGTGCAGGACCCAATCGCTCGCTGGCGTCCAATCGGTGCTTCTGTGTGTGCGTGTCGCAGCGACAGCCAAGCTTTGCTGTGCCTGGCCAAGAAGCATTCCCGGGAACCATCACGACATTTTCGTAGGGGTACCCCATACACAGTCTATGCTGGCTCCAGACAGCTATTGGCCTGCAAATGGATCCCTACCATGGTCTCCCGCCCCCCCTCGGTTCCATCGGAACGGCGCTGGCCCTGAACGGTGCTGGCCGGCCTCGTCCAAGAAAGAGCTTAACCTTATCGCGCACGCCCCGGAGGCGACCGATGCTTGGCTGGCGATAAGGTTGGTACAAGGGGCGCTAACAAGAAAGTGATGGCAGGCTAAAAAGAGCTGCCAAAATCAAACAGAAAATCCAAAAAGCATCGGAAGGATAGCTCCTCGACACGGCCTACCCTGTTTGCTGCCGCTTCGTCCTGGTTGCGCCCGGACTTTACGAGGCCTTCGCCGAAGCAAGAAAGCGTGCGTCTCGCCCGTTTTGGCTTGTGGCCAGTGGTTGGGAGGGGGGGCTTCTTGTGTCTTGTCTGTTTCCCTGCCGTCCTTACCAACCGTTCCGCTCGTCCTTCACGCCTCCACGCCTCCACAACTCTTCCACTCTCCGCCCGCCCGCGCGAACCGTTCTCCTCCCCCCGCCATGACTCGTCTCGGTGACCACGACCACCGACCATGAGCAGCGACCGAGACGCAACGACGACAGCGGCGGCCGCCGGGACACGGGCGGCCGCGCACGACGCCCTGCCTCGGCAGCCGGTGTCGTCTCCACCGCCCAGCGACGGCATCGTGACGCGCACGCTCCAGAAGCTCGACTACGTGCCCCAGTGCTGCCGATGGGATCCCGCGTCGCCGCCGCAGTTCAACTGGCCGCTCTGCATTCTGTTTTCGCTTGTATGTAAACGAAACGATACGAAAAAAAGAAAAAAAAAAGAAGAAACACTGACAGACAGGCCTCGACCTTTACCGTCTCCAATCTCTACTACAACCACCCCATCCTCAATGTAGGCCCAGGCCCCCCCAAGAACACGAGAGAGCGCCGTGGCGAGAACTGACCACCCCAGGTCTTCGCGGACGAGTTTGGCGTCTCGTTCGAAACGGCCAGCCAGGTGCCCACGCTGATGCAGGCCGGCTATGCCGTCGGTCTGCTCTTGCTGTGCCCCCTCGGCGACGTCATGCGCCGCCGGCCCTTGATCATCGCCCTGGTCTTTGTCACCGCCAACATTGTACGTGTCCTGCGCCTCTCGCCCCCCCATGCACTCGACTGCATAGTGACTAAATTCTCCTCCTCCCCCCCAGTGGCTCGGCCTCTGCTTGACCACGTCCTTCACGGCCTTCCGCGCCCTCTCCTTCCTCGCCGCCCTCACCACCGTCACGCCCCAGCTGATGCTCCCGCTCGTCGCCGAGCTCGCGCCGGCCAACCGCAAGGCCATGATGATTTCGGTCGTGTTTGGCGGCCTCTTCATGGGCATGCTCGTCGCCCGCATCCTGTCCGGCGTCGTCACCCAGTTCACCAGCTGGCGCACCATCTACTTTGTGGCCTTTGGCCTGCAGTACCTGCTGGTGCTCTTCTTGTTCCTCTTCTTCCCCGACTACCCGTCGCTCAACCCGGACGGCAGCATCTCGTACCGCGCCGTGCTCGTGTCCATCCTGCGCATCCCCCTGGGCCAGCCCCTGCTGGTCCAGACCAGCCTCATCTGCTTCCTGGCGTCCGCCGTCTTTGTCAGCTACTGGACCACGCTCACCTTCCAGCTGGCCACCCGCTTCGGCCTGCCCACCTGGGCCATCGGCCTCTTTGCCCTCATCGGCATGCCCCCCTTTGTGCTCAACCCCCACGTCGCCCACTACATGCTCAAGCACGCCCTGCCCGTCTGGGCCTGCCTCGCCGCGCTGCTGCTCGCGCTGGCCGGCGTCCTGGTCGGCACCTGGGTCGGCACCGTCAGCCTGGCCGGCCCCGTCGTCATGGGCCTGTGCGTCGACATGGGCCTGATCCTGTCCCAGACCGCCTGCCGCACGCAGCTGGCCGCCGTCCTGCCCCGCGCCCGCAACCGCGTCAACACCGTCTTCATGGTCATCAACTTTTGCGGCATGCTGATGGGCACCGCCGTGGGCAACCGCCTGTACGCCCTGGGCGGCTGGCACTACAGCGGCTACGCCGACGTCGGCTTTCTGGTCGCCGCCATCCTGCTGTGTCTGGTGCGCGGGCCGCACGAGACGGGCTGGTGTGGGTGGCGCGGCGGGTGGCGGGCGGCGCCGTCGTCGGCCGGGGAGAAGGAGAGCGAGGACAGCGAAGCGGTGGTGGTGGCGGAGAGTCCGGGCGGCAGGGAAGAGAAGACAGTCGGTGGCGAGGAGACACCCGGCGACTTGGAAAAGGGGATCCCACCCCCAGACAGACGATGAAACGGGAAACGAGAAACAAAAAGCAAAGCACAAACACGGCAAAATCATGGGAAGCATGGGAATAGAATTAATTGGATTCTCGTAAGACGTAGAGAAAAGGGGGGGGGGGGTATGTAAAAGGGGATATAAAAACCGAGACAATGCAAGCAACAACATCCGTGGCATGACCGATGCCCCTCGATACTACTCAACCAAAAAAGAACCCCCCAAAGAACGCCGTGCTCCTCCATGCTGTTTTGTCTGTTCCTCTTCTTGCTGCTCTGGTTTCTTTCCCGCGTCAAGAACAGGCGTGCGTCGATTCGGCCTCGACGCCGCACCCGATCCAGAACCGGGTAAAGACAAACTTGGTGTTGTTCGATGCCTGTTTCGAGCAGGAGTAGCCCGTCGCCGTGTCCATGCCGTCGCAGTACGTGATGCAGCAGCTCGTCGTGTTCGGCAGCCACACGTGGCTCCACGGCTCGAACGTCAGGTTGGCAAAGCCCGTGTTCATATACACGGACGTGGCGTCGCCCAGATAGTCCGGCTCGGAAAACGCCTGGAACGCGAACCCGCCGATCGGGCCCGTGTTGTTGTTCAGGAACTGCGGTATCGGCGTGTTGGGCACCACCGCCGTCGCCACCGTCACCGTCGCCGTCGGGTTCGTCGTGTTGGCCGGTGTCGCCGGCGGCGGCGTGCTGCTCGGGTGCGCCTCCTCGGTGGCGGAAGAGGACGACGATGACGACGACGATGCCATGTTCTGGCTGCCCCTGGCCGCGGCGATGCCGCCACCCACGCCGCCGCCGATGCTGGCCGTGACCACGACGACGGCGATGACGACCACGAGGATGCACAGCCGGCGCTGGAACCCGCACAGCAGCGGCGTGGTGGTGGCGGCGGCGGCGGCTGTTGCTGCTGTGAATTCGGGTGTCGGCTGCTTCTCCACCACTTGGGGGCCCCCTGCCCATGGCTGCCAAGCCTGCTGCTGCTGCTGCTGCTGCTGCTGCTGTTGTCCTAGGTATCCCCCGCCTGGCTCGCCGTTCTTCATCCCGATGTAGCCGCCATCGTACGCGGTGGGCGCCGACGAGAGTATGCTCTGGTGCGGGAGAGCAGGCGTGGCGCCGTCGACAGAGTATTTCGGACACCAGTCTTCGAATCGTTCGTGGCCGTGGATGTCTGGTTGGATCTCGTCCTGGGTGGTGACAACAACCTCGGGGTCCGTCCCGGGCACCACTTCTGGCAGACTCATCGTTCGGGGAGCAAGAGAAAAGAGTGGTGTACTAGTAATCTTTTTCACAACACAAGGATGGAGAAGAGTGTGTAGGGTATGTTTTCAGATTTTAGTTGTTGTCTCATTAACCTTCCCCCCCCNCACTTCTTTCCTGCCTCTCTTTGCTAGTACCACCTGTGCTTCTCTTTGATGCTCCTCTCAAACGGCTCATCTGTGTACCTTGCTCATTCCTCCGCCCCCATCCAGCTGCTCCCCTCCCCCCCCTACCCCCTTGCCCTGGCTCCATCTCATATTGCGCATTGGCTCTTTTTTTCACTTGCTTCGGCCATACCTTTTGCCTAGCAGAAGCCAAGCCACTTTTGCCTCTGTCACCCAAGGGCGAGTATATAGATAGCCATATCGTCTCGTCTGCTTCTTGCTCTCAACCTTTCTCTTTACTTTCATCCCTCTTCTTGTTGCTTGGGGCTTTTATCGTGAGCTGTTTGCGATTGCTCGTACCAACTCCGATGACCACTGGTCCACAATACTCGCCATCATCCACGTCTTGTCAGTCCAGCTCTCGATCTCGACGGCGTTGTTGCTGTGATTTGCTCCACGCCATCCTCGTCTCATCTGTCTGATCGGCTCTCTTTCTGCACGCCACTCTGCCGTGCTCTTCATCCAGCTGCCACGAAGAAAAACCCGCCTGTCTTTGTGTGTTGTGTGTGTTTGGGGGGTACCTCTACAGTTTCTCTACGGAAACCCGTCTGCACGAAAACGGTGTCCCATTTATTTTATTTTCATTTTTCTTTGGTTGAACGACATCTGCCCTTGGTTGCAGCTGCAAAAATCGATTACAAGCGCAGCACCAAGAAATTCCCAATCAAGAAGGAACGACCCTGGGAACTGTTTGGGAAAGAACCGGTGAGTACGGCCAGCCACCACGCCTTCCCTATTTTCCTCAAAGCCAAGTGGGATGCCAGAACAGCCATACGTTCCTTCCCGTTTTGTTCGAAAGCAGCTGCCATTCGTTCCTTCCTTGTTCGTCCAATCCCCCCCCCCCTTTTTTTTTTCTCAGGATGAGAGAAGGAACAAGAAACCGTTCAGAAGAGGGCAGACACGCAAACCACACAGCACAGGAAGACAAGAAATTTTCATCCAGGCCAGCCCAGGAGGGAAGGGGAATCCCGGACTGCCGGAGAGTGGTCATTCGTAGGATCACCCAAGGAGCAGAACCTGGTATGTTCGCCTCGCCTCATCGCCCTGTTTTTAGAATTTTCTTGATTTTTTCTGGTATGCTTGTGGCTCAGCCCTCTATGCAGTCCCAACTGATGGCGGGGACCAGGGTCAAGAGCCTTGGAACCCATTTGTTTGTTTCCCGTCCAGAGCCAATGGCTTCTCCTGCCGTAGCGATTCCGTATGAGCTGTTCACAAGAAGGATTTTCTGTCTGTCGACTCCCCTCCTCTCTCCTAGGGGGGAGTCCATGGGAGAAGGAGGCACAGCCCTTGGTTTGCAGGTAAGGTAGAACAGATAGATTAATAAAAAAAGGGCACTTGCTGGAGCAACCTGACTGGTTGGACTGTGTTCTGGTTGAGCCAACCATATTGGTCTGCCTCGTGTAAATTGGGGACAAGCACTGCGTTCCCTGCTGCTTCCCTGCTGCTGCGTCCAATTGGGGGAGGCATGCATCCCTGGACGTTCGTATTCCTGGTACGACCACTGTACAAACAGCAGGCATCCCCTCCTTGGTCTCACAGAGAGTGCCGTGTGTTATGTGTGTGTGCTTGTGTGTGTGTGTGTGCGCGCGCGCGCGTGCAACAAGAACAACAAAAAGCAGCAATGATGCGCAGCCAGGCCACCCCCAATCCACGTTTTTTTCCATCTTTTTACTTTTCTCGTCGAGGCAAAAACCATCTAGCGGCAGGTTTTGCGCGAAGATCACGGCAAACGTCCGCTCAAGACGACGCGGGGACCGGAGACTGGGGGATGTTCACTTCAGACGACTGCTCAAAGGGCCTCACTTGGGAATCTCACTTGAAAGGCAATTGGGAATCTCACTTGAGAGGCTCATTTGCGAGGACTTTTGAGATAAATTGCACGCCGAACCGCAGTGTATGCGAGTGCTCTCTATCGCGCACTCTTTCTGGTTAACGGCAATTGGCGGGAGCAACCGATGCCCAGAAAACGGGGTTTTCCCCGCAAAAGAAGGTAGAAGTGAGTGCGTGCCAGAAATTAAAAATAAAAAATAAAAATAAAAATAAAAACAGTTCACCTGTCCTGGGCCTTCTCACAGACACCTCTCGTTCGGAATCTTTTTTTCTCGCCCACAGACGGCCTCTTCTCGTTCTGGGCCATCTCCCGCAGATGTCCTCTCTTTCTAGGCCCTTCTCGCTTGCAGCTCGTTCTATGCCGTCTCGCTTGCAGATGGACATCGCCGATGCGGCTTTTTCTCCCTTTTCTCCTTTTTTTCCTCTTCCGATCTCTTCCTGCCGTCGGACGCAAAGTGTGTTAATCAACGTCGTTTTCAACGTCGTTTTCGACGTCGTTCTCAACGTTGCTCCCAGCGTCGTTCTCAGCGACTGGTCATCTGCACAACAATCATGCCATTGCACGGTCATTGGCAAGCCATTTACATGTGGCACGCCATCCCACGGCAGCCATCCATTCTGGCGGTAAGCACGGGCATCGCCCTCTTCCTGGTTGCTGTTACGCCGTTTGGCGTCCGTTCCTGGTTCCATTCTTGGCTCCCCATGGTCGGTACCGGTCTTGGTGCCGGCCTTGGCTCCAGTCTTGGCTGTCCTCCCCCCCCCCCCCGTTCTTAAGTCTGTTCCAGATGTCATCCCGTGGTGTCAACTTCTTCGGGCCAACTATTCGTGTCAACATCTGATGTTGTAGACATCTCTGTCCTCTGGCCTTTTTATTGGTGTCCGTGCCCCAGGCATTGTTGGGCCGTCTGTTTTCTGTCTGTGCCGTAACTACTACCATGTGCCAACTATCCATCTCGCTCGCCCGCCCATCGTCTCGTCGATTGTGGGAACATTGGTCAAACATTCGTTCATGCCAAGGCATTGTTCCTCGTCCAAGATGGGAATGCCGAGATCGGTCACGGCGGCATCGACCGGGTGGGGGAGAGAGAGAGGGGCGGGGGCAACGATGCGAGGTCTCGTTTCGTTCTCGCTCTTTGTTCGCATCTGTGCACAAGTCCCCCCCCCCCCTAGGGAAGAAAATTTTGCAAGACTTTGCAGAAATCCGCAACAATCTGCAGATCGTCATTTTCGTGGCTCCTCCAATGTTGCATCATAGATGCCGAGATATAGTTCTTGGCATAAAAAAAAAGAGATTGAAGAGTTTTTCTTTTGCGTGCTCGTGTCCTTGTCGGATGGGGAAAGACGGGGGGGGGGGGAGGTTCCATCTTCCATCTTGTCTGATGGATGGCTTTGCTTTGGTGACCGCTCTGTATTCGTACCCGTTGTATCCGTTGGCTGTGCAGTCTATTCCTTTGTCATTTGGTCGTATTTCTTGTTTCTTATATTCTTAGCCCACCCCCCTCCCCTGGCCTTACGACTGCCGGATCTGCAACACCGTCGCCCAAGCCAGACGGACCCCCTATGCGCCAAGATCTATGCGTTGTGTGAATGTCGTGGGATGACGCAAATGGCGCAATTGCCAGAACTGGAGGCTCTGAAATGCGTTGGAAAAGCAACTGGAAAAGGCAGCTGGCTAACGGCTCAGGCCACCCGCGTTTCGGCCATGACTTCCTGATTGACGTAAACGATGCACATCTTTGTTTTTTGGCGGAGAGGCAAAGATGGAGCAAGGACGATCACTGGCTCCATTGTCATTGTTCGTGTGATGGAGACCTGGCCGGGACCTGCGGGTACGGGGGGGGGGCTCCATGCAGCACCGGGGTGCCTGTCCCCTATGTATTGTGGCCTTCGTCAGCTTCCCAGCATTCGTCGGCTTCTTGGCTTTTTTAGGTTGGCTCCCGCTGGTTTCCATTGTTCCCGGGCATGTGTTCTGACCAGAGAAAGACGAAACTGGGTTCCGCCGTGGCCCCCATCCATGATTGACTGTGTTAGTTGCCCTGTTTGGATGTGGATGTGGATGTGGATGTGGATGTGGATGCGGATGTTGCGATCAACCTGCCTAAAAAAAAAAAAGAGCCCACAGATGAAAACTCTGCATCTTATCAGATCCTCAGATAACGCCGACATCGCGCCAGACACCCCATTGTGGGCGGAACGCTGTCTCCACTGCCCAGGGAATCTAACTACATAGTACCGGGAAAGGGAGCCAAACGTGTTCGGCGGCTCGGGTGCAGGAGAGTTGCCCTTTTCCCGGTTGTCTGCCGCCGCAAGGCAGCGTGGCCGTCGGCTGTCGTGCTGTGGCTTGGCCCAACGATGTCGTGCGCATAGAGCCAGGTTGGCACCATTCGGTCATCGAACTTAACGCCGAGACAGCCACCCTGTATGTATTTGCTTTTGGGGGGCTTTTGGGGGGCTTTTCATACAACCAAGTTCTTCCCTTTATCAGGCGAAACCGAGCGAGCCAGTCCCCGAACCACGTCACCTGTTCACGCGCGCCTGGCACACTGGAACTAGGTGGGACGCCCAAAGAAAGGCCAGGACAAAAGAAAAAGAAAAAAGATGGACGGAACTAGCTCACTTTCCTGGCCTGGACGACTTCACCTGCATGCACTTTGTAACATGTACACCCACCCACCCCCATCTCTGCCCGTGCATCCACCGGTCTCCGTGGCGTGGTTTTTTCCTCCCTAACTGCTGCCGCCTCGCTTGGGTCCAATGGCAGTGGATAGGCCGTCCGTCTTGGGCTCTCACAAGGAACAAGTGCCCCTTTTGTCTGTTCCTTGCCCACCACCACCTTTTCCTCGGTCCCAGCAGAGCCCATCTGACGACATAGTACGAGTACTCGTGGCACAGTGCCGGAAAAAAAAGAGAGAGAAAAAATAAGAGAGAACGGAGAGGCATAGCCTTACTGGTGGCATTGCTTGATTCAGAAGCATTACGTATCCACACCACCTGCTTTTCGATGATGTTTGCATTGCTACGAGGACCCAACCACGCAAGGTTGTTGCTGGTGCCCGGCGGACCTGCCTTTGTTTTGCACATCCCATGCACATCCCACCCAGACAATCCATACACTCACGCCCCCCAGGGCAACTTTTTCGTCAGAGTTACGGGAACAGATGACGCGAAGTCTTGGCCAAAAAAGAAACGGGAAGGTCCAATACACGCGCCTAGGCATCTGAATACTTATTAGGTTTTGTAAGTTAAGTGTCATTCAGAACCGGGTCCAGAGCTTGGGGGGGGACATAAAAGCAGGGCCAAATGCCGTGAAGCAGGAAAAAATACATTTATGCGAGTTCAGTCCCTTTCCAACTCGGCACCTGGTTATCAGTGGTTCATCTCGCCTCCTCTTTCTAGAGAGATATCGCTGTGTCTCATCAACTACACCAGAACCACCACCACAAAAGACTAAAATCTGGTCAGCCTGAGGCTAAAGTGGAAGCCACAGCCGAATTGTGTGTGGGTGCCCAAACCGGCAGCTTCAGAAGAAGAAAGCAAAACACACAAAAACAACCCAGCCAAGCAGTACACCAGAAGCTGGTCTGCGTTACGGGGCCAAATCAAGAGGAACAGCCAGACAACAACCGTTCCCGCATACGTCTCAGGCCAGCGTGGGGTGTACACCACCGGTCCATTCCGTTGTCCTCTCTTGCTCACCAAATCGGCAAGTTTTGCTCATTGCCCAATTTGATTAATTTAAAAAAAAAAAGGCCGAGTACCCTGCTCGGGGATACCACTCCTGTTGCCTTTTTTTTTTTGGGTCTTCATTCGCGATACCTATTTAGGGGACCGCTGTTTCTCATTCCAAAGTGAAGAAGAAGAAGAAAGATACACGCATATATATATATTTTCCCCCTTTTTTGGCACAACATATACACAAATCTCCCCGTCATCATGGCTACCAACGGTACCAACGGATACACCAACGGCCATGCCAATGGCCATGCCAATGGCCATATCAACGGGCACTCTGTGCCGGCTACCAACGGCTTGGCCTTCCCGACGGCCGGCACCAAGTCCCATCTGCTGCCCGCCGACCCGGACGCCGTCCAGGACCTGATCTGTGTCGGCTTCGGCCCCGCCAGCCTGGCCGTGGCCATTGCCCTGCACGATGCGCTGGACGCGGGCCACGTGGCCCAGCCGGCGCCCAAGGTGCTGTTCCTTGAGAAGCAGGACCGCTTCGCCTGGCACGCCGGCATGCTGCTGCCGGGCGCCAAGATGCAGATCAGCTTTGTCAAGGACCTGGCGACGCTGCGGGACCCGCGCTCGGCCTTCACCTTCATCCACTATCTGCACTGCAACAACCGCCTAGTCGAGTTCACCAACCTGAGCACCTTCCTGCCGGCCCGCTCCGAGTACGAGGACTACCTGCGCTGGTGTGCCCGCCACTTTGACGACGCCGTCCTGTACCAGAGCGAGGTGGTGGATGTCAAGAGGGACGGGCCCACCGATGGAGCTGCTGCTGCTGATGCTGCTGCTGCCGTCTCCACGTTCGCCGTGACGGTCCGCCAGCCCGGCGGCGCGACCAAGGTGTACCGCGCGCGCAACGTCCTGCTGGCCACGGGCGGCAAGCCGTCGCTGCCGCCGTGCCTGCCGGCGAACCACCCGCGCGTGATCCACTCGTCGCAGTACGCGCACCTGGTGCCCAAGATCCTGAGCGACACCAGCGCGCCGTACCGGGTGGCCGTGGTGGGCGCGGGCCAGAGCGCGGCCGAGATCTTCAACAACATCCAGGTGCTGTACCCGAACTCGCGCACGTCGCTGGTGATGCGGTCCGAGTTTTTGAAGCCGAGTGATGATTCGCCATTGTAAGTGACGTCTTTTTGGCGTATTGTTGCTGTCCGTTTACTGTCTCTTTTTTTTTTTTTTTTTTTTCTCGGTTCCCTTCATGTCCCGTTTTGCTTGGTTTATTCGCCCCTTTTTGTTTGTTTCTTCTCATTTCACTCTTTCCACAATTTTTCCTGCTTCTTTTACGCGGGTTTCAACTTCCGTATTTTTCCTCATTTTTTCTATTTCCAACTTTCTAAAACCTTCACTAACTCCCCAGTGTCAACTCCATTTTCAACCCAGAGTACATTGACGAGCTGTTCCCGCGGCCGGCCCAGTCCCGCAAGCATCTGCTCAAGGATGCGCGTGCTACCAACTACGGCGTGGTCCGCCTCGAGCTCATCGAGGCCCTGTATGAGCGCATGTACCACCAGCGCCGTCTGCTAGGCAGCGACGAGACCAAGTGGCCGCACCGCATCCGAGGCAACAGCCGCGTTGCGCGTGTCGACCCAGGCGAGGGCAAGACCCTCCGGCTCTTTATCGAGCCAGACGACAGCGACGCGGGGGTCACCACCGCGGCGGCGGCTGGCCAAGAGGAGCTCGAGGTGGACCTGATCGTCGCTGCGACTGGGTACAAGAGAAACGCCCATGTGACGATGCTGGAGGACCTGTGGCCGCTGTTGCCGCCCAAATCTGCCGCAGGCGGCAAGGCGGCCGACGACGCCGACCTGGCCACGGGCAGCTGGGAGATCCCCAACGGGTCCCCCACGACGTCCAAGGTGCTGTCGGTCGCGCGGGACTACCGTGTGCAGTTCACGCCTGGGGCTATTGCTGATGGCTCGGGTGTGTGGCTGCAAGGGTGTTGCGAGGGCTCGCATGGGGTAAGACCTCTCCACCAACTCTCGCCCCCCCCCCCTATCTTAGGTGCAAACTGCTAACTTACGATAACAGCTGAGTGACACATTGCTGTCAGTGTTGGCCACGCGCTCAGGAGAGATTGTGGGCTCTCTCTTTGGCGGAAAGCAGTGAGGGAAGCAAGGAAGGAGACGGAAGAGGAGGAGAAAAGAAGAAGAAAAAAGGCTAGGCTACCGTTTTTTATTACATCGAATTGTGACAGGATGATGTGTGCGTGTGTGTATGTCTGTGTAAAAACTGAGAACAGATGTATCGTGTTTTTCTAGTTTTCGCTCGTTTTGGGGGCTTTGAAGTGTTTTTTTTCGTCTTGCGCCTTGCGTCTTGCGTTTGTTTCTTTCTCCCTTGCATTTCATAGCCAGTCCCATTCCTTTGGACTGGCAGCTTTTCCATGACCCCATGATAGATACAGCATCTTAGTTATGAACAAATGCCGAACGTCTACTGCCATGTCTCTACTGTCATGTCTGGCCTGTTTCTCCGTGTCGTGTGCTCTCCTGTAGCTGCCACGAATGGACGTGCCTTCCAAATTAGTTCCCAAACAGGAAGTTCACAACTGCTACCCCAACACACACAAAAAAAAAGGGTACCGCGAACTTCAGCACCACGTATCAAGGGAAGAGCAGGGTCTACGGATCTGTACCGCTCTCCGGCTATCGCCTTGCGTCCCTCCCCACGCCATCTTCATCTGCTCGACGGAGAGCACGTCCATCAGCGCAATTAGCTGCGCTCGCATTGGTTCGGCTAACAAGTTGGGGGGTGGCGGGAATGGGATGGGATGTCAAGGTGGGCGAAAGGCCTAAGGCGGGTGAACGTCTCGCTCCTGTGTGTCTCACAAATGCGGCACAAGTGCAAGAAAAAAGCAAGCCGGCCAGAGCCACTGAGCGACGACCGGAAAGTAATCTGCTCACGAATGCAAGCGACTTCATTCGCCCTCTGGGCGTGGGTGTCGCGCGGGTAGCCGTGGTGGAACACACACACCACCCCATGCGAGAATGCAAGGAGTATCCAAGAGGAAAGGCCCAGACTTTGGTTCAAGCGGGATGCAGAAGGGAGGGAAGAAAGTGAAGAAATAATCGAAGAAAGACGAAAACAGAAAACGACAGGCAGCCCTTTCGGAGCTAAAGCAAGTTCCTTTCATTGGGATATGTGGAGAGTGTGGTTGGTCCGTATGCAAGTCAGGCCACAAGCAGGCCAATAGGATGCTGTCAGCCTCTTGAGGGGGGGGGTTGCTGTTTTGCTCGTGTTTCTCTGCGAGCAGAGCTGTCCCATGTGTTCTGTACTTGTCTGTGCTTCGGCATATCAAACGGGAGTTGTACAAGGGCTTTGTCTGGCTTTTCCGAATTTCTCTCTGGTTTGCTCAGACTGGCCGCTGATCCTCATGACTGTCAGGCACTCTTGGTTGGTCCGGCGCCGCGTCCTGCAAGTGCTTGCTGCTTACATGGGCCAACGGGTGATCGCCGTGGCTGGTTCTCGAGTTTCTCTCTCGGTTTTATGCTCGGCTGGTTCGCCTTTTCTTGGAAGCAAACCCCCCCGCCCTCAAACTTGTGAGTTTTCGTGTTGAGTAAACCATACGTAAGACAACCCAGCCGGCACACCGACTGATGAGCAGAATATCGAAAACTGCATACATGGTCGTTCCTAACAAAGACCAAAACCAGGATGGGCGAGCCCCGTCCCACAACGGCGGCGCCAACGTACGCCAACGGGGTGCAAAAGCCCACAATATCTACACTTTTGCCCTGTGGACGGGCTAGTTTCAGTGCCCAGCCCACAGCCCACAGCCCAGCCCACAGCCCAGCAGCCGACACACCAAATGGATGATGCCGTCTCTTTGCCTCCCAGGCGATCTGTGACGGTCCAACTACTAATCACTCTCTCCCTCAGCGGGTTCATTTTCGCGAATGCTGCAGCACCACTGCTCCACCCACGCACATCACTTGGCATGGGAGGTGCATGGCTAGCGACCACCGAGAAGGAAGCGCAGGCGCAAGAAAAAAAAGAGAACAGACAACGGAGAGAGGAGAGGGAACCACAGTTCCATCACTAAGTTCACTCCCCCCACTGTCTGCCGCACACCACTCGTTTGTTGAGAGTTGCGAGAAGAGATCATGTACCCGGTACATGCACCAACTGAGGCGAACTGCTGTTACCACTGCAATTATGCTCAATCAAACTCAAAAGGGCAGCACTCGGCCGTCTTCGCCCAGGCTCGGCCTTGCTCGCAAATGTCCGCAAGTCTCCGTATTTCTTTCGTCTCCGTCGTCTTGGCTCCCCCCCCCCCCCCCCATGACTCCTCAACTGCCCATCTTTTCACCCACATTTGTCTGCTCTTAGTGCGGGATGAGGTGTGGCAACCGCTGACAACCGGGAGCCCAAAGTCTGGTAACCCCACGCGTAGGAGAGACGAAGGACAGACCGAGAAAAAAAAAGAGCTCGGTATATACCCTTCTTTGGGCGTTTTCAGGTGCTCTGGTCCGACTGTTAGCCGAGGGCCTCAGTCCTGGGGGTGGTGGTGGTGGTGGTTTCCTTTATGCGCTGAAGCGATTCAGTTTATGCGGGCTTAGGAAGCCAAAGACACGCCAAAAATGGCCAGCCCAGATAGGCTGGTACGGGCGGCGGGAGACACCCATAGTTCGCTAGCTATCCAAAAATACACCCAAACGAGACCCGCGCATCTTTGCTCGGGTTTAACTTCGGGGAAAGAGAGAACCTGCACCTGCCAGATCGCGCCTGCCTTGCTCGTACTACTGGGCTGGGCAGCCACACATCTTGGAGAAAATTTGCTGCGTGCCTTCCGCATCTAGCTATCGGGGTCTTTTTTGTTATTTTATTTTTCTCTTGTTACGCTATCGTGCCTTGCGATTACTATTATTTTACTTTTTTTTTTTGGTGAGAGGGACATGCCGAAACTGGCCACACATCGTCCGTCCTGGCAACATAGTGACCCTACAACTTGCTGCAGGCTTTGGGACGGGAGCTCGGAGATACAAACTAGAGGAGGGGGGCAACGTCACCGCATAGAAAAAGAACGGGATCACAACCCTTGCAAACAGCTTCGCCGGTACACAAGCTCACAAAGCAAGCTCTCTCAGAGTCCTCCGAGCGTTTCTTTTTTTGAAGGGCGATCTTCTATTTATTGATCTTGCTCGCCCCTGCAGCCAAGGCGCTCCTCGCAGCATGAAATCCTCTCCAATCACCGCCTCGGAATATTGTTAGCTCCCCGTCTCTGAGACAGCGACAAAGGTAGCTTCTGTGTGGAGGGGCAGTATCGCCGTTTTGATATGCCCGTTGAGCATTGGTCCCTTCCACAACAGCTTGTCTCAGGCGCAGACAGCCGCCGCCATCGCCAGCACCATGGCCTCTGAAGAGCGCTCTCTTCTTTCGATCCTCAACCCGCAGCCCCAGAAGCTGCCTGGTCCCCGTCTGCTGCACCAGCTGGTGTTCGGAGAAAACCATGCAACGGACAAGCTTGACGTTGGCTTGACGGCACGTGATGTCGCCGGCCAGCCCCCGGCTCTCGACTACCGAGCTCCGGGCGGACAGCGGACAACCCTGTCGTATGGCCAGCTCCACCATGTTGCCCGCCTCTTGGCCGCGGAGGCCGGCCGGAGACTGGCTGGCCTTCCCGAGACGATTGGCCCAGAAGCAAAAGAAAGGAAAACCTCGTCCCAGCTGGTCATCCCGGTCTTGATTCCACAGGCCCCAGAGCTGTACACGGCTCTTCTGGCCATCCTCAAGCTTGGCGGTGCCTTCTGTCCCATCCAGCTAGACGCCCCAACCGACCGCATCCGGTTCATTCTAGACGATGTCGCAGCCGATGTCATTCTCACCACCCGCGAGATGGCCTCGAGGCTTCCGGCCGACCGTCCCATCCAGGTCGTGCTCGTGGACGACCTCCGTCTCTTTGACAAGGACAGTCTGACCGCCAACTCCCCTTCTTCTTCTGCGTCGTTCACTCCCATCAAGACACCAACACCCGACGATCTCGCCTACGTCATGTACACTTCTGGCTCGACCGGCACTCCAAAGGGCGTGGGAGTGCCGCACATTGCTGCCACCCAGAGTCTGCTAGCACACGACCGCCATGTCCCTCGGTTTGCCCGCTTTCTCAACTTTGCCGCACCCACCTTTGATGTCTCCGTCTTTGAAATCTTCTTCCCGCTCTTCCGTGCCGTCACCCTCGTCAGCGTCAGCCGTGCCGAGCTGCTGAACGACCTGCCCGCGGTGATCCGCTCCATGGACGTCGACGCCTGCGAGCTCACGCCAACGGTTGCCGGCAGCTTGCTCCGCAGCCGCGCCAATGCGCCCGGCCTACGGTTGCTGCTGACCATCGGCGAAATGCTGACCGAGCCCGTGGTCCAAGAATTTGGCGATGCCCCTGGCCGCCCCAGCATTCTCTGGGGCATGTATGGCCCCACCGAAGCTGCCATACACTGGTTCGTTATGCACCCTGTCCCTTACATGCGGGTTGGACATTACGCAGCACTTTCTAACTTCTTGCAGCACGCTGCAACCGGCCATGGGTGGTACGTCTTCTGTGAAAAACATTGGCTTCCCACTCGACACTGTCTCGGCGTACATTCTGGAAATCCCCGCGGAGGAGCAGGAAGCGGTCTCAGGAGACGACCCACGCGTGGTGCCGATCGGCGAGGTAGGCGAGCTGGCTGTTGGGGGCTACCAACTGGCCACTGGCTACATCAACAGGCCCGAACAGACTGCTGCTGCGTTCATTGACACAAAGAACTACGGCCGTCTGTACCGCACCGGCGACAAGGCCTGCATGACAAGCGACGGCCTGCTGGAATGCTCGGGCCGCCTGTCAGGAGGCCAGGTCAAGCTTCGTGGACAGAGAATCGAGCTGGGCGAGATTGAACAAGCCATCCTCCGCACCGACGGCTGCCTTGGCTGTGTAGCATCAGTCATCAACGGCATCCTGGTTGCATTTTGCGATGTGGGAAGTACATTGGACGGCATGGAGGGCAAGATCCTGGAATCATGTCGGTCATGGCTTCCACGATTCATGGTCCCCGGCGACATTGCCTTGATGTCCGGATTTCCGCGACTCGCTTCGGGCAAGGTGGACCGGAAACGACTCACCAGCGATTATGCCTCGGCACAAAAGCCGTCAGCAGAGACCGCCGTCGCTTTCAAAGATGGCCTGGAAGAAACACTGCATGGTGTTGCTTCCCAAGTTCTCGGGCGCTGTATGGACAGCTCATCTTCTCTTTCCGCAGCAGGGCTGGACTCCTTGAAGTCCATTCGATTTGCAGCTCTTCTTCGGTCGGCCGGCATTGGCAATGCGAGCGCCGTTGATGTCCTGGAGTCGAAAACACTATCAGCGTTGCACACTAGATTACAACAAAACACTGGCCCGGAAGACAATGTTGCCAAGAAAAGCTCACCACCCCCCGATTTGGACACTGCAGCAATGGTTGCACAAGTTCCGGCTTTACGAGATGGCACACAGTGTGGCATTGAGCTGGTCTCAGAGTGCACCCCCGTCCAGACTGCGATGCTTGTCGAAACGCTCTCAAACGCACAAGCCTATTGCAACTGGGTCGAGCTCCAATTCGACAAGCAGTATGCCGCCGCAAAAATTTTCGATGCTTTCCACCTCCTCATCGAAAAAAACGAAGCTCTAAGGACCGGATTTGTCCACTGCGATGGCAGATTTGTCCAGGTCATTTGGCGCAATGCCCGTGCATGTCAAGTTCAAGAAGTAGATGCATTTTCTCGAGACTTTCAGTTTTCGACAGACGAAGACTTTCTCCTTCCATTCCAAGTCGAAATTCATCCACCGTCTCCTGTCACTTCGGATCAGAAGATCCATGCCGTCATTCGTGTTCACCATTCTGTGTACGATGGATGGTCCATGGACCTGATTCGAAAGGATCTTGACTCGATCTTAAGACAAGACCAGACACCACTAAGACCACCATACAGGCATGTCTCCAAGCATCTCCTATCGTTGTCGTCTGAACAGACAGACACGGCAAAGCAGTTTTGGGCCCAGTCTCTCAATGGATTTCAGCCACCGGCCCTGCCAGAACTGCAGACGACGAACCACCCCGATGCGCGTGTTTTGACTCAGTCCCGCACTCTGCTTGACTTGGACTCTTCCTTTGCGGAGGAACTTTGTTGGACGCTTGGCTGCGGAACGCAAGCAATCTTCCAGGCTGCGTTGGCATGGATCTGGAGCTCTTTGGTTGCCTCTTCGGACATTGTCATGGGGACAGTGACTTCGGGACGGACTCTCCCGCTGGACGGGATTGAATCCATAATTGGTCCCTGTCTACAAACTGTGCCCCTTCGCGTGGATCTGGCGCAAGTGCAATCAGTCCACGATCTCATCAACAGTCTTCAATCTGCCAACCGAGCCTTGCTGCCGCACGCGTTCTTGCCACTGGCCGAAATCAAGAAGACAACGGGCATCCGACCTGGACAACCAATATTTGACGTCCTGTTCGTGTACCAGGAGTCTCTTTACAGCGGGAAGGGCCAGCAAGGTTCTGTAACCGAAGCCGCGCACAGGGATTATCTCGAGACGAAGCTTCTCTGGGAGGTCGAACCAGTTGGCAGCGGTTTCCAGGTCCGGACAACTTTCCACGGTGGCATCTTCCCAGAAGCACAGATCACAGCCATGCTGGATCAATTCCAGTCAATTGTTTCGCACATAACTGGAAACATCGATGGTGATCTTGCATCTATCCAATCCTGCTTCCCACCCGCGCTCCTGTCTAGCCACAACCTGGACTACCGGCCACTCAGTGGGTGCCCAGATCTGGCACAGCTAGTCCAGAAGGTTGCCCATGAAGATCCAGATCGCCCTGCAGTGCGTTTCGCCACGTTCTTCGACGATGACAACGTAACGTTCCAGAGCATTTCCTTCCAAGAGTTGAACCAGCTTGCCAATCAGATAGCACGCCACTTGCAAGCATCCGGGGCTCGTGTGGATGATGCAGTCGCAATTGTGATGCAGAAATCCGTCCTGCTCTATGCCGGAATTCTTGGCATCCTGAAGGCTGGGTGCACCTACGTACCTCTATTGCCTGAGCTGCCCGCTGCCCGCACGAGCCAGATATTTGAACAAGCTGGCATCCAGCTATGCTTGACAGATACTGTCACATCCCAGAATCTACTATCACACGTGCCAGCCAAAGCCGTTGATCTCCAGGCAACCGATCTCAGCGGTCTATCTACCGCTGACCTGGACGATATCCCGGTCAATCCCGACAGGGTCGCGTACATCATTTTCACATCCGGTAGCACGGGTATTCCAAAAGGTGTGTGCGTTACGCAACTCAATATCTGCAGTAATTTGGACGTTCTCTCCCGCCTGTATCCCCACACGAAAGAGGATCGACTTCTCCAGTCGTGCTCACAGGCATTCGATGTCTCTGTGTTTGAAATTTTCTTTGCGTGGAAGTGTGGCATGTGTCTCTGCTCAGCAACCAACGACATCCTCTTTGACGATTTGGAGCGCGCGATCCGGCTCTTGGGCGTCACCCATCTCAGCATGACGCCAACCGTGGCTGCCTTGGTAGACCCGCAGCATACACCCTCTGTGCAATTCTTGGTCACGTCAGGCGAGGCCATGACTGAAAGAGTTGCCCGCATGTGGGCGAAACAGTTATTTCAAGGTAAATTACATCAACTTGGTCAGCGTGGACTTATGGTCTGTTATCACTTGCTTACAAGGTCCAGGATATGGCCCGTCTGAGACGACAAACATTTGTACTGTCAGAAAAATGGCCCCGGGGGATGCCATCCGCCATCTGGGATATGAATTTGAGAACACGTCATCCCTGGTGCTTTACCTCGACAGTCTGAATGTGGCACCTTTGGGGGCCGTTGGCGAACTGTGCTTCGGAGGAGACCAGGTCGCCGCTGGCTACTTGCGCATGCCTGAGCTGACAAACAAGAAATTCATCCAGCACCCCAGGCATGGACGCATCTACCGCTCAGGAGACATTGGCAGAATGCTTCCCGACGGCTCATTGATGATTACTGGGCGCTTGGATGAGCAGATCAAGCTGCGTGGCCAGAGAATAGAACTCAACGAGATCAACGCCATGCTCCGTGAATCTGACCTTTTGTCGGAGTTTGTCACTCTCGTGGTGAACCACAAGGCCTCAAATTCGCAACAGCTGGCTGCCTTTGTTGTGCCGTCCGGGCTGCCCGTGTCGTCATCGACTGCCTCTTCTTTTCATCTTCTCGACGCTCATGTTGCACCCTACGCGGATGTGGTCGTCAAGCTTTTTGATTTGCTAAAGTCGAAGTTGCCTGTCTACATGGTGCCAACATACCTGATTCCTGTCTCCGCCCTTCCGTTCACGCCGTCTGGCAAAGTGAACCGGAATCTTCTGCATGGTCAATTCGAGAGCCTCACTTCAGACCAGCTAGCACCAACCACGGACGTGTCCAACGCAGACGAGGACAGTGACGATTCTGAATGGACAGAGCTGGAACGGAAGCTGGCCCAAATTGTCTCCCATGCTCTGGGTGCCGATCCACTGGCTCTCGGACGGTGGACTCCTCTTGCCAGTCTAGGATTAGATTCAATCTCTGCTATTCGTGTCTCCAAGTTCATCCAACAAGAGCTGCATCATCGTCTGGCCATCTCTGATATCCTCAAGAACACGTCCGTTGCGCGACTTGCGAAGCTCTTGGAAACATCTGGCAGCTCGGGTGGACAAGCCCATGGTCACTACAAATTGGATGTCTTCTCTGTCGACTTCCTATCGGACCTGCAGAAAGATCTGACTGGCCGCAAACTTCCACTCGAGAAAGTCTTGCCATGCACTCCTCTCCAAGAAGCCATGTTGGTGTCCCCCATCAGGGGGAAGTCATACGTCAACAGCATGTTGTTCAAAGTCCATGGAGACCCAGGCAAGCTGCGGTCTGCGTGGATACACATTTGCGATCGTCAGGCCATTCTACGCACCTGTTTCGTCACAACCGACAATGCCCAGCACCCCATTGCGCAGGTTGTTCTTCGACAGTCCAACCCGCCGTGGCTAGAACTTGGCACGCAAGCCAACGGAACAGTCTCCTCGACTGCTTCCATTGACAGCTTTGTGGACACACACGTCAAGTCGCTGAAAGAGCCCGTGGATTCCTTTGTGCCGCCAGTATCCTTTGCCATCATCACGCTTCCTGACGCAAAATACTTGTCGTTTGTTTGCCATCATGCTGTGTATGACGGTGAGGCCATGGGCCGTCTGCTGTACGAAGTGGAGCAACTTGTACTCGAAAACACATCACTCCCCGAGCCACCCCAATTCAGCCCTTTTCTGGAGCTCGCCCTCTCTTTCCCACAATCCACAGACCAATTCTGGGTAACGCACCTTGCGGGCTTCCGTCCTAGGCTTCTGAGCGCCGCACAATCTCAATTCCCAGGGAAGAGTCGTGTGCTTGCGCAAGCTTTGGACCTGTCACTCTCCAAGCTCCAAGGCGGCTCCAAAGAACTTGGCTTTTCGCTTCTGACGGTGTTCCAGAGTGCATGGGCAAGTACTCTGCGTCTGCTCAGCGGCACTGACGATGTCTGCTTTGGCAATGTCTACAATGGCCGTTCAGTGCCTCTTGATGGTGTCGACGAACTTGTGGCGCCGTGTTTCAATACGTTGCCGGTCCGCGCAAACATCTGCGACATGCATGCCAACAAGGACCTTATGACATATCTCCAGAATCTGAACCCGAATATGATGCGCTACCAATTTACTCCTCTCAGATACATCCAGAGAAATCATCTCAGCGGAGCTCGCTTGTTCGACAGCCTCCTCCTTCTTCAGAAACCATCACGGCCACTTGACCCCACGATCTGGTCACTTGAGCGGGACGACGGAGAGATGGATGTGAGTCCAAATTCTCTCCTCTTGTCGTATATAGTATGTTGTCTAATACTGAATAGTTCCCTCTTGTCTGTGAAATTTCCCCAGACGACATCAGCGACAGGATCGCTCTTCGATTGCACTACGACAGGTTAGCCAAATTTGTTCCTGCCTCAGAGTATCCGTCACTAACTCGTGATCAAATCCAGTTCCTATTTGTCAGACAATGCCGCCATTGTCATTTCCGACCTCTTCAAGAGTCTGACAAACAGCCTGGTCCTCTTTTCTGCGTCACGTATTCCTTCTCGACACGATCTTGCCCCGGAAATCCAGGGACGCCTTTCCGCTCTGGGGCTGCAGTTCGATTCTCCCTTTGTCCAGACTGGCGAAAGCACGTCTGGTGGCGATTCTGTGGCTCCTGGAGAAGTTTGGAATACAACGGAATCTACCATTCGGTCTGTTCTGGCACATCTCTCAGGTGCCCCTGAGAACAACATCGGCCGCGATACCACCATTTACCGCCTTGGTCTGGACAGTGTTCGGGCCGTTCAGGTGGCCGCATTGCTCCGCAAAGAAGGACTGTCGGTTTCGGCTGTGGACGTGATGGAGTATCCCAGCTGCAGGGAACTCGCGCAATTCTTGTCCAAGTCGACCAGCGAACCGACTTTGTCCACGGCCTCGTCCTCTGTCAAACTTCCGTCTTCGGGCTACACATCTTTGGCCCCGTCGCCTCCAGCCACGCCGGCATTGCTCGACTTTGCCGCTTTTGAATCCATTGCGAAGCCCTCTCTGGATAAAGCCGGGCTGTTGGACGATCAAATTGAGGCAGTCTTGCCGTGTACTCCGCTGCAAGCAGGGCTTCTCGCCGAGTTTACGCGGTCCCAAGGGCAGCACTATTTCAATTTTGTCAGCTTCCAGGTAGCCACAAAAAAGTCTCGCGATTTGGATGCCGAACATCTGGTCAAAGCATGGGAGGGTGTCATTTCCTTGATCCCGATGCTGCGAACTGGATTTGTGCCACTGGATGACGATGCGCCAGATTCTGAGTCGCCATTTGCCATGGTTCAATACAAGCCTTTGGTAGCAACAGAAGATTCGACGCGAATTCTGTTTATACCAGAAAGCCACCAGTCAATGTTCCATTTGGACATATGGCAGCAAGACGCAAGCAAACACGCTCTCCACAATCTGGAGAAACCGCCATGGCAAGTCGCGGTGCAAGAGGACAGCAGTGGCAACACGATACTGTGCCATTTGGCTATACACCACGCTCTCTATGACGCCTCGAGCCTCCAGATGATCCTGGATACCGCTTCCAGGTGCATCGTGGGAGATGAGTCGACAACGAAGGAGATCGCGCCACCAACCGAGGCCGTCGTGTCCGATATTCTCCACCAAACGGCCCAGGCGGCATCTTCCTCTTCGGCATTGGCCAAGTCTTGGAACAAGCTGGCCCCAAGAACAGTGGTCAACAAATTCCCCGTGCTCACACCTCTCAGGGTTGAAAAGCAAACCTGCCGGGTCGATTTTCAGCCGAGCTCTCAGCCCTTTACCTCTTTGGCAGATGCCGTGAAGAGATCCGGATTCACTATTCATGCAGTTCTTGCCGCAGCGTGGACTCGCATTCTGTCTTCCTACCTCGGCGACGCGGGAGTGGTCTTCGGTTCTGTGCTGTCGGGACGCAACTCAGCCGCCACATCGAATGCAGTGTTTTCTTGCCTCACCACACTGCCGGTTGTTGCCGAGAACTCGCCATCCAACCGAACTCTGTTGGAGCAGATGATGGACTTGAACTTGCTCTTGCACAAATCGCAGCATGTGCCTTTGAATCAAATTCAGAGATGGCTAGGACAGGCCGAATCTCGACTGTTCGACACGCTTCTCGTTTACCAAAAGACAAACATCGAACAAACTGGATCTGCACGGGTCCCCCCGTCTTGGACAATCACCGACGAAAAGGCGGTCGTCGACTACCCAGTGTCGATCGAAGTCATCCCAGGACCGGACGGCAGCTTGACATACCAGATCACGTACGACGACAGTGTTCTTCCGAAGGAGCAGGCATCTCTTCTCCTCAGCCAGCTCGATGCCATTGTCTGCAACCTCGCCTTCCATCCAGATGGGTGCGAAGACGATCTGGTTCCGAGTGCGCCGATTCTGCATAGCGCATTGCCACCGGAACACCGAGAACTCCCTTCAGATATCACCCTGATGCACGAATTTGTCGAACGCCAAGCACAGTGGATCCCGCATAAGACAGCTTTGCAATTCGTGACGGCATTCGACAAATCCGGCGATCCCGTCAGCCGTGAGTGGACCTACGCCGAATTGAACCAGAGGGGTGACGCAGTCTGCAGTCTAGTCGCACCCCACGCAGAACCCGGCTCGATTGTTGGCGTATGCTTCGACAAATGTCCCGAGGCTTTCTTTGCCATACTCGGCATCCTCAAGGCGGGCTGCTCCTTTGTAGCGCTCGACCCGAGTGCTCCCCCGGCTCGGAAAGAGTTCATTCTCCTGGATTCAAAGGCGGCTCTTCTCGTCACCGATGCCGTGCGCGCGGATGCGCCATCTTCGGCGACTGGGTTGTTTGACTCCGACATAGGTGTACCGGTCATTGGCATCCTGGACGAAGAGCTGGCCGCGCAGCAGTCAACGAAGAATGCGATCGGCCATCGACGTGCAGCGCTTCCCAGCGACAATTGCTACTGTCTATACACATCGGGCACGACAGGAACCCCCAAGGGATGTGCAATCACACACGAAAATGCAGTTCAGGGTATGCTGGCTTTCCAGGCGCTGTTCCGCAACCACTGGGACGAGGACTCGAGGTGGCTCCAATTTGCCTCTTTCCATTTTGATGTCTCTGTCCTGGAGCAGTACTGGACCTGGTCCATGGGATTGGTTCTTGTCGGAGCACCGCGCGACCTCATTCTTGAGGATCTTGCCGGCACCATTTCCCGTCTCCAGATCACGCACATTGATCTGACTCCAAGCTTGGGGAGGCTGCTGGATCCAAGGGACGTTCCCAGTCTGTGTCGTGGTGTCTTCATCACAGGCGGCGAGCCGCTGAAAGCGGAGATGCTCGACCCATGGGGACCGACGGGCGCGGTGCACAACTTTTACGGGCCCACCGAAGCGACCATTGGTGTCACCTCCTACCCACAGGTTCCCCAAAATGGACGAGCATCCAATATCGGCAGACAGTTTCCCAATGTCGGCTCCTTTGTCTTCCGTCCCGGCACCCAGACTCCGGTCTTGCGCGGTGCCGTGGGAGAACTTTGTGTGTCCGGCAAGCTCGTTGGCAAGGGTTACCTCAATCGTGATGACCTGACAAGCGAGCGCTTCCCCACACTCCAAGAGAAGTCCTACCCTGGATACGGCGAGCGGATCTACCGGACTGGCGATCTTGTTCGTCTGCTTCATGACGGCTGCTTCGACTTCCTCGGTCGCGCCGACGACCAGGTCAAGCTGCGCGGCCAACGACTCGAAATCGGCGAGATCAATCATGCCATCCTTCTCGGGGCAGCATCCCGTGTCGGCGATGTGGCCACGCTCGTCATCCGAGACGAAGCCAACAGCAAAGACTTCCTGGTCTCGTTCGTGGTAGCCGCCGATGCAACCGGGTCTGCCACCAAGAACCGGAACGCGGCCGCCTTGCAGGCCATTTGCAATGGCCATGCTGCTGTCCTCTCTCGCCAGGTCCAGGCGGCTTGCCGAGAACGCCTCCCAGCCTACATGGTCCCGACGTATGTCGTCCAGTTGCCTTTCATCCCACTTTCTGCCAACAACAAAGCCGAGGCCAAGGAACTCAAGCGCCTTTTCAATTCCCTGACCCCAGAAGAGCGGATGAAGACGACTGGAGCAGGCGCTGCAGGTGGAAAAGAAGAGACATCCCTCTCAGCTAGCCCAGCAGGAGAGTCTCTGGTGAACGTTCTGAAGCGACTTGGTTTCCTCGACCAAGGCAGCGAGCTCTCACCAGATACGAGTCTTTTCGAACTGGGCGTAGACTCCATCTCGGTCCTCCGCGTGGCCCGGGCGCTGAAGCGCGAGGGCCTGCCAGCAACACCGTCTCTTCTTCTGTCGCACCCAGTCGCCAGTGATCTTGTGGCGTCCATGAACTCCCAAAAGGTGCAGAAGGATCTTGGCTCCGTGTTGGAAGCTCGTCTTCTTGTCGACGCCTGTCAGCACAGAAACCGGAGCCCCATCTGCAGTGCGCTCGGCGTCGATCCGGCCGAGATTGAATACATTGCTCCATGCTCGGCTCTTCAACAGGGCATGATATCTCGGTCGCACTCCGCGCCAGAACACCGCGACACTTACTTCAACTCGTTTGTCTTCCATCTGGCTCCATCCACTTCGGTCGAGAAGTTGAAGGCTGCCTGGGAAGCTGTGGTTGCGCGGAATTCGATTCTGCGGACTCGCTTCGTGGCCACAGTCGATGGTTTCCTTCAAGTCGCTCTGAAGGCACCCGCCGTCCCTTGGCTGGAATTGGGTCCACGCCGGAGTCTGGATGTGAGCGGGTACCAAGAAGAATGGGTGGCTGCCAATCAGGACGATATCATTGGAACACCCATCCAGCTCCTGTCCATGTTGTGTCGGGACAGGAACTTTCTCGTCCTGCAGATTTTCCATGGACTGTACGATGCGACCAGCTTGGACCTCTTGCTTAGCCAGGTTGTGACCGAATACTCCGGCGCTGGAAATGCAGACGACGACGTGGCCGTGCCCCCTTTCCTGGAAGCCCTGATTCACGGTCCCCTCAAGGCCTACGGCGGCAGTCGCACGTTCTGGGAGAAACACCTCCACGACCATGCTTTCAAGCCTCTCCCAAGTCTCTCTTCCGCCAGTCCAAACCCCTGGGCCACCATCTCCAAGAGGGTCGTTTCCTTTGACGCTGTTGACAAGCTTCGAACGTCCCTCGCGGTCACGCATGGTGCCCTGATCCAAGCTCTCTGGGTTTCTGCTCTGCAGAAGATTGTCGGGGGTGCAGCATCCTTGGGGCTGGTTCTTTCTGGCCGCACTATGGAAGATCTGGATCACACAGAATCTGTGATCGGCCCTCTATTCAATACATTGCCATTCTATGCTCCTCGCCGAGAAGGCGAAACATGGGCATCCCTCGCACAGTTCTGTCACGATTTCAATACGGCAACCCTACCCTTCCAGCAAGTGCCGCTACGAGACATACAAAAGTGGTGCTCCTCCGGGCAGCCATTGTTTGACGTGCTCTTCTCTTTCCAACTCGATGGATCAGTGTACGACTCTGCCAGCCTGTGGATTGAGGATGAACCAGGAAACCATGCAGACTACCCTCTCGCTCTCGAGGCTGAGCTGGTCGGAACGTCTCTCCACCTGTTGTTGGTGGCAAAGCCCGATATCGCCAACCAGGAAGCCCTCGACCAAGTTCTTGATGACTTTGATAGAGCAATCGAGAGCATGACCAGGAACATCCATGGTCCTGTTTTCAGCCCATCGGAAGAGAATGGAGTCGCTATGCAAGTGCCACTCGCCAAGAGCACAAACGACGGTGGCCGCAGTGATGTCTCGAGCACCACTCTGGCACACCAGTCATCGTTCATTTGGGATGGTGATGCCGTAATCCTCAGACGTGAAATGGCTCTCCTCAGCAGTGTCCCAGAGAGCGATATCCACGAAAACACGACTCTTCTGGAGCTTGGCCTCGACAGTGTGGACACGATCAAGCTGTCAGCACGCCTCCGAGCCTCTGGCATCGGCCTCAGAAATAGCCAGCTCGTCAAGGGTCAGTCGATTTCAGCATTCTTGAAGATGCTCTCGGCGGAAGACGAGCATCACGGCCGAAATGGAGGCACTGTGTCCAATGGAACCAGGCCCAATGCTTCTGTGGTTTCCACGACTGCGGCTCTACTCAGACAGCATCTTTCGCAGAGCGGCCAAGATCTGTCTGCCATTGAGGAAGTCCTGCCGCCGACTCCACTGCAGGAAGCCATGGTTGCCGACATGATACAGTCCGATTTCGCGCGGTACTTTAACCACGACATTTTCGTATTGGACATCAACGTGAATCTGGAGAACCTCAAAAAGTCTTGGCTTGACGTCGTCAGTATCAATCCCATCCTCCGCACAGTATTTTTCAGTATCGATAGTCCCGACTTCGACTTTGCGTACTGCCAGGCTGTGAGGCAAGAAGTGGCAGAGACTGATTTGATCTCGGACCACGAAATCCATTCCAAGGACGAGCTGGCCATGCTCGTCGACAGCGCCACAGCCCGGGCGCTCAAATCACAAGGAGAGGCAGGCTTGGTCCATTTATCATTTGCGCATCTCGTCCCTGAAGATCGGTGGTATCTTGTCTTTTCGATTTCGCACGCTCTTTACGACGGCTGGTCTCTGGACCTGATTCACCGCAATGTTGAGGCAGAGTACCAGAAGCGAAGCACTCTAGAAATCTCTTTGGCAGAAGACGGAAGCACGTCTTCCAACCCGAACTCGGCTTACCTTGAGCAATTGGATGCAATCCTGCAGTCGTCGGGCCCACAGGCAGACAGTTTCTGGCGCAGCTTCCTCGCCGATGCCCAGCCAACCTATGTTCCCAAACACACTGATCTTGCAGAGGCCAACAAATCCGTGACGCGGATGGAGGTCGCATCGTCCACTTCTCCTGCTGACTTGATCGCCTTCTGCAAGAACCAGGCAGCCAGTGTGCAGGTGGTAGGCCAGGCGTGCTGGGCCGCTGTCCTGGCTGGGCTGACGGGCTCTCTCGATGTCATTTTCGGCGTCGTTCTTTCTGGACGAGACACAGACGGGATGGGAAATACCATGTTCCCGACAATGAATACGGTGCCAGTCAGAGTGATTCTGCATGGAACGGTTCCCGAGCTGCTCCAATACATGCAGGCGAACATGGGAAGCATCGGCGAGTACCAGCACTATCCCCTGAGAAAGTCTCAAAAGGTGGTGAAGAGAACGGCAACAAACGAGGGCGGCGTTTTCAACACTCTCTTCATTCTGCAGAAGCGGATGGGAGAACAAGAAGACGAGGTCGGCGAGCCAGTGATGCAGTCCATAGAGGGTGTCTCGGATGTCGAGTACCCGGTCTGCATAGAACTCGAGGTGGTGACCGGGGCCGACAAAGATACTCTTGTCTGGCGGACAGCCTGTGACAGCGCATACGTTGCAAGCGGCAACACCTTCCGGCTTCTGCAGCAATTGGATGCCGTTCTCCAATTTTTCGTCCGTTCTTCAGATCCACAACTCGGAAAAGGAAGCGTGTTGGCGTTTGAAGAAGGCGGTGTATCTGTTTGTGGACTGCCGGTATTCATGCCACACCTGCAGAAAGGACTGGAGCCACAGCAGAATTCTGTTGTCAACGGAAACAACGCCAATGACTCCTGGACAGAGGCAGAAGAGAGCATCCGCTCTGTTCTGTCGGCTGTTTCAGGCGTGCCCGAAGATTCGATTCAGAGGACAGGTCAGACCGTGTACCATCTGGGCCTTGATTCCATCAGTACCATCAAGGTCTCTTCCATTCTCAAGAAGACAAAGGGAATCATTCTCGGCGTGCGCGCTATCCTCTCTGCTGGCTCCATTGCAGAGATGGCCTCGTTTGCTTCCGCTCCAGAGGATCTCCAATCCATCACCGGGAATGGCATCGATGTAGACGACAAAGCAATTGCATCGGTCCTGGCGTCTGTTCAGGCCGACAAGCTGATTGCGGATGCCGGGCTTCCACAGCCGCAGGTGGACCGGATCTTACCTGCCACAGCCATGCAAGTCCACATGGTCAGTGTCTGGCAAAACTCGGCCGGTCAGGTGTTCTTCCCCGAATTCCAGTACAGACTGCGCGGTGTATCGGGGGGACGGCAAGCCATATTCGCCGCATGGAAGGACCTTGTTGCTGAGTTCCCGATTCTTCGCACTGTCCTGCTTTCAACTGGAGACCAAGCCGTTCCACTTCTTCAAGTTGTCCGGAAGCCGTCAAATATCACGACAGCAGCCAATGACGAGTCGTGGCCCGCGTTAGGGGAGTCGGCAAAGTCGCTTGCTATCCTCTCCGTGGTTTCTGAGCAGGATGAAGGGGCATTTGTCTTGACTCTCAAGATCCACCACGCGCTGTACGATGCCGTCAGTTTGCCTGCGATTCTGGACAGATTTCTAGATCTGTGCGCACTTCAAGATCCTCCTGCCACAAGCAAATTGGGAGGGCGCATTGCCAGTTTGTGGACCCAGACACTGGCGCGGCAAGTGTTGCAAACGACAAAGCAACAACATAGAAGATTCTGGACAGCATACTTTGACGGGGCAAAGATCTCAGAGGCACGGCCGGCAGCTGACACGACCACTCTTCCGGGCCGTGTTTCTTTGTTCCAGCCAGGTGTTCTTTCCGACGTTGCTGCTGTGAGGGCAGAAGCAACAAAGCATGGCCTGGGTCTTCAAAGTCTGCTGTTCGCTGCCTACGCGAAGACTTTGTGCTCGCCCAGCCATGCGGATGGGGATGTTGTCTTTGGCGTCTACCTCGCCAACCGAGAAGACAATTCGCAAGATGACCTCACAGCCTATCCTACGCTGTGCCTGGTGCCACTTCTTGCCAAAGCTCCGGGGCTGCGAACCCTCTTGGACGTTGCGCTGCAGATCCAAGTAGACATTCACAAGATCGCATCGTCTGGGGCGACGTCGGTTCCACCTTTTGCGACGGCTGGGCTGTGGGAAATTTTGGAGTGGACCGGCATTTCTGTGGACTCGTTTGTCAATTTTCTTCTTCCTGATGAAGAGACTGAGCCTCGCCCTGGCACGGGGGTCACCCTTGAGGTGGTGGACAATGGCACTCTTTCGTGGACGTCGAATCCAGAAGAATTCGACGCAGTCCAAGGAAACAAAGTGAGAAATGCATACATGGTAAGTTGTTCCAGTCTGCATTCAACCGGGTGTTTGTTTTCTTGTTGTACTAATGATGCGCAGGATGCCGTGGACGTAGAATTGGCGGTCCGGAATGACCGTCTGGACATTGGTGTATTTGGGTCATCAGCCAGACTGGGAGGAGCTGGGGCGGCGGACATCATTTCGAATCTTGTGGGTATTCTGGGGGAGATTGGGGGTTCTGAAAAGTAGACATCTTATTTTGAAGTTTGCATTGGCCGGGTTGCATTTGTCCTTTTTTTTTTTTTTGTTGATTGGATTTATTGTTCATTATACATATTATGCAGCTAGTTCAGGTAGACAACGTCCCAACATCACACAAAAGTTTCAACGAGTGTTACCAGCAGCAAACTCTTTTCCTTCCGCCGCTCTCTCTGAAAGTTGTAGACATCATAGCTGTAGATTACCAAAACTAAAAATAAAAATAAAACCTCCGCAGTTGTTATTACGAGTTTGCTGATACACCAGCTGACACAAATTCCTGTCGTTGGTTACTCGTTCATATTTGCGCTTTGAATTTTTGTAAACCTTTGGATGCTGTCCCAACAAATAGTATAATAATATTTTATCCACACGCGCCTTTTTTTTTTTGGGGGGGGGGGGGGTATCTGGTATCTGGTATCTGGTATCTGGTATCTGGTGTCTGGTGTCTGGTATCCATCAATCTCGCATCTGTCGTACATTCAAGTTGATGCGCTTGTTCCGCATCCAGCCTCGCCAGGCCTCGTACCGCTCGTCGTCGTGGTCACCCGCCGGCCAGTCGGCAATGTAGTCCGGACACGTGCCCTTGATGACCTTGGGCACGCCGTGCCATGCAAACCGCGCGTGGCCGCTCATGTAGAGGGCGTCGCCGGACCGCAGACGCAGGAGGACGTAGGGCTTGGCCGCGGGAGCGGCTGCCTTGTCGCTCGACGAAGAAGGGGGGGCATCCGCGGCGCTGTCGCCCGCGGCAAACTCCCGCGTGGGCGCTGCCATAAAGAGGGCGTCGCAGCCGATGCTCAGGCTGATCAGGCCCTTGTCGGTCTCCTCGGACACGTCGCGGTGCATCATCATGGTGTCGCCGGGGGTGTAAAAGTTGACAATGGCGGCCTCGGCCTTGGTCTCCGGAAACAGACCCTCCAGCAGGCGGGTGATGTCGCGCGGGAACGGCGGTATGCTTGGGCGGCTGGAGGCCCCCGCGCCGTCTTCTTCGTCTGCCGGGTAGACACGGTTGGTCCAGTCATACTGGCCTCCGAGAGTGACCCAGTGGAGACGACGGTCGAGGACCTGGCGGACGGACAGCGGCTTGTGGACGGCGGGGTCCTTGGGTGTGAAGAGGACGGGCGCGGATGCCGGGGCAGGGGCAGAGGCAGAGGCAGAGGCGGCTTTGCCCTTGTTTTTGCCCTTGGGCGCCTGGGACAACAAGGGATCGTCGGCCGGGTAGGAAAAGAAGGAGGCGCCGTTGGGCGGGTAGGGAAGGTCGTAGTGGAGGTGCATGTTGGTCTGGTGGCGGGGACAGCTGAGGTCGCGGTGGACCATGCGGTCGAGGAGGAGCTTCTGGACTGGCGGGGGAATGAGGTTGGGTATGATGAGGAGGCCTGGCGCAGATGTGTCAGTCCAGCTGCTCTCTGCATGCATAGAAGAGGCACTGGTGTGGATCGTGCCATACCTGGTAGGAGAGGATGGAAGAAGATGGGGACGTCCGTGGCTGGGGCTACCGCCTCGTCCGGTGGTGCCGCAGCTGCGCTGTCGCTCTCGCCATCGTCCAAGAACTCGTTCAACACACGGGCCACTTGTTCTCGGTCGAGGCTGCCCGACTGTTGGAATGGTGATGGCGATGCAGCGTCGATCTCGTCGATGTCGCCGCTTTTCTCAATGTCGTTGGGGTCCGCCTTGGAGTAGCCTTTCCACTGGCCGCGCAGGTATTCGGACGGCTGCTCGTGTGCGTCCAGCGTCGAGATGTCGGCTGTCATGTCTGGGCGAGGCGAAATCAGCTGCTCGGTCGCATCTCGGTCACTGGCATTCGTGTATTATTCTTCCTTTTTTTATGCAGTCATGTTCTCAAGTTGCCCCGCCATTCTGGCCCGAGGGAGGGGGGGGCGATAAGATAAGGATAAGCCAATGAGCGATAAGCCCCAGACCGCGTTTTTGCGACGCGTCCGCTGTTCGTCGGTGTACCTGAAAACGGGGAACACCCTCCCCCCAAATTTTAAAAAGAAGACAACCCCTCCTTACTAAAAACGACCATAAACAACAACGGGGACAAGAACAGTAAATAATAAATAAATAAATATTGGCCAGCCACCACAGCCTCTTTTCAATCATATCACCCATTTTCCCCAAGTCCCACGACGAAACAACGCTTTTTTTTTTTCTCCACGTCTTTTGCTGCTGCTGTCAACCGGAACAGCCTTCGACCGCCCGACCGACCGTTGACCGACCGACTGACCGCGCGCGCAGGACCTCCTCTTTTTTTTTTTTCCCTTTGGAACGACCATTCGCTTGTGTTGCTTCCTTGTTTGGTCACTCTTGGGACAAATTGCTTCTCGAGTGATTTTGGTGGCGAACCTCTCGTCTGCATTTCACATCCGCCACAACAGTCACGACAATCACGACAATCACGACAATCACGACAATCACGACAACTCTAGCATTCACGACCAACCACGACGACTGCATCTTCCCCTTGACCTCATCCGCCTCGTTCCGCATCGTCATGGCCCGTTGCCTGTAGACGCATTCACCCGTTGATATTCGACCCTTTCCGTGGATGTGATTGTCTGTTTCTTTAAAGAAATAAAACCACTGCTCATCTTCTGTCACACACTCTTTTTTTGTTTTGACATTTCGACATACCGCTCCTTTTGCGTGTGTGTTCCGGCCCGTTCCCTCTTTCTGTTCAGCTTGACCCGGACGTCGATCTTCACCCGTTGCCTTCGCATCTCCCCTGTCGACGCATTCCAGTCTTAGGTTTTGATCGTCAGAAAACCTGGACGCGGTTGACCGTCCTTTCTTTTATTCTCCAACCCTCTTCCGACAACCGGACGAGCCTTGCACATAAGACGATCAAGCAAACGAACCAAAACCACTACCAAAAATACCTTTGGATTGTTGACGACCAGCAGCCATGGATAACTACCAGAAGCTCGAGAAGATTGGCGAGGGTGAGTAGTTGGACGGAAAACATTGGGTGGACGGACATCAAGAAATATATGGTACACGGGGTGGAGGAGAGATCATGACCACAACCAGCATACATTCCTTGCTAACATCCCCCGTTCCCCCCCTTCCTCCCAGGCACGTACGGTGTCGTCTACAAGGCACGCGACCTCACAGCCGGTGGACGCATTGTGGCGCTGAAGAAGATCCGGCTAGAGGCCGAGGACGAGGGCGTGCCGTCGACAGCCATCCGCGAGATCAGTCTGCTCAAGGAGATGCGCGACCCCAACATTGTGCGGCTCTTCAACATTGTGCACGCCGAGGGCCACAAGCTGTACCTGGTGTTTGAGTTCCTCGATCTCGACCTGAAGAAGTACATGGAGTCCCTGCCCGTCTCCGACGGCGGCCGCGGCAAAGCCCTGCCCGAGGGCACCGGCACGCGCCTGCACAATCTGGGCCTGGGCGAAGACATTATCAAAAAGTTCATGAGCCAGCTGTGCGCCGGCGTCCGCTACTGCCACAGCCACCGCGTCCTCCACCGCGATCTCAAGCCCCAGAACCTGCTGATTGACAAGGACGGCAACCTCAAGCTGGCTGATTTCGGCCTGGCCCGCGCCTTCGGTGTGCCGCTGCGGACCTACACCCACGAGGTGGTCACGCTCTGGTACCGCGCGCCCGAGATTCTGCTGGGCGGCCACCAGTACTCGACCGGCGTGGACATGTGGTCCGTAGGCTGCATCTTTGCCGAGATGGCCACGCGGAAACCACTGTTCCCGGGCGACTCGGAGATTGACGAGATTTTCAAGATTTTCCGGTATGTGATGCCTCTCCCCCAATGTTTGTGTATGCTGCGAATACCCGCTGACGTGTTTGTTTGTTGACAGCCTTCTCGGAACACCGACTGAAGAGGTCTGGCCCGGCGTCACGACGTATCCCGACTTCAAGCCGTCGTTCCCCCGGTGGGAGCAGGACACGAGTCGGCCGCTGTGCATGAGCCTGGACCCCATGGGCCAGGAGCTGCTGGAGCTGATGCTTGTCTACGACCCGGCGAGCCGGATTTCGGCCAAGCAGGCCTGCAACCACCCCTACTTTGACGACCTGGCTAAGCCGCAGAGCCGGCTCACCTACAGCAATGGCTATCACTAGCAAGGGATTACATGCTGAAGGGTGGACTGGCGCGGACGAAGACGAAGACGAAGACGACAGCCGGGAAAATTGGCCTTTTACACTCTGTCCCGTCTTCGTATTCGGCGACGGACAAGCAACAAGCAACCACATAAAAGTTTATGACGGTCGGGACGGTTTAAAAAAAATTGAAAAAAATAAGCATGGCCTAGTCAACCTCTCTGGGGTGGAAGTGTTGTTGTCTGTGTGTGCCTTGGAGACGTTGCTGCATGGTCTTGTGGGAGGAGGAAGGAAAGCATTTTAATTTCTCATACTATTTTTTTTTTCTTTGTTACTTTTTCTCTCTCTTTTGTCTTTTCCTTTTCATTTCCCTTTCCTTCCCTTTTCCCTCTGTTTTCATCCTTATCATTCCTCGTGTGTTTATCTCCCACCCTCTTTGTCGCTTAGGCTTTCCCTTGCGGTTTGTGTTTGTCCTTTGTTTTTTTGTACTTCCATGGGAACGGGCGTTTTCTTGGTGTGAGGCAGATACGGATACAATTGATGAGATACACCCTTATGCTGCATGTTGATGAACTACGAGAGGACGCATGGCCGGTGTTCTCTGGCATAACTACGTTCGTGGGATATAGTCAACGGAGTCCAACAATGTCCACCGACGTCCAATGGTCTCCAAATGTTTTCAGTCGGTGTCCAAAAAAAGGTGAACGGACAAACAGACAATGGACAACCGGCAGTGTGATTCTTGCTGCGAACATCCCGATAGGCCCCTGTGTGTCCTTCTGTAGCAAGCTAGACACATTGCGGATGTCGCAATAGAGCCTACGGGTGTTGCGGGTGGATGTGGCTGTCCCGTTGCCTCAGAAGTGCACTATGTAGTACAAGGAGCAGCACAACACACAACACACAGCGGACGGCGTACAGCGTACAGCGTTTTTTGTAAGGCTCGCTAGACGAGCCATCCAGTTGCCCCTCTTCTGATTTGTTACGTCCCGGAAAACCCAACATCCCCCCCAAACATTCTTGTGCAGCGAAACACATCGGTGGTGCCGGACATGATGGGGCTGTGACGTCCTTGGCTTTGTTGGGGGGGGCTTGTCAGCTGTCAGTTGTAGAATTTTGTTGTCTTTCTGACTCTTTCTTCATCTGATGTTACGCCACAGTGTCACCTGTCGGATGAAGAGACAAAAAAAAACAAAAACCTGGCCGGAAAGATGGAAACACGACATGGACCGACATCCTCTGGATTAGGCAGGCGTCGAGAACAGGAAGAACAACACTCTGATTCTCTGAACCTCTTGACGTCCAGAAAGACTCTCGGGGTCTTTCCGTGTTTCAATTAATGTCAGATTTAAGATTGGGATTGTCGCATAGCTTCTCCCCTCCCCATGTGTGCACTGCCGAGGTGACCAAGAACAAAAAGCATGGCAATGAACAAGAAAAAGAAATTCTCAAAAGAGAAAAGAAAGAAGCAGAAGAAAAAAAGACACGGGAAAGGGGGGCTCCATTGCGTTTGTCTGTCATACGTGAAAAGGGACCGGTGCACGTCTGCCGACTGCTCAAACAATGTCCCAATTGTATTTGATAGACAATATTCTTTGCCTTTTCACGTTGGTAGGATATTGTTAGATGGTCATCGTCCTCACTTCGTCCCTCCCAATCCCAATTCATGTAGATTTCTTTCCCGGTTTCCCGGACGAACAATCCAATCTTCCTTAGAAAGGGGGTCTAAATGTGGAATTCCATTAATTGATTTGCAAAGGGCATGGGCGAGACAGGAATGCAGTGATGCCTTCGTCTTTTTTCCTTGTTTTATTTTTCTGTTGCCCCGTACGAATCCAGAGACACCTGGGCCACCCAGCCCCCTCATGCAAGGAGGTATGCTATCAAGGGACGACGATATCTGTCGATAAACTTGTCAAAAATAAGTTTGTTTTCTACACACGTCCGTCTCACCATCACATGGCCTGCATTCCTGGGGGAACAGAACAGTGGAGAGGTGCGAGGGAGACGGGACGAGAAGGAGGGTTCTTTTTTTCGATAATCTGTTTGGTGGTAACCACGAGCAACTAGTGGAGTGGTGATGTCTCTGTTTATTTGCTTTTTCTGCATCGATGCTTGCTTTTTTTCTTTTTTCCCTTTTTCGTCGCATCCTTCCTCCTGCGTTAGGTACAGCCGCGCAGGCATTGATCGTTTCGTTTTCTTTTCGGAGGGGAGAGGATCCACGTCGAAAGTACTTTTTTCTCTGCGCAGAAAAGGGAAAAGAAAAAGAAAAGAAAAAGTGACGACACACACAGACACACACACACACAAAGAGGCTTACTTGCTTTTTTGTGTATTCCCTCTCTTGTACGCTCTTTTCCTGGCCTGGCTTGAGGGGTAAATAGACACATGCAGAGGAGGGGAAAAAAAGAAAAAGGGGGACAAGGAAAGCAAGCGAAGATGGTATGCCACCGCGCGATCGAACAACCATTCCCTCTTTTGGCGTCACATATTTTCTTTTTTGTTTGTCGAGATGTGTTGGTTTTCGTCTGCGTGTCTCCCCATCTGGCCCTGATCGTCGCCGAATTCTTCACAAGAACAAATGAACGAACGAACGAACGAGCCCCATGCGTCAACAGCGACAGAACAAATACAATCGGCAAGCACAGACCGAGTGAAAGAAGAAAGGCCAAAAAAAAAGGCGGGAGAAAACGGCGGCGAAGACTTCCGAGACAGGTACCAAGACGGGAGAAGAATCCGGTTGCACGATGTTTCTTCTTTTTTTCTTTTTTTTTTTCTTTCTTTCCCTTGCTATCTCTCTTCCGCTTTTGCTCTTATTTTTTAATTCTCCTATTGTCGTATATTTTTTTGTACAGCAAGATTTCGATGGCGGGAGACACAGCGAGAGACATGCACGTACAGAACGAGGGAGACACACAGAAAGAGTCAGAAAGGGAGGCACACAGATGCAGCAGACGAGGGACGCTGCTCCCGTTGCCCAGGTTTCGCCAGCACTCCATACAACGCTCTTCCTAGGCCTGCGCGGGCCGACGTTGTGGGATACCCGGCGATGCCCAGGAAACCATTTGTAGACAAAGACAGCAAAGACAGCAAAGACAGACACACGTGTACAGAAAGGGCTATATGGCGCCGTGTCGGGCGGAGATGAAAGCCCGATACCAGCCACCCGAATGACTAGGAACCCGATGGCTTTGCCCGGGATGATTCCACGATACGGCCGGGGAGAGATGCTTCCTGGGAGCTCCTCTTAGAAACGTCCCTGTGGATCGAATCTCTGTGTCATCAGGAGACCAAAAGGAGCACATCAACTCTGCATGTGCAGTTTGCTTTCCGTGTTCTTTGTGGTTGTTTTCAAGCATCTACGGGCACCAGACACGGCAACAACACATAATTTACACACAGAGACACACAACACACACGCTCTCTCTCTCACACACGCATGCTGCCACGATCCTGCATCTCCCTTTGCTGCACCGGCCAGCGGCACCTGGCCCCCCGGATGAGTTGTGCAACGATGGGGGCAGAAACAACAAAGGAGAAGGAGACCCCAACTTGGGGGAAGGTCGAGGGGGGGGGCGGCCTTTAAGCTAGCTGTCTGCTTTCAGATGCTTTCAGATGCTTGTCAAGCTTCCGAAGCTCGCCTGCTCCTTTGTCAGGGTTATCTGCAACCGGCCTTTTATCTGTCCATCTACAGTGCAAACATGCGGACGACCTCTTTACAGCCTGTCCTGCCTGTGTCTTTGTGTCTTGCGCGTGCGTCCCGTCTCACATCCTGTACGCTCTCCTCCTGCCAATACACCAAAAATACGCACACCCCCTCCTTGGCTATGTAGACATAATACCTACTTTTGTGTGTGTGTGTGTGTGTGTGTGTGTCCTTTTTTTGTCTCGTGTTAAATATTGGGCATCGGGACATACGGCCGCGCTGGCCATCGTGTTGGCTCGCTGCTGCAAGGGTGTTGTTTTGTAGTTTTGTAGTTTTGCTGATTTCAAGGCGTGTTGAAAAACAATACTTTGAAAACCAATGTGTGGTGTGCACACACACCCCCCTGCTCTGGACGCCGTGGTCGGGATCGGGGCCTGGGCTCTGGTTCCGGCTAGGGAGTACTCTCAGCGTACTGTTGGAGCAGTGAACGACACACACCACACCCGGGGGGACAAAAACAAAAAAGAAAGAAGCTACCCCCCCAGCACCCAGCTGCTAAAAAAAGGTATGTGGGCTCACCTCGAACCCCTGCTGGGCGGCAGCAGCCGTCCACTGTGTAGTTTGGAAAGGCTGTATGCACTATGTAGCGTAAGGGTGACAGTGTGTGTGCATGTGGGCTTTGTTGCTGTTTTTACCCACGGAATCTCGTCTTCCCGCGCGCGTAAACCATCGCAGCGCCTGCAAGGTGTGGTATTCCCTTTCCCCATTGCAAAGCGCGAACAGTCCAGCGCGAACAACCCAGCGAAGAACCCAGCGCGAAGAAGCTGTCGGCGCAAACATCAGCTCGAACATCCTTTATTTTTTCTGGGCGCGAAAGAAGCAACTCTGCACACACACCCCCCATCTGGGCATCGTTCTTCTTTCCTCTCGGCATCTGCCCCCCGTCTGGTCCATTCATTTTGTCGCCGTGTCTATTTCTGGAGCTGAGAGGGCTCCGGCCGAAGCTCGGAATGGCCCACGATCCAAGATCCGAGATCGACGATCCAAGGTCTAGTGATTTCCTTCAAAATGAAATGGCCGAAAGAAACCGGCAAGTGTGTGTGTTTTGCCTAGCGCTGTGATTTTTTCGCTCGTTTGTTCGTCCGTTTGTTCTTTTTTTAGTTATTTTATTTTATTTTATTTTCATTTTTCTTTTGTTTACATCACGGACGAACCAGGCCTTCCTTCGTTTCGGGACGGCCATGGATGGACCTGTAGAGCTGAGCCAGGCTTGCATACTTGGGCGCCATAGTTTCGTGTGTGTGCCTACTCGTACTCCTCTCTCGTAAGCTTGTTCGGAGCCGTTGCGTACCCGACTGTTTGGGTTTCTGGCTTTTGCTGCACGCACTGAGCCTCAGACAACCAGCTAACTAGCAAACAGACTTGGTAACTGCTTGGTACCTACCAATTTGAACAGCTCTACTGGAGCCTTACATAAAAACACGCTAACTAGGGCGGCCTCACCCTCCGAAAGTCTGGTCGGGCCCGGCCTTGGCTGGGTCAATGGCCGAGTCGAGACCCTTCTTCTTTTGATTGTACGAGGTAGACAAGTAGTTATTCCGTACTTTAGCATCCAACAACAGCAAACTCTCCTAGTCTCAACCTCTCTATTCTCTTGTCCGTCTCCCTTGCCAGGCCCCAGGCAACACACAAAAAACAGTTGTCATCACATGACAGCACCCAGCTAGTGATTTGCTCTTTTTTTTTTTTCCTTCAGATTTTCCGGTCTCCCTTGTTTGGAGTTCGGCCATCACCAGTCGACCAACGGATCGAGATGCCGTATATGCATACAGGATGTACGCCCGGCCAACACCTGGGATGCTTACTACGGGTCGTAGACAAAGAAAGAGTTGGTTCTAGACCTATCTTTTTTTTTGTTTGTATATCCGCCTTGCTGCTCTTGATTCTCCCCTACGTCGATCCGTGCGAATCAAAGGCACGGGAAGCGATGCTCGTATTGTTTGTTGAAGGAGGCCAGATCCAAAAGATGACAAACGCGGGGGTGTGTATGAACGCATGACGAAGCGAGAATGTAGATCATTATGGACCAACAGAGACAAAGACAGTGTGAGGTGCTTGAGAAGCAGTGATTTGATGCAGTTCGATCAGCCGCTATAAAGAGAGCAACAAGCAGTGAACCGTGCTTCGGATCCGTGGCACAGCTCATCCTTTGTGATGATATGTTAAGAGACGGTACAGCAGGATGATGGACGGCGGCACCATCCTCCCCAACGGAATCGTTGATTTGGCAGGATATGGGAGATCAGGGAAGATAGAATCGGGTCGCCGTGCATCTTGTCAGCCGCCTCTTACACCATTTGTCAACCCGCAATCGCATCCCGCCGAAACAACGACACGGGGTCTACAGTGCATGTCCAACCAAGCGATTCGCAACCTTGGCCAATCTTTGATTCTGTATCCATTCATCCACCCGCCTCGTCCGCCTCTGCCGTCTGCCGTGCGTGGACCAACGCAGGCGTTTGTGTTGTGTTGGTTCCTGCTCTGCCCAGCCCTGCCGCGGTTGCAGTCGCCCGACAGCCTGTGCCTAATTTTTTTTTTTGGTTGTGGTCATAAATGCCTGCAAGTTTGAAGGCATGGCCAACAATGCCACCATTGACAAGTGGCATTCGTTATCCACAATGCGGCATCTTTCTGTGTGTACTTTTTTTTGTTTTGCATCGGCCCCATCTGCAGGAGGCCACACACTCTCTCTGTGTGCCATATCCATTGGCAATCAACTATTTTTGTTCCTCTGGGTAATCATAGGGCTATGACGAAATATGTCACGATGCCATCGCTCTTCCCCGCGTTGTATGGGTCGCCAGCTGCTATTTCCGTGGCTGTGTGCGTGCAGCAAGCGAAGTTTTTTTTTTTTTTTTTTTTTTTTTTTTTTTTTTTTTTTTTTCACTTGGTAGCAATCCTACAAGGCGAGGCCGAGTCTAGAACAACGCTCTGGGAAGTGTTCTGCCAATGCCTGCCACTTACCAATGCCCAGCGGTCCACCAGTGCCTGCCAGCCAACCAATCCCGGCCTTGCCTCACGCTGCCAAACCTGCACAGAAACTGCGACCCTGGTCACAGGCCCTCTGATTGGCTGCTGTCAAGAGGAAGCATGCTGCCCCTCCTGGTTGGTGCCCTCCTTTGTCTCTGCTTCGGGCCTGCCGACCAATCAGTGTTCTTGGCTTGCCGTTCACAAACAAGAGCTGTTTCAAACCCGCGCAGCGCTTCGCCTTCTGCTGCCCACTCGTTTCACCGGAAACATGGTTTGCCTCTCAGACAAGTGTGCATGCACTCTCGCGATACTACTATCATAGGTACTCTTTTTTTTTTTTTTTTTCGCCATCGAGACGGTGAGGTCACTGGTCCTGGGCGGATGACCGAAAGGTGCTGACTGCCTGCTGGGCCACGGGACGAACCAATGGCGGTTGGAGAGCTCCGGGTGAAGCCAGGGATTCTTTGTTAGGAGCAGTCTGCTATGTAACTATGTCCACATGACCGTATAGTATGTCTCACTGTCTCTGCTGGCTAGGCCTCCCGTTCCCCCTTTCTTGCTGCACCCAGGTAGGACCTGTTGGTCCACTTTGGGCAGCTCGAATGGCTGTTTGTTGGGTTAATCCGTTCGTTCACGTCCTCGCCTTGTTCCTGGCGTCGGCATCCCTCGCCCAGGGAGCAACGTGTGGTGATTCCTCTTGTGCTGCTGGCGATCTTGGGGGGATCGGAGAAAAACATGCCAGGGGGTGGAAAGGCGGCGAGGCGGCGCTTTCCAGTTAGCGAAATGCAGGGCAAGGCCATAACCCCCCCCCCCCCCCAAAAAAGGTCCGTGTCCACTGCAGAAGGGAAGGTGGTGCTGCCCAGTCCTGCATCGGCCAGGGGATACGAGTCGGAGTTGGGTGGGTGTGAGCATACCACCGCATAAACGGTGTCTTACTGGACCTAACTACTGCACGCGCTTTAGCATTTGTTCTCTCTTCTGTTTTTTTGTTTTTTTTTAGGCCATGCAGGCGCGCATATCCACAGCGGAGGCCCACGCCAGGAGGGCACCCGCCAGGAGGCACGCAATCAGGGGAGCACAGATGCGCGCCATGCTACTGTAGTAACTAACTAGTTAGTGAGTTATGCTACGGCTACACCACGAGCAGGCACAGGCACGGGCACGGGCACAGGCACGGGCACGGAACAAGCACAACCACAGCCTCCCCCCCCGCCCCCTGTGTGTCGGCTTTGCAGTGTTTCCATGCAGGTTCCCTACTTTTGCCTCCCTGCAGGTGGATGGATGGCCGGAGAACAGAACACACGGAGGGCACGGAGGAGACCAACGGAGGTGCGGTACGGATAGGGAAAAGCCAACTTGCACACGCGGGAAGGATGGCCTACCTTGCCAGTAAACGAGCACACACACACACACACACACACACGTCCCTCTCCCTTTGACCTCAAGGAGGAAGACGAGAAAGAATGCCAAAATATCGAAACTCGCATTGTCGTAGATTCATGTATGTCAGATGCACACACACACCCTCTTCGCCTTCAACACGAGGGCCCGAGCAAGCCCACCACCAGGAGAGAAAGAGACCAAATGAAGATGGGCAAACGACACGGATAGATGCAATTGCAAAAGTGCCGCCCTTCTTCGTCCCCGTGCAGTGGTCAGCAGGTCCGAGCCATGTGGGCTTGGCCCCCTCTGTCGGAGCACCACCAAAAAAAAAAAACCCCTTGTCCTTTGATATCACCACTTCTTTTCATGTTGAGACCTCTTCTCCCCCTTCTCCAAGGGCTTATCCCCTTCTCCATCGGAGGCTTTTTTTTGAATTTCGGCAGGGGCGTTATCGGGTAATAGAAAGGGTTGGCCACGGACAGGAAAGTCGAGGTACATAGTGTTCGTCCTATTGTCGTTCGCGCCATCGTCGTCCGACGCGTGCTGATCCGTAGATAGTCTCGTCGCGCGGGGGCCACCAGTTTAGGGTCCTTTCTTAAAGTGCTCGCATCAACGGTCAGATGCGCCTAGCCTTTCCCTCTCTCTCACCGCCAGCCTCTTTTCCTAGAGGCAAAATGCCTGTTTTTCCCCCAATATCTGAGAGATGAAACACCCAGGGACCAGCATAGCAAGAAAAAGAACCCCCAAACGAACGAAAAAAATATGGGGAGGCATGGGAGATCGACACGCGAACAAAGGGGGAAAAAAACGCACACACACAGACTATCGTGAAGACTACACCGTATGTGCCAAAACTATGTTACAAACTAGGTGTTTTCTCGGGACTTTTTCTTCTTCTCTTCGTTCTGTTTTGCTTGCTTCCCAAGATGGGGGCCTTGCGCTATGTTTTCTTCTACATATGGCAGGTCGAAGTTGCCGAGCAGTTTTTTTTTTTTTCGTTTTGTTTTTCAATCTTTCCCGCTGCGGACACGCCAGCTGCCGCGCTCCCTCCCTTTTATTCTTCTCCCTTCCTTCCACCCCTGCGGAACCCGCCCTTTTCTTTTCGGTCTTCCTCGCATTCCTCACATCGTGGCCCCGTACAGGGGAAAAAAAACTTCGCGTGTCGTCATGGATCCCGGCTACGCGTATCGGTGGGGGGAGTGTGCGAGTAGGATATTTCTTCATATCGTGGGTCTTTCTACAATCGAGATATCGCGGCAGTCTCTGGCCGAGTTCGGCTGCCCGCCGTGAATGCGTATTCCGCGGGGTCCTATCTAGCATCGTTGGGCTGTCGGGCATGCTCCTTACTTGTTCAGCTCTGTCCCGCTTCTGGTTCTGGTAGATGGGGTTCTCTGCGAAGTCCTTTCTATGATTGCATTTGCATTGGCTTCTCTCATTTTTGCGGTCTATTTTTTTGTTTTTTAACTCCCCTCTTACTTCCCTCTAAAAGTCTTACACGAGTTGCAGCACAGTCCTTTCGTGTGCTTTCTTCTTTCTGTGATGTGCCCTCGTAGCGAGGTCCCCGCAGCGAGACCTCGAAGCCTCGAAAGATTTTTTTTTTTTCTCTCGCCTCTTTTTTTTTTTGCGTGTCGTGTTCCTGCTTGCTTTTTTCCCCTTTCCTTAGGCACAGGCTCCATGCTCGCCTTGCATAAACCAGCGCAGTCTAGAGCTGACACGAATGCGTTCCAAACCCACTCTCACGAAAATCCCACACAGACACGCGCAATGAAGCGGAGAAACGCAAGGAAAACTCACTCCAGCAGACTCGAGCAGACCAGAGGCACGCACGCACTGGTGGTTATGCTTGGTTTTTCAATTAAACAAACCCCTTGATCCCGATGGCTTGCTCGTGGGATTGCCATTCCAGGCCTAGTCGACCGTCCAATGTGTTTTGCTGCCCTTCCCCCCGGAGCACTACTGGCGTGCTCAGTACCACTCGATAGTCAGTGCTACTCTGTTTAACGTCCGCTAAGAAAAAGTCACCCCCCCCCCTCCTCCTCTCGCTCACTCTTCCTGCCTCTCCCACTCACTGGTTTCCCTTGCATTCGTGGGGAAACTTTGTTTAGCGTGCCCCTCCACCCAGCCACACTATGCAGGTGTCCCTCCTCTGGTGCCCTCCTCGGTGCCTTTCTTGGTGCTGGGAGGACCCTCTTCGGCATCCTTGGGTGCCTGCCTTGGACCGTCGTCGTGCTGCGTTTTTCCCTGTGATGCTCTCTACGCGTTCGATCGGCCCCCATCCCCTCTGGGTCTTTTTTTTTTGTTTGCCCCTCTCTGCCCCTTTCTTGTACCGTAGATCGCAGAAACGGCTTCCCTATTAGCAGGATAATGCAACGCGTCCAGTTCGTGATAGTCAGGGGTTGACCTTTTTTTTTTTACGGCAGGTATTTCTCGCATTCGGGCATTTATTTCTTGTTTGGCTCTTTCCTCTGATAGACCAGGGGCCCCATCTTTGAGTAACACCACTCCATTATCTCTGCCGCATCTACGCCGGACTTGTTTGGGGCTTTCTACATTGGCGTCTTTCTTTCTGCCACCGGCGACCATCACTGGGGGCCGGCTGGTTGGGAACCCAGGAACATCTGACAAGATGGCCAAGAGGTTGGAGGCATCATCACCGTCTTCATGCTTTCACCCCCCTTTTCTGTCCCGCCTTTTGGGTTCCTTTGGGCGTAGTGCTAACGCTTCACTCTGCGACGGGCTTGTGTTTTTTTTTACTTCTGGGACTTTTGCGGATGATAGAAAACAAGGCACGCGATAAAATAGTGTATTCCTTGATCTGTACCTGAGATGCACAAGAAACGCCAGAGAAACACTGGATTCACACCAGAGATGCGACCGCCCCCGCCCCCCCTAGGATGCACATAGTATTAACTAACATCTAACTGCACCCTCCTGGGTGCAGGATGCACTGCCTTGTACCATATATGCATGTGAGCAGCAAAGTGGGATGTTTCTCGGCATTGTTTCTTCGCCGGACGATATATGGCCAGCCAATATGCATCTCTTCAGAGAATCAAGGAGTGGTCAAGGACCCTGCCATTTTTTATTCGCATAGAATGCGCCGCATAGTATGCAGTTTTGCTCAACTATGGTTCTGGTGCAAATTTGTTTCGTTTCATGGAGCGCCGGGCAATGGCAAAAATAGGTACGAGTATGCCGCGTACTACTATAGGAGTTACAGGGTTATTTTTTCACCAAGAGGCGCATACGAATACAACACGTAACTAAACAGCACTGCAGAGAGCCGCAATGTTTTAGCCTATGGCTTTTCTGTTTTTTTCGTTCATGGAGGCTTTCGTTCTGACAGTTTCGTCGGTTCCGTCTGGCCTGGCCTGGCCCGTCCCCTTTCTCATCTCCGTTCTGCAGGTTGGGGGGGGGTTGGTAACTAAGAAAAAGATGTCGTCCAATGGGTAGAACGGAAGAGAGTACTCTGCGGGTGGGAGACAAAAAGAGTTGGCCTCCTCCGTATACGAGGTGGAGCGCAGCGACGGTCTTGTTCGGTCTGTTAAGGTTTGAGAACGCTTTGTACGATTGATTGGCCAAGAGCTGCCCGCAGCTTATGGCGCCGGCAGCCAAGGCAGGGGCTAGGAGATCAGAAGACAAGCAAAACCGGAAGAAAAAAAAATCAGGGAGAGAGAGAGAGAGAGAGAGCGGTGTAAGGTACACACGGTAGCTATGATGGTGTGTCGGGTCAAACCAGCCCAATCAGACACCGAGCCAGGCAGGCGGCCAAAACGGCCACATACATAGCAACTATCAGCCAAAGCCTGTATGTGGACATGAGGCCACCCGAAACACATGTGCACAAAGAGGAAGACGGCCATGGGAAAAGAACTGTCGTCACAAGGCAGCAGAGCACAGTTTTCTTAGCCGTGTCCCTTCTGATCCTTTTTTTTTTAATTTTTTTTTAATTTTTGTAATTTTTAAATTTTTTTTTGGTTGGCTTTGCTTCTGCAGTGACATTCCCCAACATGGGACATCGGCTGTTGCCTGCATGTGAGCATATTGCTACCAACAGTGGCGTCTGAGGAGACACGTAACATGATGTTGTTGCTGCTGTGGCGCTGTTTTAGCTGCTGTGGATGCTGTGGATGCTGTGGATGCTGTGGATGCATGCTCCCTGTATCGTACTATGCATTTTTCTTCATTTCTTATTTCTGCCATGTGAAGCACTTCCACAGTTTTGTCGGCGGCTGTCTGGCAGTTTAGCAAGTCTCACCTTGAGTGTGGATGCTCCGTCATGACCCCAAAAAGGTAAGACGGAGGGCAAAAGCATTGCGGTGGATGGAGGCATAAAAGCCTCTGTTAACTAATAATAAACGGGTCCCAACTTGTTGCAGGCACATCTTACCATGCGCAGTGTACTATTGTACATAGTAGTTCTGTCCTTTTTGCCTCTTCGCGCGACAGAACGAGCCCCGTCTTTTCTGTTCAGACGGAAACAAGGGGGCGTCTTGGCTGCACTTGTCTCTGACACGTCTCTGTCCGCTCGTTCGTCAGTATCGTCTGTTTCATGTGGCCACAGGACAACCCACCCCTTGTTTCCCGCGGTGCTCGCTGGGCCAATGAGGGTGCAGCCAACTGGGGACCGTTTGGGCAGTTCCCCAGGGGAAGGGAGAACCAGGGAGCGGGCTCCCCTCGGGACGACGAAAGCCAAACAAATGCGAACAGACCAGCTTTCCGCCGGCATGCGCCTGCCTTCCTTGCATATGGGTCGAAGGAGTGAGGAGATTCCAGGGCCAATCCCGCCAAGCAGCCACTCATAGCCGCCGACAGCCAGTCGAATGGTCGAGACGCCGGGGTTTTGTCGACGAGCGATGCGCTCAGGGAAGAGCAGGAAGCACACACGTGAGCCATAGGATAATACTGCAGTAGCTATGGAGCAACGGAGTCTTTGCATTGGCTTTTGTTGGGGCCCGATGGCAAGCTCCTGATACGTTCTCGCGAGCTGGTTGTTTTCGAGAAGCCAGGATTATTCGGTGGCACCCGTGGTTGAAAATAGAAACGTTTTGTTCACAACCCTCTCTTTTTGGGCCGCTCGAAGACCATTCACTTCTGCAGCAACGCTCAATTTCTTGTTTGGTTTTTTTTAACTTTTTCGTTTCCTCCCTGCTCGTTTGTTCCTTGCGAAACTTCAGCTCGTCATCACGAATATTAAAATCGACAGCTGGTCCCATCTTTTTTCCTTCCCTGGCCTTGCTACCTCGATCACTCTCTGTCTCGCTCATCAGCTCTCGCATCCCTTTACACATTATTCCCCTTTGCTGTCTATCTGCGGCAGTCCTGTCCTTTGCCTCTTTCGGCCTCGTCCTCCCTGTTTTCACACACTCTCGACTACCTGTGCGCTGCTGGCCATTGCACTCGTCCTAATTAATTGCATTGTCCCTCCCTTCCTTGTTAGTGTGTCTCTTAGGCTTCCGTGAGCTGTTTCCTGTCTCTTGCCCCGTGTCTCGGCCACACGTCGTGTGGACTCGGCCGACGAGGGAAATAAAATACAAAGTACTGACAAGCGTGTTTCCCCTTCGCGACAGATCGACATTCCAGCCGTTCGCCCAAAATCACCTAGCGACCGTCGCCCAACCGTCACCCAACCCAAACCAACCGTCGCGCCCTTTGCTCAAGTGCCTGTTGCCTCTGTCAGCCGTTCAGTCAGCCTCCCGCAGGCATTCCGCCCGTTTCACCTCGCCGAGTCACGACCACACACATTATTTTGGCAGGCCCATTTTCACTGTGCTGCCAGCCCCAAGCCCAACCTACCACCGCACCGTCCTACGCCCTGTCCGCACTTGCCCGTACGTACACGCTTTTGCTTGCCCTGTTTGTCCCGCGACCACAGCGTCCACTGTGCTGTTGGACGGCCCCTTTCAATTTTGTGTCGCTCCTTGCTGCTCTTATTGTCACTTTGTCACTTGTTGCGCCCTCTGTTCACACATCTGCTGGCAGGCTAGACCCCGCCGCGCTTTCCTGCTCTTCCTCCGTCTGGCACCGGCTGTCATTCGCACCTGCCTAATAGTTTTTGCCCCTCTGTCACTCTTTGCCCGTCCCAAAACGGCAATCCACCAGCCTATTGTTACTCAGCCTAGCGCATTGTCACCCTTCTACTATTGTTGCTTGGCGTTCGCTCCTTCCTCGACTTGCTCAACTGTCCATTATTCGGGTGAAAGCCGGAAGTACGCAAATAAAAATTGGCCTTGCGGCTCTGATCATCGTCGGCCTCGCATTTTTGGACCTTTTTGCCTTTTTGGCGAATCTTTTTTTTGACAGTCGTTTGACTCAGCTTTCCTGCCACGGCAGCCTTTTTTCTTTGTCCCGCCCTTGCCCTTTTCACAAAACTTTTCGCAACGGTCGGCATTCCAGCGTCCCTTTTCTGTCGCAGACATTGCGAATAACAAAAAAGCATCCATTTCGCTTGTCTTGGATTGGCACCATCTTCGCTACCCCCTTCTGTTCGGCATTCCTCGGTCAGGAGCCCAGCATTCCCGGCCCTCACTCTCGATCGGTCCAGACAGCCAATCCGCATCGTCTCCCCGGACTTGCCCGCCCAGAGCGATCAACAGCGCCTCGCCTCCTGACGCGACCTGGACCTCTTGCCTGCCTCCACTCAGCACCAAGACCGCCCCGTCTGTGCAGGCCACACCCACCACGAAGCCCCCTCGCCACACCCCTCCCCTGGCCTCCCTGGCCTCCCAGCTGGGCCACACCCCTACGCAAGCACACGCCCCCTCCATCGTGAGTCCACCCCCCCTCCTCCCCTTGCCTGGGCCCTNCCCCCCCCCGTCTGCAGTATCCCTCAACCCCCTGACCCCCTGGGAGCGCGCACGTCAACCACTCGCTGGCATTCTGTGCTGCAAATCTCAAAACTCTGCCCTGGCTCAGCCTCGCGCGCGCTGCGTCTGCCAGCCAGTGCAGCCAGTTGACCCGAGGAGATGACCAGCAAAGCGGCCAAGACTGAGCGAGACTGAGCAAAAAAGACTGACCAGAAGACCTGACAGACCCGATCCTCAAAAACCAGACGACTGGCCCGCCTGCTTTCGAGACCACACACGACCACCACACACCATCCGCGTGCTCCTCACCAGTCCTTTTCGTCGCTTCTCTGTTCTTTCTTTTTGCGGCGCGCCCTTCTCCATTCCTGCACCCCCCTCCGCCCCTCCTGAATCCATCCAGCCCGTTAGTGAGTTAGTGAGCCGTGGGGCCCACATGAATTAACCTCGCCGCACCCAAGCACGCTATACCCGTTACGCTTCCCACCCAACTGCCACCACCAGCAACGCAGCTCCCCTCCCTCCACGAATATATTACTATTCCTTGGCCACCCTCATTCATCTTTGGGGACCACCTCTTCATTCTCTCCTTCCCAGTCTTACCAACCTTCCTGTTGGGACCAGCTGAACAGCTTCCTTTCTCTTTGTGTTGCCATCGTTATTTTTTCGTTCTTTCACCCATTACTATCTTCACCATCACTTGCCGTCCACGGGCTTAATATACAAGGAGCCGACCTCGCCGAATCTTCATCCTCTTCTCGACTTCGACATCCCTCTCACTTACACAACACAGCCCACCAACAACACTCACCTTTGAAGGTTCGCGAACGGCCCAACCAACGGCCCCAACAACACACAACAACACACTTCGCTCTCCACACACACACACACTTCCACCATGGCCTCATCAGCACCACAACTGTCCATGGCTGAGCTGAACGCTGCTGCTCTTGAGCAGTTCGTCTTCATGCCCGTCAACCGCCAGATGATCAAGTACCTGGCCGACGCCGCCTACAACGTCATCCAGTGCGACCCCAACATGATGCCGCCCACGGCCTCCGAGGTCCACCGCAAGGCCCTTCCCACCCCGCCCGGCTCGCCCGCCCACTCGCCGGCACCCCGTGCTGTCCGCCGCGAGGACGGCGGCCTGCCCACACTGGAGGAGTTCATCAACCAGCTGGTTGTCTCGTCCAACGTCCAGGTGCCCACCCTCATGAGCTCTCTGGTGTACCTGCACCGGCTCAAGGCTCGCCTGCAGCCCATGGCCAAGGGCCTGCGCTGCACCACCCACCGCATCTTCCTGGCCGCGCTGATCCTGGCCGCCAAGTACCTCAATGACAGCTCCCCCAAGAACAAGCACTGGGCCAACTACACCGTCATCTCCAACGAGATGTACAACTTTGGTTTCAGCCGCACCGAGGTCAACCTGATGGAGAAGCAGCTGCTCTTCCTGCTCGACTGGGACCTGCGCATCACCGAGGACGACCTCTACCGCGAGCTCGAGGTGTTTCTGGCCCCGCTGCGCCAGGACGTCGCCGCCCGCTATGCCCGTCGCCAGGAGCGTCGCCGCCGCCTGCAGCTCGCCCAGCAGCAGCAGCAACAGGAGGAGGAGCGCCAGCGCCTTCTCGAGCAAAAGCAGAAGCAAAAGCAAAAGCAGAAGCTGGAGCTGGAGCTGGAGCAGCAGCAGCAACAACAACAGCAGCAGCAGCAGCGGGAGGAAGAGGCTGCCTCCTGGGCAGCTGCCACGGCGAACGTGTCTGCGTCTGGCTATCTGACACCGCCCCGGTCGCGCGGCAGCTCGCGCTCGCGCTACAACATGTCGGCCAACATCACCACCCCCGACGACGTCGCCATGATGATGGCCATGCCTGGTCTGACCTACAGCGCCAGCACCAGCTCCGCCACCAGCTATGCCTCTTCGCTCAGCTCGTCCCGCTCGCACTCACGAGCCACCACGCCGCTCTCGGTTGAGCTCGACAACCACCAGCCTGCCTATGTGTTCAGTGCCGAGGATGACAGCCATCCAGCCCTGCACTACATGGGCACACCCAACAGCATTGCTGGCTCGAAGCGCCACCCCTGTGGCCAGTCCAAGGACAGCAAGAGTCTGCTTCCGTACGAAATCAGCCCCGATGACCTCAATGACATGCAGGACGGTGGCAACCGAGTCAAGCGGGTGCGTGGCATGCTTGGTCGGGTCTTTGGCTCGAACATGCTTGCGCGCTAAGCAGTTCACAATCTCTTATCCTATTCATCTTTTTTCTCTCCTTTTTTTTATCGATGCAAAGAAGCGCGGCGTTTTGGCGGTTTATTGTTTTGTTTCCTTTTTATTTTTGGTCCAACTTATCTGGCGTCGTCACCACCTGAACGGGGCCTACGATCAACATGCATTTACATGGAAAGGTGTTCTTTTATTAGCTGATTGCTTTTTATGAGCAAGAAAGAGTTAGGCATGGACATATACGAGAGAGGCTACCTCAGGAGAGTGGCCCTCGAGGAGAAGAAGAACCGATATCCACCATTGCATGATATCATGAATACATCTTTTTTTTTGTTTTTACTACAAAGAAAACGGGGAGCAAAGCTTGAAGAATGGCAGGTTCCAGACGACGGCTAGTTTGCATTAAATGGCTGGCCATGGCAAAGTAGATGGCTGGCCGAGGACTTTATTACCACACTCAAGAAAAACTTATTATCTCCCATATTTTTACCTTTTTCTTTTTCTCTCTCTACGATACCAATAAAAAAAAGATTGTAATATACCAAACTTGAAGTCCCTGTCTGATCTCATATATCACATAAATTGAAATTCTGGTGGCCGAGGAAGAGCATAAACAACCTCCGCCATTTTAAGATCGACGGTTTTTTTTTTTTTTTTTTCCCTTTCCCGCTGACCTCTTCCGTGGTTGGCCAAACCTTGGCCTTGCATGACTTGCATTGAGTTGATTGACAGCAGGACCTACCCTTCCTTTTCGAATCAACACAACACCGAGCTCTCTGGACTAGGAGCGGGCCAAAAAAAAAGTTATGCAGTGGAGCGATCTGTTCAGCAGTGGGATGTTTGGGCCCAAAAAAGATGGCCGGACAAAGAGATGATGACCGAATGGGCAACGAATGGCGAAAAAAAAAGGAAAAAAAAAAAAACAATCCTTTTTTTTTTTTAAACCCAGATCATCTGGTCAATGACTGGTCCACGAAAAGTGGTCGGGAGGTCTGCTCATTGTGGCCCAGAGGGATGCGCAACATTGGAGAGAAGGCGACGACTTCTGGCCACGGCGAGGCGGTCAGAAAGACTCTGCGAGTGGCTAGGCGGCCGTGGAGACTTTACGAGGCCGCGGTAATGGGCCATGACCGGAGTGGCGGCGATGCATGTAAAAAGGCTTACGAGTAACATGCAGGAAAAAATAACAATGGGACAGGTGTGTCCGTCGATCAAGAGCTCAGCCCGAGTAGCCCCAACCAGAAAACCAAAGGGAGAGAAAAACTGTCATAACTGACAAAAAACAAGAGAGAAGAGAGAGCTCTTTTTTTTTTAACCGTGTCTACCAAGGTAGTCCGCAAGCAGAGCCACCGCATCATTTGCATCGGACTTTTTTTCAAACCCTGTTCCCCATTCAGACCCAAACACCCCCCCCCAAATATTCCATGGATCGCATGAACACGGATATTGCGGGACAGCTCACAAGAGAAAGGGGGGTGTAGACGTAGTCGAGAGCATGAAAGGGTCCTTCCCCGTCTTAATTTTTTTTATCCTGCTCTCTTTTTTGGCGATTGCCTTGGCGAATGCGATCCTTTGTCAATTGGGGGCGGGCCAGAAAGACAAGAGACAACAAGGGATCGGCTGTGGTATCTGACTGGAGGTTGGTTGTAAGTTGTCATGCACGTATTGCAGCTCCTCACCCCCCCTTGGCCTAACGGGAAGGCAACGTTTATTACAGCCAACTATTGTACAGCCACCACTTTGCTGTCGTAGGCAGACACGCCTTCCACCACCCCCCCGTAGTAGATGTGATGTGTAGTATTGTCATTGACAGACCCTTCTTGCGCAGCTGTGTATCCGCCACTCTGCGCACTGCTACCTACTTGATTTTGCTGCTGTTTGCCATTATGCACTGCGCCGCCCAGGGAAACACACATGCAGACGCATACGCCTTTGTTTGTAAACATATTGTAAGATTGCACCGACACGTATTACACCAGAGAAGGGAAAACACACACAAAACAACAAGGCCCCCGTTCCGATGACATCAGTGTTTTGTTTTATGTCATAGCTGCGCACTGGCAATCGTACACAAGCCGCGACGCCAGCAGGCACAGCGTGTTTTGTTGTTGTCTTGTTGATTTTCTTCGCTGCATTCGTTGCATTTGTTGCATTCGCTTCACTGCACTCGTGTTCCAGAGGCGCCCCCCCCTCGATGTGTCCATCCGTGGCCCCCCTTCCCAGGCCCATCCTTCACGAGAATCTTTTCTGTGCTTGCCAACCAACTTGACCAACAACAAGAGAAAACAAATTCCGGCGTCGCATCCACGATGTCTGTTGGTTTTATTTCCTGCGCCTTTTGGCCCCCCCTCCCTCGCATTCCCTCATGTTCCTCCCCCATCCTCTGCGATGAGGAGGTCCATCCTTCAGGATCGTAAAAAGCAGCTTGCACAATGCCCGTCTAGCTCTCAACCTTGCTCCATTGGCTCTACCTTGTCAGCACTTACTATGTACACACAGCTGCATCGGCTGTAGCCTGGGCCGAAGTCTTTTTTTGGAACCCCACCTCGCCCTGTCCTGTAGGCTGTATCTATCTATCTGCCTTTCAGTATGCCTCGACCGCCCTGACCCGGAAGTTGTGAACACCACCCCGTAGATCCAGCGACACAGCCAACCTGGCACAGTGACAACCTTGCGGGCGGCCATGTGGATTGCACCGGGCGTGGAAGCCTCGCTCGGGCAGCCCTCAAACACGTTTCCCGCGTTGACCTTCCTTTTCCTGTCCATGTCCCCGGCGTTTGGGCACACGCCCGTCTTGCTCGGCCACGCTGCACGGGCGCACCAAACACCCACTCGCACACAAAAGAACAGTTGTTGCATTGTATGCGTACTGCGAAACAAAATTGTCGTCAGGCGTGTGTGGCTGAGCCTTACATTGTACACTTTGGAGGGGCTACACGGCTTTCTTTGGTTGGACCCCGCCGCACTCTGTCTTCTTCTTCAAAAAATGGGACAAACCCCCCCAAACGGTCGCCTTTCCTAAATCTGCCAAGGCTGATCCGCCTAGTCCAGTTACAACGGCCAAGGCATCACGAAACGTTGCGGGTAGAAACAGAAACAGCTAGTTGACTAAGTGGCAGCCTGTTGCGTAGTGTAGTGTATTGCTGCGGCTCAACAGCATACGAAACCCGCCAACGCTCACTGGTCCGCCTGGAGAGGCTCGAGTGGCCCGGCTGACAGGACAAGGTCCCGCATCGGGCTTAGCGCTGTCCCGAGCGGCGAACTGACGCGTTTTGTTCGCCTCTGAAAAAGTTTGGGCATGATCACGTGACCCCTTTCTCAGACTAAAGTATCATGAGAGCATTGTCACGTAATACGAGTGAGGCTGTGGGATTTTTTGGCTCTTCCGCCAGGGGGTGAGTGTGCTGCTGGTTGTTTCTAGTGCACTCTTGGGTGTTCCGACTTTTCGTAGTGGTGTATGGGCTTGCCACGAAGTCGCTACCGTGGATTGTCCTGTGGTCCCTAGAGTTTTTCCACCGAGGCTGACGCAGTGACGAGTACGAGTCTCGAGGCGGACGCTCCGGGACGGGGTTGCTGCCTCATAAGATGAGAGAGCGTGTAGCCAAGAAGGAGAATCATCGTGGGAATACCAAATAAGGACACGCTTGGGTCTGCTATTTGAGGTCTCAAGGCCGAAACAGGCGTTTCTCGCAGATTGTGGCTAGAGTCCGCCTCTGGTAACAAAGCCCCTAGTAGCCGTGTCACGAGGCAGAGCCACTCGCTGACAAAATAAGACTGCTGCCTGCTGCGGCTCAGATCATTCATCCCGTATCGAGAAGCTCGGCGAGGGCAGTTCGGATGAAGCCTTCAGCCAAGCCAGCTATGCTGGAGGATCCTTATCTTATCGCCTAGCTCGATGCTGTCGCATTTTATGGGGCCTCGGCTATGGGGAACGCGTCTGGCCACGCGCCAATCAGAAGGCCGACAATTGTGCTGTGTATTGTCGACGAGCAAAACTCTCGTCGGATTCACAGCCATGGCGAGGCTACCGGTCGCAAGAGTCGCCGGAAGTATGGATTTCTCACGTAGAGATGCAGGGGGTCTATCGCAACGTGTCGGACATTCCAACGATGCCAGTGCAATTGCCGGATGCCAGCGGCAACAACAGGCCAGGACCCACAGTAGCGGCCTGTCTGGACGACTGGAAAGTGCGGGGGATTGGACTGGAAAATGGGGGAGGGGGCTGAAAAAAGAAAGAACAGCAGGAAAGGTGACTGGAGCGCGTGTTATTATGGCGTACCAGCTGTACAAAGGCTCGCCCCCGTAAATCAGTATGGGGAAGGCGCGGCCAAGCGCACCCAATTGCACGAGGGTCCATTCCTGCTTAGGTCCGCGTTTCGTGCTTAGTTAGCTGGATTTTCTCCTCCTTTGCGCGCATCTTGGTTGGAATAACTAATACCAAAAAAATCGCACAATGTCTACGACACCGTCTGCATAGAGCCGACAACAAAAGACGGGCCTTTTACAGCAGCTGAGAAGGGGCCATGTGGCGGCCACACCGATCGCAGCAGAAGAAAGCAAAATGAGTTCCGACCGTCGGCGAATCAGCATTGCATGTGAACCCTGCCGGCAAGGCAAGCGCAAGGTGAGTTGGTTGTCAGTGTTGCGCCCGGGCAAAAAAAAAAAAGAAAAGGCGAGGAGTCCTTTCGCGTGCCGGTATCCGCGTGCGGGGAATGCGAGCCTCCAAGATTACTGAGCAGGGCCTCTCTGTGCCTGGCGAATGCGAGTCCGGATTCTGGAACGGCCTGCTGATTTGTGTCCCATGACTTTTTGTCCCCCCTGCAGTGTGACGGCGCGCGACCAGTCTGTAACCTGTGCCGACGGCGGTCGAAGGACTGCGTGTATTTGACGCGGATACCGGCAGCATCTCGAGGGTGAGTGCGGATACTGGGGAGGGAAAAAGCAGATGATTCGAGCCACAGAAAGGAGAGGGGACGGCTGGGCTGGGTGCGCCGGATGGACCAGAGCGGCTTCCAAGGCATGAATGGATTTGGTTGGCTACCAGAAAGACAAGGAAAGAACGGCCAGCATGGATGGCCAACACAGCACGGGACTGACTGAGTGCTACAGCAAGGATGTCGAGCATCTGCAGTCCGAAATCAACCGGCTGCGGTCGCTGGTGGAAACCCTCGCCGAGTCGTCGTCGTCCAATGCGAAAGCCGCCGCCGCCGCGGCGACGGCGACCACACCCGGATTGACGGCCGGTCTTTCCGCCCAGCAGCAGCAGCCGCAGCCGCCGCCGCCGACGACGACGACGCTGGGACTGCCGGGCCAGCCGTCGGCCGCCTCGTCCGTAAAGCCGCAGTCCGCGTCGTCCCGCGCGAGCACCTCCACGTCGGAACCGGCGGCCGAGAGCCACGGGCTCAACTGGCTGTCGGACGCGGCGCAGGAGATCAGCCAGCTGACGCAGCGGCGGCTGCATCCGGGCGGGCTGGGCTCGGCGAGCATCTACCTGCTGGAGCCGAGCGCCGCGCACGAGCCGGCGCCGCCGGCGGGCTGGGACGACATCCCGTCGTGGCCGGCGCGCATGCACGACTCGGGCTTCCGCCAGGCCGCCTTCCAGGTGTTTGTCGAGCGCATCAACCGCGTCGAGTGCCTGATCGACCACGAGTACCTGCAGCAGACGACGCCCTCGCTGGACCAGCCGTACCACATGCTGCTGCTGGTGCTGTCCATCATCGCCGCGTCGACCGCGGTGACGCACGAGTACACGGTGGGCGACGGCCTCGTGCAGTGCGCCGAGCGCATGGTCATGCGCGCCTGCATCTCCCAGGAGGCCACGCTGGTCGTCATCCGCGCGCTGACCTGCCTGGTCTGGCGCGAGCTGACCGTCGGCGGCAACCCGACGCGCACGTGGATGTTCAACTGCATGGCCAGCGCGCTGCTGCAGCAGCTCGGCGTCTTCAACTGGTCCTCCGAGACCATTGAGCAGGAGAAGCACAGCCGCTACTTCCGCGAGAAGCTGACCGCCTTCTGGTCCTTCTCGGCCGTCGACCGCATCTGCGCCGCCCTGCTCGGCCGCATGTCGTCCATCCCCTGGCGCCACAACATCTGCGTGCCGCGCTACGCCACCGTCCTCCAGGGCGTCCCCCCCCTGCCCAAGGAACTGCCCCCGCCGCCGCCGCCGCCGCCGCCGCCCATCGAGTCGCTGTTCTTTGACCACCTGTGGGAGCTGTGGCGCCTCCACTGCTACTACATGAACTTCTCGTACTCGCCGCGCTTCGATCTCATGAAGGAGACCGAGCGCCAGACCATGCGCCGCGACTGCCGCAAGGCCATGGCCGAGCTGCGCGCCACCATTGACCCGCGGCTGCGTCTGCCGCCGGCCCCCCAGGCCGATGGCAGCAACGGAAGCGGACACAGCAACAGCCACACCCATCCCAGCAATGGCGGCAACAGCAACGATGCCCCGCCCCCCAGCCCGTTTGTCTTCTTTCTGGACATGGCCTTTGAGACCTCCCCCATCACCCTCAACATGCCCTACCTCAGCCGCAGCAACAACGAGCAGTTCCAGTCCCTGCAGGAAATGGTGCACGGCGCGTCGATCCACGCCGACCTGCTCGTGCGCTACCGCCGCCTCTACAGCTTCACCGACACGCCCCCCGTCATCAGCTACTTCACCGTGCGCGCCGCCACCATCCACCTGCTGCTCGCCACCTCGACCGATCTGGCCGTCCAGCGCCGCTCGGCCCAGCGCCTCAAGATCTGCCTCGAGAGCCTCGAGGAGACCCAGCAGGTCTGGGAGCGCCAGGCCGGCCGCGCCATCCGCTACATCCAGGGGCTGGCCAACCGCTGGGGCGTCGCCAAGTCCCTGCCGGCCAAGTTCCAGACGACGGCCGCGACGGCGTTCCCCGCGCACAGCAGTGCCAGCTCTCTCATCGCCACCACTCTGAACACCAACACCACCACCACCAACCACGACCCAATCAACCACGGAGCGAATCCCGCGGCCGAGCCCAGCAGCTTCGACCCGCCCAGCGGCACACCCGAGGGCTTTGACCCGGCGCTGTGGTACGACGTGCCGGCGACCGACCTGGACATTTCCGGTCTCGAGATTGAGGCCATCCAATGGGCCATATCCCAGGACACGGCCTACCAGTTGATGCACTGGGGACCCGCATGAATCCCCGACATGTTGGGGGACTTTTTTTTTTGTCTCATTTTTTTTTTTTTTTCAAGTATATAACGCGGCGTTGTAAATATCCCTCTATTTTATGAACAATCTACGGACGTATGTGTCTTTATCATTACCAGGGTAGAGTACGAAAACAGTCTTCATGACAGTCTTGGCAAATATGGAACATCCGTCTCCCCCATTTGTCGACTACGGTCAAGATACCGGAGTTTGGTGAATGGAGGTTATTTGAGAAGTATGACAAGTGCTTTGAATTTGTAAAAAAAAAAAAAAAAACCCACTTCCACGCAACCACCGTTAGAGACAGACAAAAACGATTGAAATGGTCGCGGCAACAACTTGTGCGAATGCGAGCGCGGTTCCCCAATCATCTCCTCGTCCCTTCCAAAGGACTACGCAAAGCCAAATGATGGCAATTCCCAGCCAAGCACAGGCGATTCTGAATGGCAACTGTACCTTCATTCGATCCTTCTGGAACCCCAGAACGAAGTGTAGGCCTCTCATGGGAACTGTTGCCTTGTGTTTTTCATAAGGAAGGGGCAGCACAACCCGGTCCCATCCCCCAAGTAAGTCAGCATATGCTTCGCTCCATCGTACGTACATATGCCGGCGGTAAAGAAGGGGAGAGATGGAAAGAGAAGATGGTGGACATACTTGATTTTGTAGATGCAAGTATCTTGCGCAAAGCCTTCCAGCGTATGCAATCCATTGGCTCTCGCGGGGTCCTGACCACAGTCCTTGAAGCGTGACAAGAAAAGAAGCCGTTTGCGGCGCACTTCTGCTTTCTCCGCTTCAAGCATGATGCACGGTTGGGACCACTCCTCCATATTGACGAGACATTCATGACTGTGGTTTTCGTCGTCCCAACACATGAGCTCCGGATCGGCAATGGAAATATTTTTCCGATGCCTGGCTATGGCTTTATTGCACTCCTCCAGGACGTTCGCGGGATCCACCGGATCCATCCAGATGGGGTAACTCCCATCCGGTTCCGCGATACCAGCAAATTCAAACTGTTTTCTCACTGTCAGCCCTACCCGCCAGCAAGGCGTGTGTTCGAACCTTACCTTGACCTCTGCCACTCCCGTGACGCCGTAGTAAGGCATCCATCTCTTCCACCAGCCCACGTACTGGTAGCATGTGTTCACCAGTCTTTGATAGATGTCCGTGTCTGACTCGCAAGTATTGTCCCAGCGCGGCGTCATATATCGTAAGTCTTCCGTTCTCCCACAAGGATGAAGAGTTTTCACTGCCACCTCGTTGACTGTTGTTGGTCGGAGACAAGGTACGAGGACAGCATACGGCCCCCGCCCAGGACGGTCCAGGCATAGGAAGCATCCTTGGCCCGCTCGATCCCAGATGTCCGGGATGCCGTGGGCCTGTGACAAAGCCCGGACGCCGACACCGGCCTGGCGTTCTAGGTCGTGCGCGTAGGTGGTCGAAGACATTTCTGGCTGAAGCAGGAGACTGTTTGAATGGATTGTTTGTAGGATGTTGTGGAAATGGGACGGAATAGCCCAGCCTTGCCAGCCAGCCTGCCCAGACGAATGCCTAATAAGCTGCGGCTCAAAATGCGGGGCAGGCTGATGTGTGTGTGTGCCTAGACGCGGCTTTCACTGATCATTGCGCAGAAGTCCCTTGCTCGAATGCCTCTCATTTCTACGAAGGATGACTTTGCATGAGAAAAGAAAAGAAAGAAAAGACCAATGACCTTCTTCAGTAGCCTTCTTGCGTCTTCGCCCTCTATTCTTAAACTGAGCCATGGATTGATTCGGGCGATCTGGAGGCGTGGTCGATCGACATTGAAAAATAGAGAACGAAGTTTGAAAAAAAAAAAAAACCACACAAAAAAAAACAGGAAAGACGCAGACAACAAGAAACCGTACAAAGCTGAGAGATGACTGTCTGCGTTGGAATCTCTCCTCTCTCGTAGGCTCCTTCTGCTTTCAGGGGCTCTATGGAAGGGAGAACAAGTGATTCGTATGGGCCAACTTTTCGTTCTCCATTCTTTGCCACTTCCGCATGGCCATGCAAGCACCTCTCCTTTTTTGACGAGCCTCAATCCTCTTAGGATTCGTTATCCAACTTACCAGCAAGCCACAGTTTCACCCCACCTCTTTGTCTTGTTGAACGTTTTGTTTGTCCATATGCTCATAGGGGTTGTGTTGGAGAAAATTGGACGCCGAGAACAAACAAAGGGCCTGTCTATCTACGACGCAGTGCATCCATAATCATAAGGGAAAAATGGTAAACCAAACGAGCAGGGACACGTCGTTCACGGCAGCTGCGCGTTGGTCACAAAATGGCTACCCCCGGCACAGCGCCAGCCGCCCGCTTGCTGAATCCAGGCAAAGTTCATCGGACAGCGTCCGATCTGCTTCAGCTTGGCCCGCATCTCGGCCTCCTTCTTCCGCGTCGCTTCTTCTTCCAGCAGCTCCTGGACAATGCGCTTGCGCATCGCTTCGTCCTCCTCTGCCTTTTTCCTCCTCCGCTCCGCCGCCGCCTCCTCCTCCTTGCGCTCGTCCTCCAGCAGCTCGTCCAGGATGCGTTCTTGCAGCGCGTCGCGCCTTGCCTGGTCGAGATCCTCCTTCTGTTTCCGCAGTGCCTGGTACTGCTGCTCGCGCGCGCGCTCGGCGGCGGCGTCTCTCTGCAGCTGGTCCCAGACCTCGTCGCTGACGCCCGCGTCTCTGGTGGCCGTGGGGGGGGGGCTGGGCTGCGTAGTCGCCACAGCGGCCTCGGGTGCCTCCGGTGGTGCCGGGGGTGGTGCCTGCGACGATGCCGGGGGTGGTGCCTGCGACAATGCCGGGGGTGGTGCCTGCGACGACGCCTGGGGCGGTGCCTGGGGTGGTGCTTGCGGAGGTGCTTGCGGAGGTGGTGCCTGGTACATGGGAAAGTCTCGGAACAAGGGCTGCTGCTTCTTCATGTTCTTCTCTCGGCTGCTGCGCTCGCGCAACATCGTCTCCGTCTGGGCCTTGACGATCGCCTCGGTGATCACAATGGCCTTGTTGCCCGCCGGTCCCGCCGTCGGTCCCGCCGCCTGTCCCGCCGTCGGTCCCGCCGCCTGTCCCGCCGCCGGTCCCGCCGCCTGTCCCGCCGCCGGTCCCGCCGCCGCCGCCGCCGTGAAGGCCTCGATCCCGGCCTTGAAGACCGACTTGGCGAGCGTCTCGACGTCGCGCGCGCTGGCCCAGCTCGGCAGGGCGCACAGCTGCTGGAACAGCGATACCGTGTCACGCTGGAACGGGGCGGAGGGGTCCGTCAGACACGCCATGTCCAGGGACCCCCCGCTCGCGTGGGGCCCGTGCTCGAGGCGCTTCTTCTGCCTCGCCAGCGTGGTCGCGAGCAGCGCGAAGGCGTCGTCGGGGCCCAGGGCGGCAAAGTCGACGACCGCGGGGAACCGGCTGCTGAGGCCCGGGTTGACGCCGAGCAGCCGGTTGATGTCGTCTTCGTAGCCGGCCAGGATGATGATCAGCCTGTGGCGGTACCGCTCCTTGGTGACGGCATCGACGAGCTCGTCCAGCGCCTCCTTGGCAAAGCCGCCCCCGCCTCCGTCCGCCAGCCGGTACGCCTCGTCGATCAGCAGCACGCGGCCCAGCGCCTTGTCCAGCAGCTGGCGCACCTTGGGCCCCGTCTGGCCGACGTACTGGCCGATGAGGTCCGAGGCGGACGCGTCGAGCACGCTGGCGTTGGCCAGGAAGCCCATGTCGTAGAACACCTTGCCCATGCGGCGGGCGGTCGTGGTCTTGCCCGTGCCGGGTGGTCCGCGGAACAAAAAGTTGAACGGGATCATCTCCTTGGGGTCGAGGCCGAGCGCCCGGGCCGCCCGGGTGCTGTCCTGGTAGCCGCGGAGCAGGGCGATGATGCGGTCGCAGCCAATGGTCCCCTGGAAGAGCGCGGCCACGTCGGTCTCGGCACGCTCGAGCCGGTCGTGGTCCTCGTCAAAGTCGGGGGCGTCGAGGGTCGGGCGCTGTGTCTGGTGGTTCCGGGTCGTCGCCGCGGACAGGTGCTTCTGATGCCGCACCTTGGCCTCGTTGAGGAGGATGTCGATCTCCCCGGCGTTGCCAAAGTTGGGCCGGTTGCGCGCCCGGTCCAGCATGTCCAGGGCGACGCGACGGCCCCGGGCCGTCACGCCGAAGCCCTGCTGCTTGAGCTTCATGTCGAGGATGCGGCCGAGCTCGGCCTGGTCAAAGTCCGCAAAGACAAAGGCCGCGCTGAGCGGGAAGCGCCGGCTGAGCCCCGGATTCACGTTCTGCAACATCTCCTCCATCTGGTCCTGGTAGCCCAGCAGCAGGACGCACCGGTCCTCGCCTGGCGTGCTCTGGACCTCGGCCACAATCGTGTCCACGACGGCCGTCTTGAACCCGCCAGACGCGCCGCCGCCACCACCGCCGCCACCACCGCCGCCACCACCGCCGCCGTCGTAGAGCCCGTACGCCTCGTCGATGACCAGCACCTTGCCCGCGGTGGCCGCGAGAATGCCCTTGGTCTGCTTCTCCGAGTGCCCAATGTAGGCGCCCACAAAGTCGGAGGGGTTCTTGACAATGACCTCGCCGTTGGACAACAGGCCCAGGTCGACGAGAATCTGCCCGTACAGCTTGGCCACGGTCGTCTTCCCCGTGCCGGGGTTGCCCAGGAAGATGCGGTTTAGGCTGTACTCCAGCACGGGCTCCTCCCGGAGCTCGCGCCCGTAGCTGGTCTGGATGCTGTCGACGAGGGCCTGGACGGACTCCTTGACGGACCGCAGACCCTCCAGCCCTTGCAGCTTTGTCCAGGCCTGCGACTGGGCCAGGGCGCCGGCCGGCTCGGGGCCGATGAGGTCCTCCTTGGTGAGGAGCAGGTCGTCGGGCTTGGGCCCTTTGCGGCGGTCCCGATGCAGCCGGTCGCTCTGTCGGCGGGCGATGCGGGCCAGCAGGTTCTCGACGGCCCGGGCGTTGCCGAAGCCGTCCCGGCCACGCCCCCGGCCGAGGCGGCGGGTGACAATGCGGCAGTAGAGTCCGCGGAGGCCGTCCTCGGCCTTCATGCGCCCGCGGTACTTCTTGTTCGTCTGCATCTCGAGAATCCGCAGCAGCTCGGCGTCGGTGTAGTCCTGGAACTTCATCTCGCGGGGGAACCGGCTGGGGAAGCCCGGGTTGTGCGCGAAAAAGGTCTCCATCTGCTTGGCATAGCCGGCGAGGACAAAGCAGATCTTGCCGTTGAGGTTCTCCACCTCGGCCAGCAGGAAATCCAGCACGGCCGCGCCGCCCGCATGGTTGCCCGACGACAGCTGGTACGCCTCGTCGATGAAGACCACGCCGCCGCCGGCCTCCAGGACGTCGTCGAGCAGCTTCTGGCAGCCCGCCACGCCCATGCTGGCCAGCTTGGAGCCCGTCGTCTCCTCAAAGCGGGTGCCGGCGACGATGCCCATGGTCGTCAGCAGCCGCGCATACAGCCGCGCCACCGTCGTCTTGCCCGTGCCTGGGTTGCCCAGCATGCTGCAGCCGTAGCGCTCCGAGGCCGCCGAGATGCCCTGGCGCACGGCCGTGTCGACCGCGTTTTTGATGCTGAGAAACTCCCGCTTGACGTCCTCGAGCCCAATGAGCTTCATCAGCTCGTCGATGGCGTCGCTGCAAGCCAGATCCTCCTGTTTCATATGCTCCCACTCGTCCCGCGCGCTTCCGGGCTCGACCGGGTCGCTGTCCTTGTTCTTGTCGACGTCTTGGGGCTGGGGCGTCGATGATGTGTTTGCTGCTGCGGCGGCGGCGGCTGCTGCTTCTTGCGCCTTCTTCTCCTTCTCCTGATCGGCCTTGGCTCGGCTTTTCCTCTCGAGCGACTCCAGCTCCAACTTGTTCTTGGCCAGCTCGGCCTCCTGCTGCTTCTTCTCCTGATCGGCCTTTTCCAGACGCTTGAGGTGGTCGATTTTGTCCTGGATGCGCTGCAGCTCTGCCTGGTACTGCTTCTCCCGCAGGATGCGTGCCTTTTCCAGCCCCAGGTCCCTCTCGAGGCGCCGCCGCATGTCGTCCTCCTCCGTCTTGCACTTGTGGCACCGCTTCTTCGCATCGCTGCACGGCACCTTGTACGTGTGCTGCTTCTCGCACGTTTTCTCCACCATATGCCGGCATGGGATGCTGCTGTGGTCCGCCAGGCGGTGGCAGCGCCGCTGGCAGATGTGCTGACCGCACTGGAGCATGGCACCACAGGGCTCGGAGCAGCCGCCGTCCGGGCAGCGGAGCTCAAAGTCCTGCGGCCCAGACAGCAGCGCCGTGTTCTCGGGGTGCTGCTCACAGCGGACCTCGAGGCCGTCCTTCAAGAGGTTGTCCTCCTTGAGCAACTCGAAAAAGGGCAGCCAAGCATCCTTGCCCTGGGGCGAGTTCATGAACGTGTCCATGTGGCCAAACATGATGAGGCAGTTGCGGGCCCGGGAGACGAGCACGTTCAGGCGCTCCGGCGACCTCAAAAAGCCAATCTCGCCCTTGCTGTTGCTGCGCGTCAGCGAGGCAATCACAATATCGGCCTCCTCGCCCTGGTAGTTGTCTGCTTTTGGTCAGCATACACGGGGAAGAGAGCAGGGGGTTGGAGACTAAAGAAAGGGAAAGAAAATAAAGGAATAGAGAGGGAAAGGAAGAAAGAAACGGGGAAATTCAGACAAGGGGAACACACCAATGGTGGATATACGGATCTTCTTCTTGTTCACCCGGCTCGCCGCCTCCGTCATCTGGCCGGCCCGGATCAGCTCGTACGAGTCCAGATCGCTCAGCATCGGGTCGTTCTCCCCGGACAGGATGTCCAGCAGCAGCCGCAGCTGGCCCATGTACGGCGTCAGCACCACCATGTCGTCCGTCTTGTAGCCCTGCTGCCCCAGGTACTTGACCAGCTTCAGCACCATCTCGGCCTCGAAGCGGTTCTGCCGGCTGGGCGAGCGGCCGTCGCCGTCGCGCCGGTCCTGCAGGTTGGTGTTCTCGTCCTCGGGGTGGTCGTGGTTGACAAAGGCCACGCGCCCGAGCAGCCCGCGGATGGCCGGCCGGCCGAGCGTCCGGCTGCTGTCCCGCAGCTCCGGATAGGTCATGCCGCGCACGAGCCGGGCGATCTCGGGCGCCATGCGGTGCTGCGTGCAGAGCGTGGCGTACGCGTGGCCCTGCAGGATGAGCCGCTCAAACAGGGACCGGTTGAGGTCGTAGCCGCTGCCCTTCTCGACGCTCAGCGCGTAGTTCTTGCACTTGGGCCGCAGCTGCTTGTGGTCGCCGATGAGGATGAGCTGCTGCGTCGTGGCCGACAGCGCCGTCAGCACGTGCGCCTCGAGGATCTCGCCGGCCTCTTCCACCAGCACGCAGGTCGGCTTGGCCGCGGTGAGCAGCGCCGCGTACATGGCCGCCGCCGTGGTCGTGCAGCCGATGACGCGCTTGGTCTGGATGTAGGCGCACTTGGCCTCGCTGTACAGGGTCCCGAGCTCCGCCTGCGTCCTGTTAAACTGGTCGATCTGGCTCTGCAGCTGCTCGAGGCGCTCGGACCGCAGACACGCCACCCACTCGAACCAGTGCCGCTTGCGCTGCGCCAGGTCCATGTCCCAGATCCAGTGGCTGCCGGGCGTGATGTGGTCGACCAGGAGGCCCGGACGCATCCTTTTGACCCATGCTTTCAGAATAAACGCGGCCGACAGCCGCTGTTTCCCCCCAGTCGCTACGGTGAACCCATGGTTCCCATTCGCGTCGTCTTTGTGGTTGTCCTGCTGCTGCTCCTTCACTTGGAAGGCGGCCCAGAACGCCTGGGACCGGGCATCGTCGGCAAGCTCGAGGTAGTCCAGGATCTCGTCGGCGGACGGCAGCCTCTTCGCGTCCTTGAAAGACGCCTGGAGATCTGACTGGAGATAGTTGAGCTCGCCCTGGAGTCTGTACAGCCGGGTGGTCGCCTCCTTGCTGCGGCGGGTGTTGCTGTACCGGAACTGATTGGTGAGGGAGAGCCCAGCCGTGGCCGGGGTGGACTTCGACCCGAGCCGGGTCATTGTGCCCGCATTGACCCCGGCGTGCATGAGGTCTTCGAGGAACTGGTCGAGCGCGTGGTTGGTGTAGGCCAGCACGAGGAGCCGCGTCGAGGGGTCTTCGAGCATCTTCCTGGCGGCCAGGGCGCCTATGTACGACTTGCCTGTGCCGGGCGGCCCCTGGATGACCGATAGCGGCTTCTCCAGCACACACACCAGGGCATTCAGCTGCGCCGCATCGAGCTCGAACTTTTTCCCATTCACGCAAATGGCCATGCCGCTGTCCAGGTTGGCATGGCAGCTGTGGAGGAAGGTGGCCAGATGCTTGGGTGGCGAAAATACTTCCTCTTTTTCTTCTTCTTCTTCTTTGTCCTCCTCTTGGCCGTCGCTGTCGACGCGTGGCAGCTGCAGGAGCTCGGTATCGAGGGGCAGCTGGACAATCTTCTGGAGCCGCCGCAAGATGGGCTCATACGCGAACACCGGCGTGTCGACCAGAACGAAGCGGAGGTTCTGGGCCTTGAGGAACGCTGCCAGGGCCCGCGTCAGCACATGGCTGCTCGTGAACTGCAGGCCGAGCAGCGGCGGATCCTGCGCGAGCTTGTCGATGTCACGCACAATGAAGGCGAAGCCCAGAATCTCGTTCTCCGAGCAGAGCACGCCAAAGGCCTGGTGCGGGAGCAATTTGGGGTTCTTGGTCAGGTAGTCTTTGCGCTTGCTCTGGGGCATCTTGCGCAGGACGTTCAGTCCGGACCCCATGACGCGCACACCCAAGCCGCAGGTTTGGGCGTATCTGCCATCGCCGGTGTCCACGCTGTCCAGCTGAAGATCGCCCAGGATCAAGGCGGGCCGGCGGCCCTTCACCTTACCTGTCGCGATGCGGATGTCGTCCCGCAGCTCGCCCAGCATGTCCTCGCGAAGGAGGCGGAACTGGTTGTCCAAGTGGCCGCCCACGCGCGCGTCTGCACTCAGGTGCTCAATCTCCACGGCACGACGGTAGAACGGCCGCTGCGTCGAGCTGCACTCGTCTGTCGTGGGGTAGATGGAGATCTCGCGAAAGTCGACAGCGTCATTGTCGTGGCGTCCGCCCGGCGTCTCCGTCGCGGAGTCCGGATCGACCGTCTTGTCGGAGAACTTGATCTGCAGGGCCTTCTCCACGCGGTACCCTATGCTCCTGGCCTTGCCGTTGGGGTGCTTGACCAGCGAGCGCCTCTTCAAGGCCTCTTTGATGTCGCCCACGGTCGGCGCCAACTGCGTGCCCGGGTGGCAGACGATCTCCAGACACAGCCAGGCAAATGTTTCTGCATTGTCCGGCGTGTCGGCGAACCCCGTTTCGCGCCAGAGCTGCGCCATGGCTTTCCACGTCATGGGGGGTTCCACGACCGCCACGACGACCTTCTCGAGAAGCTGGCCCTCGTACACGGACTTGACGTCGGGATGCGCCATGTACGCAAGGAAGGGCAGCACATGGCCCGTGATGAACTGGGGACTGGAGCTGGCCCTGACACTCTTGTGGATGGTTTGGAGGCCCTGCGGCTGGGCCAGGATCGTCTCCAGGCATACCGATGCCGAGGACTGCGCGCGGATGGCCTTGAAAAAGAGCTGCGCATCATGCGTTGTCGACACTGCTCGGTTGCCGTGGATGAAGGCATTCAGAACCTTGTTCAGCTGGCTCGTCCGTTTATCCTCGGCTGCCGACTTCATGATGCAACGGATGGATCTTTGGGTTGTACGATCGATGATTATGAAGATGAAAACGATGAAAAGCTGTCGTCAGGCAAAAGGGCCACTGTCGCCGATGCTGCACACAGTTGCCTGCTTTTGAGGGCAGGAGGAAGAGAGAAGACATGCACGACCGAATAAAATACTAGCCATACTGGAGAAGCGTGTCGACATATTGTTGGCTGCGCAGGCTTCACGGCAGGCCGAGCGGTAGGCCTCAGGCAGGCCGAGCGGTAGGCCTCATTTCTGCTTGCCTATCAGACTGGTCTTGTTATCATCATGCATTATCTACCGGAATCTGCTTGGGATGAGCTCGACCTTCTTACATAAAGTACCCGTACAAATCCCGGTCCTGCATAACCATATGCTGTACTGGTTGCCGTTTCTTGTCACTACGCTGCATCCTTGTATCGAATAGTTTCGTAAGTCTGTGCTGACCGCACCGGTACCAGAGTCTCTGCGGCGACGGCCTGCGCCGCCCGGCCAAGTCTGCTGCTTTCGATGCGCATGTGCTAGAATGAAGCTGATTCACGACACAGTAGCAGAAAGCCACTGCGCACTGTACGAGTCGTGGACCCCGCTTTAGCCGTTTAGAGGCTCGGCGTGCATGCGTTTTGGGGACCTTTGCCCTGGGGACGCGACAGTCTCTGCTTGTGTGGTAGCTGGTGGTCGCGAGGCCCGCCTGGCTGGGATACTGGCAAGGCTAGAGTGATTGGCAGAAGCAAACGAGCTTGACAAACTCGGCACAGCATCGTCATCCCAACTACGCGTTTGTGGTCGCCCCCTTGGCGGATGGTCGCTGTCCCAGTCGTGATCGCTGTCCCAGTCGTGATCGCTTGCATTGTCTTCATCCTCCGAGGCGTAGTCACCGCTGCCATCAGCCACGGTGCTGCCGTGCGTCGAATATGACCTCTTCTTGGTGCTGACCCTCCGGCTTTGGGACCGTGTGGGCTCGAAAACCCGAGCAATCGACCGAACATCAAGTCCTCTTAGAATTCGGGTTTCGGCCTCGCCTTTGATGTTGTTCCACAGAAGGACAGTGCATGCAAGGTCTGACTGGAAAAAGGGCATATGCTCGTCTGTAAATATGGACCATGCGAAACGTGCAAGGAGGCACTCGACGCTGATGCCGCAGATCGGCTGGGGCAGGCGGTTGTGGTATAGACCGAGGAGTTCAGGCGAGCCCGACGGCAGCAGCACGTGTGTAACGATCTGGGCAGACTCGGATGTGCATGGACCGAAACGCTTGGGTATGAAGGTGAAGCGCCGTGTATCAAAGAGATGATGTAGGTCCTTGCGAAGGACAATGATGTTCTTCTCGTCGTTGATAGCCGATACTTCTAGTGGTCGCCGGCAGTACCTACAACCAGTTGACTGGTAGCTTTGGTTCAAAAGAAAGAAGAAAAAAAAAGGCCGGAGTGGAAAGAGAGAGAGAAGAACAAAGGAAGGCGTTCTGTAACGGTTGGGCCACGCGATAGATAGCGAGATAGGAGTTGGATCGGGGTGGTTTACCTGTCCATCTTATTCGACACGAACCAAAGCCGTTCTCCTTCCGGGACGAGGTGGGTCTTCTCCAAGGCATTCATGTGCCCAGTCACCCGGCAGGTAATGTCCCGTTCCAGGGCCGCGGCAGGCCCCTTCGCCGTCGGACGTGGTGAGGTGGGGTCGGGAAAACGCAGATCTCGCCATGGCAGCGGAAGGTTGCCGCGTGACGTGCCACCTTCCTCCTCGAGGCCGCCGTGCGGGAAGCGCCAGTGATGGAACGATGGGACGACGGGATATCGGACTACGGCGCAGACCGCGATTGTCAGCGAGAGGAAGCAGAGGGTGGTGTGTTGGCAGAGGAAGAAGAATAGAAATGGAAGATACACAATGGGTCGTCTCCAGCGACGCAGAAAAAGTATTTGCGTCCTCGGAGGGAGCCGTCCTGCGGGCGATCGACGCGCTGAAGATCATTGTTGTTCTCCGGGGCTTTCAGTGCCAGGTATCCACCGTCCCAATCCACGCCGGCGACGATGCAGCAAGCCGCCAATGCAAGATCGAAGTCGAGCCCGCCACCGCCATCTGCGGCCAGAAGCACAAGTAAGTCGGGAGCTGAGTCGGGCTAGGCTGGGTGTCGAAATCGCACGGTGCGCGGCGTCGGTCCCTGTGAATGCGTTGCCGCTGGCGGCGTGAAGGGCGGAAGCGCTGCCATCGCACGTCGCGATTCGGGGCAAGTCGGTGTGCTGGTCTGCGGATACAGCGGGCGGTTTGTCGAGTTGTTAGAGGATGCTCAATGTATGCGGGCGTGGTTGCGGGTAGTAGTTATTGCTAGGTGTACGCGGCGTACACTAAACTATACGCCCCCCTTAGATAAAACCACGTGCACGCACTCGTGACCTAAGCCCTCGGATTTCGATGACAATCGAAATACCAGTCTTGTTAGTGACATGGGAAGCAGTAGGTGGTACGTGTCTGCTGAGCTTCTCTTATTAAGCGTTTCTCTGGGAGAAGAGGTGAGGTTGGCCGGTGATTGTACAGTCTTGTACGAGGTATCTTGATACACACTCCAGCATCCCAGCGGGGTGCACTACCCCGGAGGCAAATCAGGCCAAAGTTGATGCGGCAAGCAGCTGTAGCAAGGGTACTGCCGAAACAAGGATGACATGGCAACCAACAGAGTTGATGGTGGAGATGTCTTGTGACTATTCCACGATGAATTTGGGGACATGGATCTCAGTGGCAGCCAGACTTGTGTCGACACCGACAGCGACGGTTCTACTTGCTGCTATAAAAATGACGAGAGCGACCGCGTTGCCGATGGAGAATTAGGCATGCGTGATGACGCAGGAACTTCTAACGCAGACTCGGCCAAAACAAGATATCTCGGTTTAAACGGTGTTGTGTATACCATGCATTGCGGAAGACTGTAGTTGCATACCGTTTTCAAGAATGGTGCCGAAGTTGATCTCTGGAACCGCCTTCGGGCCCATCTTTGCAATAAAGTCGGCCTCTTCTCTCTATACCTTCTAGGAGAGCACCGTAGGACTTGACAACCTTGGGCTTGTTCTCCTTTCTGATAATGGACTGCTTGAGTACAGAGAACCGAGGTTCCCGTACAGGGCACCTATGCTTGTTTCAGCACTTGATAGCAATCGTTAGTAAAGCTGTGGGGATGGGCGAACGAACTGCAATTTGGACACAAGAACTTGCTTTATATCTCTTGGTGCTTTGGACGGCGTTGTCTTTGAAGACACGACTATGTTTCCGTCGATATCGACGACGGTGCAGGACCCCGCCGGTCTTTTATCTGCATCGGCAGTGATCAGCATTGGGCACGGCATATTCGTCTATACTTGCTTATCGCAGCTTGCACTCAATTTTGCACCTCGTACTGATATCTACCAATAGAACTGAGCCGCCGCTCAACCGAACATCATGACGACTTCTATGCGTCTTCCCGAGGAGAACCGGCAATCGAATCGAGGCTCCCGAGATCAAGCTTGCCATGTATCGACGAGGACGAGTTCTACAAAAGTCGTATGTACGGTAGAATGTTACGACAACAATGTTCATTGCGTGATCTATCTGCCACTATGAGGCCTTGGCCGGAATGGGCTTCAACCGAGCCCACTCCACAATGGTGGTCAGCTTCACAGGCAGCTCCTCGAGTACAGGAGCCATGTCAATGTTGAATGGCTCCGATGGGTCGTCGTTGTACCAGGAATAGGCACGGAACATCTGCTCAACAACACGGTCCACATCGAGGCTCGACCGCTTCCTCATGGCCGCACCCATGAAATCACAAAAGTCTTGCACGCTCTGGTTCTCGCACTTGAGCGGCACCCCCCAGCCTCGTGAAAGCTTCTCTGTCAGCTCCACGAGTCGCACGGCCTCGGGTCCGCCAACAGCAAAGTTTCGTCCAGCCAACCCCGGCCGCTCCATGGCGGCGATCATCAGTCTTGCCAGGTCGATGTGCGTGATCCACGATGCCCTCAGTGTCGGCTTGTGACAGTAGACAACGGTTTGGCGCTCCTGGATGGGAGGCAGTGCCCAGCCCTCCAGCAGATTTTCGAGATAGCAAACCGGCTCCATGCTGATCACCGGCAGGCCTTGCGCGCGCAGATTGTCGCGCATCGCACGTCGGTGGTCTTGGGCCTCGATGTTTTTCGTGACCGCTGGCACTGGCATGCTCGTGTTGAACACCGTGATCTTGATGCTCGACACCTTTTTGATTTCCTCGCCAATCATGCGGGCACCTGCCAGGACTGGCCCTGGTGTCTGGAACGATGTCGTTGGCATGTTCAGAAAGACGGCATCGCTGCCCTCGAGAGCCTTTGCCACGCCGGCCCGGTCCGAAAAGTCTGCTGCAGCAGTTTCCACATCGTGTCCGTCGACACGCCAGGGCTTGGGATTTCGGCTGACAGCAACAGGGTGATGGCCTGCTCGAACAAGCTCTTCCACCTGTGGCTGGCCCTGCACGCCGGAAGCTCCAAAGACGACCACACGCATATTGGAAAGGGTCCTTTCTAATGAAATCAGTGATACAAATACCAGTTCAGTCAGGATTTTTATTAATTTAACTTTTAATTTAAATTTAAATTTTTTTCAAACAGACATGCCTCTTATATCGAAGCGGCGACGAGCAGATCTTGCCAAACAACATCTGTCCGTTGCGGAGAATTTGGGGTAGCTAGATGGCATGGATACTCTTTGGATCAACCGGCAAATGTTATCCGCAGAGGTGTACAACACAAAATAACAACCTCTGGTCCTGCGGAGAAATTGGTATAGGCATATTTCCATCAGCCATCGAAGACACAAAGCCGCATCAGCAAACGACGCGCGGAAAGCCAGTGATATTTTTCTGGGCAACTGCTTGACAAGCATAAGTGACCAAAGGGTCAAGTTGAGTGTCAACACGCCTCTTTTCTTGGACTCAGTGTCATCAGTCGCATTGGGCTTCCTGATATTGGACGAGATATCCTTGCTTCTCCATATTTTTGACCCAACGTGGACCAACGACCCCATGCCAGCTCCACTACTGAGTCAACGACGACTCCGCAAAACCCCAGGTTTTCGTTGATGTTAGCAGGGATGTCCCGACTCTGGAGAGAGGGGGAAAAGGTTATGCGGGCACATCTACCAGTCACAATCAAGAGATCACACGCGCTCGCGATCTAGGAACGTCGGAGTTGAGCCCCCTTGCTTCCTCCACCACACCTGGTAGTTGGAAAAAGCACCATGCAAAAGGAAATGCGCTCCCGGGGTACATGGGTCTCAACAGATAGCCCAATAGGTTGAAAATGCCATTCGATATTGTTCTCTCACCCCACCTACATATAATAGTAAAATGGGACCCTGCTCTGGGTCTGTTTTCCTGCTGATGGTACTCTCTGTTACTCCTGTGAATTCCGGCCGGGAACGTTTATGTGTTCATCCACAACGCTGCAGTGCTTGTCCGCGTCTTGTAAACCAGAACCCCCCCTTTGTTTCTCCATCATGACCATCTCGGAAGGGGAGATAGCCCCCGACATCGGCAATGAGAAGCCCGAGGAGGAATTTCGTGAGAACAATGCCTCTATCCATGCTCCCTCGGCAGAGGAGTATGGCGATGGTAAACTTACCAAGGAGATCATCTTGGCCTACATTGTATGCCTGCACTACGATACACGTTGCACATGTTGTGGTACCTTGCTGACCAACTCTCTTTCAGGCACTTTGTGGACAGATCAATGCCTACATCATGACACTCCTCGTGCCCGGCGCCGTACTGACGGCCATCAATGCCGAGCTTGGCCCGTCGTCCAATTCGACCTGGATCACGCTCTGCTGGCCCCTCGGTGCCTCTGTTTTCGTCTCGATCGGCGGCCGTCTTAGCGACATCTTCGGCCGGCGGTACTTTATGATGACCGGCTCCCTCATCTCCATCGTGGGCACACTCGTCGGTGCCAACGGCAAGAGCATTTCCATGATGATCGTGTCCGGTGCCCTCCTCGGCGTGGGCAGTGGCTTCCAAGAGCTGTGCTATGCGTGTGTCCAAGAGATTGTGCCCAACCGGTACCGTGTCATGGCCGTGGGTGGACTGGACACGTCGCTGGCCCTGGCCTTTACATCGCCCGTGGTGGCCTATGCCTTTGTGGCCTACCAGTCCATTGGCTGGCGCGGGGCGTACTGGTATCTGTTCGCCTTCCACACGTTTGCCTTTGTCCTCCTCGTTTTGTTCTACAAGCCGCCCGACTTTGCGATGAAGCACCGCACGGATGGCAAGACGCGGCTGCAGATGCTGGCGGAGCTCGACTACGTGGGTGTGCTGCTCTTCCTGGCCGGCGGCGTGCTCTTTCTCCTGGGGATCAACTTTGGCGGCCGGACCTACCCGTGGAAGTCGGCGGGCACGATTGCGCCGATCGTTCTGGGCATTGTCTGCTTCGTCGCCTGCGGCCTCTGGTGTGCATACGCCAACCTGAAGCACCCCATCTTCCCACCCAAGCTGTTCAAGCGGGTGCGCGAGTACGTCCTATTCAATGCGTCCCCATCCATGTGTCGGTTCTAACGGTAGAACAGGTTTGACATGGTCATTGTCGTGTGCTTCGTGGGCGGGATGCTCTACTACAGCATGAACGTGCTGTGGCCACGCCAGTCACAGGCTTTCTTCATTGACGCCACCACGCCATCGATCATGAAGGGTGTCTGGGCGATCATCTTTTCCTGTGGCACTTGGAGTACGTGAGGAAGCCTCGTGTTGACGTGAAATGATTTCTCGAACACTAACATGGACATTAGCTGCTGGTCTTGTCACCGTCTTCATTTGTTCGCGATTGCACCACGAAAAATGGCAACTCGTCGGCTTCACAGTTGTTCAGACGGCCCTGATCGGCTCCATGGCTTCTGTTGGATCGACCGACAAAGCACAGGCCATTGCCACCGTGGTCTTGACAGCCACTACCATCACGCCCCCACAACTTCTCTCTTTCACGATGCTCTCGTTTGGACTCGACGACCAGACCGATGTGTAGGTTCATCTCGCATTGAGAAGACAGGGTCGCAAAGCAATACTGACTCGTCACAGGGGAGTGGCCGTTGGTTTGGCAGGCACATTCCGTCTCTTTGGCGGTGCGGTGGCGACGGCCATTTACACAGCCATCTACACCAACCGCACCGCACAGGTGCTCCCTGGTTTTATGACCAAGGCCATCCGCGAGTCAGGAGTGGCGTACTCGGACTCCCTTCTTGCCGGCCTCGTCAAGGCATCCGCGACGAATACCGTTGCAGCCTACCAGATGGTTGCAGGCGTGACACCACAGCTGGCTGCTCGGGCCATCGAGGCCACCAAGCAGGCGTATGTACGGGGTTTCAGCCTGGTGTATCTCGTAGCCATTGCCTTTGGTGTTCTGGCCGCCGTGGCCGCCGTCTGCACAGTCAGCACGGACCGATCGAAGAAGAACAATGCCCGGGCTGTTGTCATGAAGAATGAGGTGGAAAAGGGTGGTCTCTTTGACTCCAAGGCCGTTTAGGACTAGACTAGGAGTCTTGCATACAATCCAGTGATACGCCCTTCCGCGACATTGACTCGTCTCTTGGCTTCCACGCGTTGTACCCCATTTTCTTGGTAGAAGTAAAGTGCTATCAAAACACAATGGCGCTATGCATTGCGCGTGGACTTTCCCCAGCAGCTTCCGTTCTTGGCAGCCGTCTGGTGGTGGTTGGTCTCGGGCGAGGCCGTGCGCGTCTTGCGCCACGCCCCCACGGTCCCGGTTTTATTCCCATTCTAGCGTCCGGGGTAGGTAAGTCACATGCACGTGGCTAGTTCAATTGCTGGCCGCCCCGTACATATATCCGTAGTGGTCTGCGCAAACTGCGAAATCTCGCGCAAACATCACCCCAACCCAACCGATCGACTGGATCATATCGGCTCGACAACTTTTTTTCTCTTTTTCTTTTCTTCTGGAAGACCGGCAACCATGGCTGACAACCCCGGCACTGCCACCTCGGCAAGCGGCTCCGCTCCGCACCCGTCTTCGCCGGCGGCAAAGGACGACAGCCCGGCAGCTCCTCATCCCCCCTCCCCTACGGGGAAGGACGGCAGCCCGGCAGCTCCTCACCCCTCCTCTCCCACAGGAAAGAGCGAGCGCTCAGCAGCTTCCCGCCATTCCTCTCCAAAAAGCGAGCGCTCGGCTGGCCACAATGACCACGGCGCGGCCGCTGCCGTGGTGATGCAGACCGCGGCTCTGGAGGCGGACGACAACCACGGCGAGCCAGGCCTCGAGAGCGACGACGAAGGGCTCGGGTCCGATGCGTCGTCGCGTGCGAGCACCAGCGTCTCGAGCAGCGTGCGCGACTACAACTTTGAGAACAGCAGGCGCTACCACAAGTTCCAGGAAGGCCGGTATCATTTCCCCAACGACGAGCCCGAGCAGGAGCGCGAGGACATGAAGCACGCCATGATCGTCCATCTCATGAGCTCGCGCCTGCACTCGGCGCCGCTCCAGAACCCACAGGAGGTGCTCGACATTGGCACGGGAACGGGTATCTGGGCGATTGACAGTGCGTGCTGTCTCTGGGGTTCGTTCTGATGTGGTCGTACGCAATGGCTGACGAGCGTGTAGTGGGTGACGAATACCCGGAAGCCAGCGTCCTCGGCATCGACCTGAGCCCCATTCAGCCGAATTGGGTACCCCCCAATGTGCGGTTCATGGTCGACGATGCGGAAGCCGAGTGGGCGCACATCGCGCCGAACTCGCTCGACTATGTGCATGTGCGGCACATGGCGTCGTCCCTCCGGAACTGGCCCAAGCTGCTGGGGCAGGCGTTTGCGTACGGACAGGCCCCAATACAATCCCAGTCGCACTTTTCTTTTCTTTTCTTTTTTTTCTTTTTCTTGGCTGACCCAGACTTTGCGCAGTGCCGTCAAGCCCGGTGGCTGGATCGAGCTCCAAGAGCTCCGGTTCGTCCTCAGCTGCGACGACGGCACCCTCCGCGAAGGCAACCAGCTGGACGCCTTCCTCAATGGTGTCAAGGACGGCCTGGCCGTGTTCGGCGTCGACCTTCTGGGCATGGAGAAGAACGCGGCAAATGTCCGGGGGGCGGGCTTTGTGGACGTCCAAGAGCAGGTGTACAAGGTCCCCGTGGGGACGTGGCCGCGCGACCAGAAGATGAAGACGATCGGGCTGTACAACCGGAGCATGATCTACGACGGCCTGCAGGGCATCTCCATGGGGCCGTTTACCAGGGGACTGAAGTGGACGCCGGAGGAAGTGGAGATATTCTTGGTGGGTGTCAGGAAGGCGTTGATGGACAACAGCCAGCATACGTACCTGCCGTTCCACGTGGTGATAGGGCAAAAGCCGGAAAGCGCATGATGGCCCCAGCAGGAGAGGCGGTTGTGCGCACGCCGGGAGCCCCAGAATCTTCCACTTTGTAGATATGCCATGCAGTTTTTTACGTTTAATGATGATATTTTTTTGGCACGACTTTCAGGGCGCCATGGGGTTCTCTCTGAGTCTGACCGCAATTTCATCTTTCTAGAACCATGGATGGGATGTAGGTGACGCGGTAGTAAGGAAAAAAAGAAAAAAGAAAAAAGAAGAGAAGTAGAAAAAAAAGAAAAAAAAAGTCGTGGACGGGCAGGGAATCGAACCCTGGACCTCTCCCATGCTAAGGGAATGTTATACCACTAAACCACACGCCCTAGAGCTAGTCCGTGAGAGAAAATTCGGGCGTAGTGGGCATCATGATTGCGGGAACCGGTCGTTTGCAAAATGCAAGGCCGGGGTGCGCGATGCAAGGGAAAACCTACAGCTGCAGTGGAGCCAAGCTGTCGCGCAGCGGCGGTTGCCATTCTTTCTCAGCCCTATGCGCAGCGACGTATGCACACTGCTGACAACATCTGCATTACCACTCGCAAGATACACCCCATTCGTTGCTTCCGGCGCAGAACACATTCTATTCGGGGGTGCCTGTGTGGCGCGTTTTTCTCCTTCTCCTTGTTTCTCTGACCCGGTGGCGTGTCTCTGTTGCCCACCAGTGATTCACAATGCCGAGGTCTCGCATTCTATGCCAGCATCCTTGCGGTGGTGTCCGGCCATGTAGCAGGCCACAGCGACATGAAACAGGCCAAGAAAAGGTCCCGTCGGGTTGCAGCGACAAACAAACAGATGGAGGGGACGGAAGGGAAAGAAGGGACCCGAAATCGGGAAATGGAAGACGCCTTTGGCAGTGTATAAGAGAAAAAAAAGAAAAAAAAGAAGAAAAGAAAAAACTAAGGAACGGGACGGTCGACAGACAGAAAAATGGCCCGAACAGCCCGGCGAGTAAACTACAAAAAATACCGGCAGAGCACGCCGACAACCCCTCAGGGGATCAGTCACCCCCTACCCCCCTCAGCGGCCGAGCCGCCCGTGAAAATCTCCCGTTCCTCTCTCCCTGCCGAGCGCTCCACTAGGCGTCAGCCAGCCCTGCGGCAAGTCGTATGATGCGAGTCAGGGGGGCGTTTGGTGGGTGGAGACTGTGAGCAAGATAGCATTGGCTGGCCGTGGGAGACTGGGAGTCGCGCCTGCCCACCAATAGGCCACTAATAGGCCACTAATACGAGTTCGTCCAGTTTTAAGAAGAGAGTTGAGGGAAAGCGCGCCCAGAACGATCCAATCTTAATTTCTGACGTCTTCAACCACCTCGCTTCTTCTTGCCCTCCCTCCCCCCCCCCCCAACATGCGTGTCTACATGCATTCGGCTTGACCGCGACGCACTCTCGCACCAATGCAATCCGATCGGCTGCGACCCGCCAGCGACAGCGAGGAGAGCGACGATGGCGAGGGCGGCCGGCTGCTGGAGCTGAAGCCGCCGAGGTCCCCCCTATACGGGGACGACCACCACCTCGATGTCGAAGACGGCGGCAGCGGTGGTGCCTTGGACACGGCGGCGCGGCAGCCGTTTCTCGTCCGGCGGCTCCGGCAGCCGGTGGCCGCGCCTCGCTTGCTGGCGCTCCTCATCGCCATCAGCTCCTTCTCCATCATGGTCTTTGTCGGCTTCGCCTTCTCTCACATGGCACAGCGTCCTCCCGCCTTGGGGGCCGGTGTGCCAGAAACAGCTGCCCCAGAAGCAGATGCCCCCGAAATCGTCACGCCGTCACCACCGCCGCCACCACCACCACCACCACCACCACCACCACCACCACTACCGTCGCCGTCCGCGATGGCCGTCTCGCAGATTCCGCCCAGCGATGCCTTCGATCTCAAGAAGACCGGTTTCGCCCCAGCAGGTGGTGCCCCGGCTCGCCGCGACTATGTCTTCAACATCACGCGCAGTCCCAGCCGACCTGACGGGGTCGAGAAGCCCACGCTTCTCATCAATGGCCAGTCGCCGGGCCCGCTCATCGAGGCGAACACGGGCGACTCCGTCCGTGTGACGGTGATCAACAGCATGGCCCCCGACGACGGCGCCACGACGATCCACTGGCACGGCATCGACCAGCGCAACAGCGCTTGGATGGACGGCGTGTATGGAGTCACGCAGTGCGGCATCCCCCCCGGCGAGAGCTTTACGTACGAGTTTGACATTGTCGACCAACGGGGGACCTTCTGGTACCACTCGCATCTGTCGGGGCAGTACACGGACGGACTGTTTGGACCACTGGTAGGCCGTCTTTCTCGCCATATCTCTTCACTCTTTCTAGCCGCTCTACGACGGCTGACATTCCACAGATCGTTCACGATGCCGATGAAAAGATTCCCGAGGTAGACGAAGACAGGATCGTCATGATGGGCGACCACCATCATACGCCGCAAAAAGAGGTATATGACCCGGACAGCACCGTTCCTGGACTGCTCCAGCGTGCAATGCTAACGGAAGATGCAGCTCTTAAACAGCTATCTGGGCATTTCCCCGGGCCGCCTTGGCCGTCGGGCCATGTCCGGCATGGAGCCGTCGCCCGATAATATCGTGATGAACGGCCGCAACATCTTCAACTGCACGGACGGACAGCGCCAAGTGCAACGTCTCCCCGACGGCGAGTACACGCTGGCACAGTGTGCGAGTGGCTCTGTCTACTCCACGCGCGCCCAACGCGGCCAGCGCGTGCGCCTCCGCTTGATCAGCCACAGTTCCAACATCCCCGTCTGGTTCTCCGTCGACAGCCACGTTCTGCAGATTGTCGAGATTGACGGCGTCGAGGTCGAGCCCATCTCCACAACACGCGTCTTTGTCAACCCAGGCCAGCGCTATTCTGTCATCCTCACGGCCGACCAGCCGGCCGGCAACTACATTATGCGCGCCACCGCGGTGCGCCACTGTTCCATGATCCACTTCAACGGCAATCTCGACGGCGTCGACAACCAGGCCACTGGCATCCTCTCCTACGACGACGCCGATCCGAGATCGCCGCCGCTGGGCACGCCCTGGACACTGGACAGCCGGACGCACCCCGACTTTGGCCGCGAGCCATGGGCTACGCGCGCCTGCAAGGACATGCCGTTTGACATGGCCAAGCCGGTCCGCGCTGCCGCCGCATATGCCATCAGCGAGCAGAACAAGCACCACATCGCGTTCGAGATGAAACGCAGCAACAATGCTCTGCTGACGTTCATTGGGGGCGTAAGCATTGCTCTCCCTGTCACCTCTCCCTTTCAACTTCTGCCCATACTGACACGCGGCAGACTCTGTTTTCCCTCGACTCGGATGACGCCGTGCTCTGGAAAGCATCCAATACGAGCGACGCGTCGCCCGACACCGTGGATGCAGTCTTTGCGCAGTGGCACTTTCCAGAGAACCAACACGTCTTCGTCTCCCACGACGACGGCCAAAGTGCGGAAATCGCCGTCAGTGCCCAAAACATGATGACCCATCCATGGCATCTCCAGTAGGTCCCATCTAGCTGGTTCTCTCTTTAATTTTCTATCAAATGCGCTAACACACATCGCAGCGGTTCGTTATGCTGAGTCCACGAACGGAGGTGAAAAACAAGTGTACTAACGTCTGTCTAGGACAAACATTCCAGATTGTCGGCTGGGGATCCGGCGCTTACGGTGCCGGCAAAACCACTTGGAACCGTGACAACCCGCTGAGGCGGGACACTGTCACGATTCCAGGCAACACGCATGTTGTCCTGCGCATCCGTGCCGATAACCCCGGCATCTGGGCACTGCACTGCCATATCCAGTGGCATGCCGAGGGTAAACCACCCCCCTTTTTCTTCTCTTTTTGCCAACTCTCATTTGCTGACATTTGTCATTTTCCCCATTCTAGGCGGCATGTTTGCTCTAGTCGGCCAGCGTTTGGGTGTTCTCCAGGAACAAATCAGCGCGCTGAGCAACCAAGACGACGGCATTCCACACCGGTTCTGTGCCAACTCCAGCCAGTAGACCTCGCCGGCAAGAAAGTCACTGCATGGTGAAAAATCGGGCCTCTAGTTCCTGGCAGACCCAAGGGGCCTCCTATTCGGAACTCTGTACAAATGTATGAATAATAAGACGTATGCATATATGGATTCTTTGCGAGCCTTTTTTTGGTGTATTTAAACATTTGGTATAGATGGGTATACATGTCTCCATTTGGCTTAGATTTCAACTATTATTGCATTGCACCAACTCTTCGTCAGTCCGGAGCTCTCCGAGCCCTGTGTTCTGTGTACTATCTTCCCCAAACCCACCGTAGTCGATTGGTGTGGCCCACCATAGCGGAACAACGACTTCCAGTATTAGTTAACGCCGTCTTATCGCTGTCGGACACGCCGCCCTCTCTCTATCTTTCCCTCTTGCAGGGCCCTCCTTGGGGGCCTTTTGTCGGTACTTGCCACGCCAACATTGCCCGAGGTCTACTGAGATACTGCAAGTTGTCTGCCCTACTGCCAGGGACAAGAAATGAGAGCAGAGGTCGTCGACAGACATAAGAGTCATCTGTTTCCTCCTGTAGCCGCACGACCACCACTTCTTTCACAATGGACGGCACGGCCGCCTCGGATAGCACGCTCCTGACGGATGTGACCGTCATCACCGTCGATGCCACGCGACGCATCATTCTCCGGGGCTGTGTTCTCATGGAGGGCAGCCGCATCACGCACGTCTCGTCCCAGGCGCCGGCGGCGGCGGCCCTGCCACCCCACACGCGCGTGCTGTCTCTGCCCGGGCGCATCGTCATTCCGGGTCTCGTCAACACCCATGCCCACCTGGCGCAGTCGCTGCTGCGGGGGCTGGCCGAGGACCTGCCCCTGCACGACTGGCTGTGCGACCGCATCTGGCCGCTGGAGGCGGCCTACGCGGGGGAGGGCGACGAGGCCGACGGCTACGTGGCGGCGCGGCTGACGATTGCCGAGATGCTCCAGAGCGGCACGACGTGCTTCCTGGAGGCGATGCTGACGCACGGCTCGGGCATCGCCCACGTGGCCCGCGCCGTGGAGGAGACGGGCATCCGCGCCTGCCTGGGCAAGCTGGTCAAGTTTGTCGAGACCGACCCGGCGCTCGGCCTCGCCGACGCCCGCGACAAGGACCTGCCGCACATGAGCATCCCGTCGCTGCTGGCGGCGCACGACGCCTACCACGGCCGCGCCGACGGCCGCCTGCACGTGTGGGCCGCCTGCGGCACGCCGCGCGGCGCGCCCCTCGCCGACTTTGCCCGGGTCGGCGAGGCCTGCCGCGCGCGCGGCATCGGCCTCACCATGCACTGCGCCGAGGCGCCGCGCGACCTGTCCCTCTTCCGGGAGCAGTATGCGGGGCGCTCGCCGGTGCAGTTCTGCGAGGACGCCGCGCTCCTCGCGGGGCCCCGGACGGTGCTGGCGCACATGTGCCACCTGGACGCGGCCGCCGACCTGCCGCGGCTGGCCCGCACCGGCACGTCGGTCGCGCACAACCCCACGAGCAACCTCAAGCTGGCGTCGGGCATCGCACCCGTGCCGGCCCTGGCGGCCGCCGGCGTCAACGTCGCCCTCGGCACCGACGGCGCCCCCTGCAACAACACGTACGACATGCTGCGCGAGATGCACCTGGCCTCCATCCTGCACCGCGGACCCAGCCTCGACGCCACCGCCGTCGGCGCCCACGCGGCGCTCGAGATGGCGACGCTGCACGGGGCGCGCGCGCTGGGCCTGGAGGACGACATTGGCAGCATCGCCGTGGGCAAGAAGGCGGACCTGGTGGTGCTGGACGTGCGCGGCAGCTGGGCGGCGCCGTGGGACCCGGAGGCGGTCCGGGACGGCGGCGGCGGCGGGCTGGACCCGGTGACCCTGGTCGTGGGCACGTGCACGGGCCGGGACGTGGAGATGGTGTGGGTGGACGGGCAGCTGCTGGTGGCGGGCGGCGCGCTGGTGCGGCTGGACGAGGCGGCGGTCGTGGCGGCGGCGCACCGGGCGATCCGGGGCATCCGGGCCCGGAGCGGCGTCCGGGCGACGGCCAAGGCTACGTGGGTGTACGAATAAACAGCTTCTGGTCCAGCAGGAATACACGAAATGCACAAAAGACAGACATGCCATGGCAGACCGTGAAAGGCACGACAGACAGCAATCGTGCCGTTCGCACGTGGGGGGGGGTGCATCTCGGCAGTCCTTGCCAGGAGCGGGTCCACTCACACGGTAGCGTTGCTGGTGGGCCCGCTCTATCGCACCGTCTCCATGGTGTAATCACAGATCACAGACGGCCAGCTCCGACGACTCGGGATAAGGTGGCTCTCTCTTCTTTCTGCTGCGATCCTTGGCCATGGCAGCTTTCGCTTTATCGGCTGCGTGATTCGTCCCAGCTGTAGATAGCCAGATGTGGATAAATCTACGTTCTCGCTGGTTTGGGGAGAGGGTTTTTTTTTTCTTCCCTTTTCAAACACGCGGCCCATGCCCAGAACCAGGGATTGGGAAGACTCAATAACGTTTCCCATACGTAGCATGTGTGCACTGCTTTCTTCTGTTTCGATCTTGCCTGTTCGGTCGAGAACTGGCCCCCCTGCTGTTTGCAATGACCGCTTCGTCTGAGAAATCCACGGAAAAGACGGCCGGGTCCCGGGCCGTGCTCGAGGACCCCGACCCGGTGCCGTCGGCGTCGGAGGATGTGGTCGTCGCCAACGACGGCTGGAAGGCTCGGGCGCAGCATCTCAAGACGTATTTCACCACGCGTGAGGGCTGGCTTGGTGACTATGTGCGTGTGTTTGGTCTTTTCTTTTCTTTTTTTTTGCAGTTTTCTTTCCCCTTTCTTTTCCTTTTCATTTCCTTGCTCCCCTCTTCTCTGCTGTGGTCGACCCCCTATCTAACATGGCCCCCCCCCCCCCCCCCAGGACTACCTCTACCTCGTCACGCCCAATATTTGGCCCCTCAACCGGAGATACAAGGGCTACAAGGCCCCCTTCTACGGCCTCAACGACGAGGTGCCCATCCTCCTGACCGTCATCCTCGGCCTCCAGCACGCCCTCTGCATGGTCGGCTCCATCGTCAGCCCGCCCCTTGCCATCGCCAGCGGCAGCTTCTATCTCAGCACGGCCCAGACCCAGTACCTCGTGTCGGCCGCCTTTATCTGCACCGGCATCGCCACCGCCCTCCAGGTCATCCGCGTCCACATCGCCAAGACGCCCTTTTTCATCGGCACCGGCCTCCTCTCCGTCGTCGGGCCGACCTTTGACATCCTGCCCATCGCCGCCAACTACGCCAGCCTGCGCTACGCCAACGGCACCTGCCCGTCCGCGGACGACGGCACGCCGCTGCCCTGCCCCGAGGCCTGGGGCGCCATCCTCGGCACGATGCTGTGCACCGTCTGGGTGCAGCTGCTCCTCAGCTTTGTGCCGCCGCGGCAGCTGAACCGCGTGTTCCCCAAGGTGGTCACGGGCTCGCTGCTGCTGCTGGTCGGCGTGTATCTGATCAGCAGCGGCATGCAGAACTGGGGCGGCAGCAGCAACTGCCACGACGCCGGCGACACGGGCTTGTATGCGCTGTGCCCCAGCACCGCGGCGCCGCGGCCCTTGCCCTGGGGCGCGCCGCCGCTGATCGGCCTCGGCTTCAGCGTCTTTGTGGCCATTGTGCTGGTCGAGCAGTGCGGGTCGCCGCTGATGAAGTCGGCGTCGGTCATCCTGGGGCTGCTGGTCGGCTGCCTGGTGTCGGGGCTGACGGGCTACTGGTCGCTGGACCACATCCGCGCCGCGCCGCCGGTCACGTTTCTGTGGGTGCACACCTTTGCGCTCTCGGTCGACGGCGCGCTGGTGCTGCCGCTGCTCATCATGTTTGTGTGCGAGGCCGTGTCGTGCATGCCCGACATCCTGGCGACGGCCGAGATCAGCAACGTCGACATCGAGGGCACCGTCTTCCACGCGCGCATCCAGGGCGGCATCCTGTGCGACGGCCTGGGCAGCCTGCTGTCGACGCTGGGCACGGGCCCGCCCATGGTGTCGCAGGCCGGCAACAACGGCGTGATCGCGCTGACCGGCTGCGCGTCGCGCCGGGCCGGCTGGTGCGCGTCGGCGTTTCTCGTCCTCATGGGCGTCTTTGGCAAGTTTGGCGCCGTCTTCGGATCCATGCCGCCGTCCGTCCTGGGCGGCATGCAGGTGTTCCTGTACGCCACCATTGCCGTGGCCGGCATCCGCGTGCTGGCGCTGGTGCCGTTCACGCGGCGCAACCGCTTCCTCCTGACCGCCAGCCTGGGCGTCGGCTTCATCGACATTGTGCAGCCGGACTGGTTCGACCAGATCCTGGCCTACTCGGGCGCCAACGTGCACCTGGCCGGCTTCGAGCAGGGGCTGAACCTGATTGTGGAGACCCCCTTTATCGTCGCCGCGGCCTTGGCCGTGTTCCTCAACCTGGTGCTGCCGGACGACGCCAGCGAGATGGACGACCTGCTGCGGGATGCCAGCGGCAAGCCCGTCTTCAGCGGCGTGCACGGCCGGTCGGATTGAGGTGGAGGGGGGGGGATCGGGAAATCAAGGGAAAGAGGTGGGGAGCCAGATGGTCATCATCTCTTTCTCGTCTGTGTTTCTGGAAAATCCAGGCATGGCACTATTTGGATATCAATACGTAGCTAAACAACTAGAACGTGCGGTCTGCTATGTATACATGGTGACGCCTCGGTGGGAGTACTCCTGGGTGCAGCCTCTAGAAATGCCAAAAAAATAATAGAAAAATAGAAAAAACATAGAAAAAAAAGCCAATGTTTTTCTGTTGTCTCCTGTAGGCCCGTGGCTGCGTTTCTTGGGTCAGGCTCTAGTTGCGGGTTGACCTTGCCCGAATTCGGGTTCCACAGTTTCTATTGAGAAACCCCGAGACGGCGTGGAACATTGGCACAGAGACACACCTGCATCTACTTGCATTTGACCTCGCCCAACCCCCGGTTTTGCACCAGACGAAGCATGCCCGCGTACCACCCGCCTCAGGCGTCCACAGACGAGCACGGGCTGTGCGATGCCTGCGCAGGCCTGTTCATGTTTAGCCAAAACCGGCCATGGCGCAAAGAAGGGCAAGCCTTCTACTACGATCACCTCTCCCGTGACGAATTGCCAGAGCGGCTGGCTTTACCAGGTGACCGTGGACCGCGAGCACGAAGACAGCCGGCTGGTGGCCGGCATGATCGGCGTGCCTCCGCGGGTGTGTGACGTCGGCGATCGGCTACGTTTCTTCCAGCTCCTCCTTCTCCGTACGGTCGGCCGCCTGGGCCACCGGCACCGACCATCCAGGCGCCGAAGGCATCCTTCGCCTATGCTGCAAGACCGATCCCGTCGCCGACCTGAAACAACGCAAACACCTCGACACGACCCGCCTGTCTGTCCAATGGGACCAGAGGCCGCGGCGGGGGGCGAGGCGGCGACGAGCAGCCTGGAGGGTGGCCGTGGCGGACCTGCTGGCGCGGGTCCGCGCGTTGGGCGGCGGCCAGACTTTGCAGGAAGGCCAGCTGCCGATTCTGACCGGCGCCGGTGCACGGCTGCTCCTGCTGTCCGAAAGGAAAGCGCTCATGATTGTGCCGGATGGCGGGCTCCGTGCGTGGGACGATGACACGGCTGGGCGCGGAAGCGGTGGCGGCAGCGACCGGATTGTGCAAAGTGGGGATGCGCCTCCCGCCGACGCCGAGGAAGATGCGCGAATCTGGCGACGGATCGCACACGTGCGCGCGCACAATGCGTTCGCCTGGACCGGCTCGCAGCCGTTCGCATACATTCTGCTGGGATGACGCCTCGACCACGTCTCTCTTTTCACGAGGCTCTCCTTTGCACAGGGCGACTCAATAAACCTATGGTGGTATCGACTAGAGAGTAAGAACGACTGGAAGAAAAAAAGGGTTTCAACTGCTACAGATGCAAAACCGAAATTCGTTCCTGCAGCCGTGCCGGATGCCGAGCAGCCTCCCCCCCACACCCCATCCACGACCATGTCATTCGTACTAGCCAGATTCCTCACAACCTCGTTGTGGACATGGATAGTGAAAAAATAAAAAGTCCACCCCCCCCCCCTCTCACCTAAATGATAAACAGCCCCGTCGACTGCCGCATGGCGTCCAGCACGTCCACCCTCCGCCCCTCGCGCGTCTGCTTGTGGATCATGTACTGCAGCAGGGCCCGCGTCTTGGCCAGGTTGACGCCCCACAGCTCGGCGTCCGCCAGCGTCCGCACCACCCAGTCCTGGTACGCCGGATCGGCCGTCTCGGAGCCGGCCAGGAACAGGATCCGCGACCACACGTTCTGCGGCGACGGCGGCCGCATCCGGCACACCCACGACGAGATGCGCAGGATCCGCGCGGCGGCCTCGTCGGCTGGCAGCAGCGTAGACGGCATGGCACGGGCCACGGCACCGTCCGCCGGCAGCACCTGGTGGAAGCTGATGATGACGCTGTAGCAGGCCGACAGCAGCAGCAGATCGTTGAAGAGATCGGTCGAGAGGGTCTGGGGGCAGTGCTGGAGCGCGGCCCGCGACGGCGACACGACGGCCGCGAGCAGGGCGGCCACCGACGGGCGGCGCTCCAGGCGCTGCTGGACCGCGTACAGATCGGACTGCAGGGCCAGCCAGATGGACACGGGGGCCGTGGTGCCCAGGTGGCTGCGCTGGTGCAGCTGGGCAATGCGGCTGTCGATGACGTCGAACTGCAGCGTCAGCTGCAGACAAGACTGGAGGTCGTAGGGCGCGGCGGCAGACGAGGCGCCGGCGCCGGCGGTCGCCGGATGCGCCATTGCCGTCGCTGTCCGCCGGCTGGACACCGCGGCTGCGGGCTCTCCCCCCGCAAAGGCCTCGCCGAGGAAGTCGTTCTCCAGACAAAACAGCTCCAGGTTCTGCAGCAGCCGCCCCGAGCCGCCCACCCACGTGGCCCGCGCATCGTACGTGCCCAGCCAGATCAGCACGCGCGCGCCAATGTAGCCCAGCCGGACGACGTGGCCGCCGGCCTTGTTGTGGCGCCGGTGGGCGTCGACCAGGTCGGCGGTGAACTCGAGGTGGCGGCAGAAGGCGTCGACGCCGCGGGCGGCCAGCAGCTCGAACTGCAGGGCAAACCAGATGGTGGCCAGGGACCGCTCAAAGTGGTGGGCCACGTTCTGGTCCTGGTGCAGCAAGGACACGGCCTGGTCGTAGCGGCGGTCGGCGCGGCTGACGACGTCGGGCAGCGAGCGGGTCTGGCCGAGGTGCAGGCCGGTCCAGGCCATGATGGCGCTGTAGAGCGGCGCGTAGAAGAGGGCCATGTTGCTGAAGATCTGCGTGTAGATGTTCATGTTCTCGTCGCCCGAGCCGCGGATGCGGTTGTACTGCGACATGACGTTGAGGTAGTGCTGGATGAGGACGTGGTCCTCGGCCGGGATGATCACCGCAGGACTGTCCGGGGGGGCAGAACCAAGACCAGCCGGCATGGGAGCCGTGTGCACCGCGGGTGGGACCGGGACGGAGTCGGACACGGAGGCCGGAACGCAGGCCGGAGTCGGAGCTGCCGCGGCCGGTGTCTCGGCGTCGGCTGCGTCTTCCGACACCGAATCCGAGTCCTCGGCAGACGTCTCGGGTTCTGCTCCCTGTGAGAAGGACAGCCACGAGTCATCGAGAAGGTCAAAGTTCATATTCAGGTCGAAAAAGGCGGGCACGCTGCCCGTGGACGTCTGGCCATCCGGGACTGTCGGCACTGTGGGCAGATCCCCAGAACTGGCAGCTGCTGGTTGCGCTTGGCCCTGGCTCTGCGGTCGTATACCACGGTGTTGTGGCGGCCGTGTCTCTCTGGTGATCTGTGGAGAGTAGCCGTGCGGCGTGCTCGTGTCCGGGGTCATGGGTATGCCGACCATCGTGTTCTCCAGCGCGCCAGGTGTGGTCCCGGCTCTCCGCGAGTCGGGGCTGTCCGTGTCGCTCCCCTCGCGGCATTGAGTGTGCCGAGACATGCCTGTGTTTTCAGGATTCTCGGCATTCGCATGGCTTTCATGGCTGGGATGGGCAAGCCGGCGACTGTTGTCTATGGAAAGTCGCTGCCTCTTTGTGTATGGCGACTGCACAAAGCGCACACGGAACCGGGCTGATTCGGCCGTGACATCGCCGGTGCCGGGCAAAAACACGCAGTCCAGCTGCAGGCGGTGGCAGGCTCCGCACACGGGCTTGTGCTCGTCGCAGCGGACCTTTCGTCGACGGCACGACTGACAGCCTGGAGGGTCGGTCAGCACTTGGATGAGCCCGGGGGGGGGGGGGCCACGTTTCCACATACCGGACTTGGATCGGGACGTGCGGACCGGCATGGCAGTGGCGCACGCTCTGTTCGGCGCTGCGTGAATCTGGTGTCGTAGGCTGAGCTGACAGCAATGTGAACTTTGCCGGACGGGACCATCCAGACGAAGACGTCACGCGACCCGCTTGCCTTTCCTGCCAGCAGTGTTTGCTGGGGTTTGTCTGTATCTGGGGAAGTCACGATGCATCGCATAGTGGTTTCCTGATTTGGACAGACACCATTGGCTATCAATTGCGGGCCCCCAAAAGTTTTGCGTATCTCGACAGACGCTAATCCAGACAAGGAAATCATCTCGGATGAACGACATCGTTCATGTCACCCATTGCCTGGGTCCTCTTTCAATTACTTTTTCTACCCGCTTAACCCACAGCCAGCAACACGCCAAAACGTCTCCCAGTACCCTGGACGGCTCATATGAACGAGTGGAGCCGATGCTGATAAGCAGAAATCAAAAGATTCGCCCGGGCTGCTCGAGTCGTCTTTCTGGATGACTGCCACCCGTCGCCTCTCCTGGCCTCTCTTGCCGTTATCTCTTTTCTTTTTATTGTCTGCTTCTCCCTCCAAGTCTGCTACTTGCCATTGACTTTCGAGAATGCGAACTGTTGCACGCGTTGCCCATCCGCAATAATTCTCGTCTCTGCTACGACCACCACCCCCCGTACTCGACCATCCCCACTGTCATCCCCGCCGACAGACAGCATGACTGAGAAAGAGAGGGACATCGAGGTGGCTCCGGCCGTCACCACCGAGCCAGTGGCGGAGAACAGCCACATGGACGGCGTCGACCAGGCATATGTGTTTGCCAAGGAGAACCACGCGGAGCCGCTGAGCGAGGCTGAGAACAAGCGCATCCGGCGCAAGATCGACCTGCATCTGATCCCCGTGGTAAGGACCCCCCCCCGTTGGAGTGAACGGACGTCAGGCAAGCAGCGTTAACACACCAGCAGATGCTTATTACATATACGTTGAACTTCATGGACAAAAACGCCATGTCGTACTCGGCCAACTTTGGCTTGACCGAAGACAATGTGCGTCCACCCCCTTTTTCCCGGGCCATTGGAGTTGGCCATCGCTAACCTGTGGCAGCACCTCCATGGCAACCAGTACAGCTGGGCGTCTGGCTCGGTTTTTTACCTCGGTACGGGGAACGCTATTCTATTTTTACCGAGCACGCAGGCCCGCTAACAAAACACAGCCTACATGGTCTCGCAGCCTTTTGTGGCCCGTCTGATTGTCCGCTTTCCCATTGGCCGCTTTGTCGCGTGTGCCGTCATTCTCTGGGGTGCCGTGCTGATGACCATGGCGGCCCCACGCTCGTTTGCCGGTTTGATGACCGTGCGGGCCATCCTGGGCTGCCTGGAGTCCTGCATCAACCCTGCGTTCATGGTCATGTCGGCCATGTGGTGGACCCGCGACGAGCAGCCGCTGCGCATCACGTTCTGGTACCTGGGCAACTCGATCGGCCAGGTCTTTGGCGGCCTGTTGGGCTACGGCATCGCGCACATCCACAACAGCACCGTGCCGGACTGGTCTTGGTTTTTTATCATTTTCGGGGCCATCACCATCGTCTTTGGCAGCTTCCTCCTCTTCTTTTTGCCCGACTCGCCCATGACGGCGCGCTGGCTGAGCGAGTCGGAGCGCGCCATGGCGGTGGAGCGCGTGCGCTCCAACCGCACCACGATTGAGAGCCACACGTGGAAGTGGTCGCAGTTTGTCGAGGCGCTGACGGACGTGCAGAACTGGGTGCTCGTGGCGACGGCGTTTCTGGACGACATCCCGGCCGGCGGCGTGGCGTCGTTTGGCAGCATCGTGGTCAAGGGCTTCGGCTTCAGCAAGCTGTACTCGACGCTGCTGCTGTGTCCGCTGGGCATCATCCAGGCCATCTGCCTGCTCTTTGGCGGCTTCATGACGACGCGCTTCCACAACATCCGGCTGTGGCTGGTCGTGGGCTGCCAGGTGCCCGCCCTGATCGGCGCCGTGCTGCTGTACACGCTGCCGCGGTCGAACCAGAACGGCCTGCTGGGCTCGTACTACATTGTGCAGACGCACGGCATCGTGGGCACGCTGACCATGTCGCTGGTGTCGAGCAATTTTGCCGGCTACACCAAGAAGGCGACGGCCGGGTCCATGATGTACGTGGCCTTCTGCGTGGGCCAGGTCGTGGCGCCCCAGCTCTTCTTGACCAACGAGGCGCCCGTCTACGCCACGGCCTTCCGGGCGGCGTTCGTCTGCTTCGGGCTCAACATTGTGCTGTGCGCTCTGCTGCGCTTCTATCTGGCCTGGGAGAACAAGCGCCGCGACCGGCTGGCCGCCTCGGAGCCTGTACCGACCGAGGCGGGCGATGAGTTCCTGGACCTGACAGACAAGCAGCAGAGACGGGTGTTCCGTTATGTTATGTAAATAGAATTATGCAACGAGGAGAGAATATGGGGTGACTGCTTGGGAGTTTGTTAGGGGCCTTGCTGAGAATTGAGCACCAGAGCACGAGATGAGATAATATCTAAATTAATAGAGTCATCCGCTGCTTGACTTGACCAAACCATACCAGGACAGGGAAACCTGTTGTCACCGCCTCCGGCCAAGTTCCCCATAGTATGCGTGACCGTTATCTTGGGGTCACATAATACTGCGGACAAATCGTAGTCGCCCGACTAAAACCCCAAACAAAAAAAAGGCTTGTCTGGCTGGACCCACGCCTCAGGCCATGCAAAGAGCCGACCAATTTCCCAATCGGGAATTGTTTAAGCGAGGTTCACGGCCAGTAGCAGGATAAGCGTGCATCCCACAACGACCTGTGAGGAGATAGGAAGTGAAAAAGCAGGAAAGAGAAAGTCAGTGAGGAGAGAGGGACGAAGGCTAAACGAATTACTCGGAACAATGGACAAGCACATGCTGCCACACCCTCTGGCTGCTGCGTCGCGGCAGCCCCGACAACGACGACGCCTACAGGGGCTGGCCGTCCTCCTGCGGAACAAGGATACGCAGTTGTGGACATGCAGTTTGCTGGTGATGGTGGCCACGGCCCTGTTTCTCGCCTGCCAGTGGTTGGCGGGGGGCATCTGGTTCCCGTTGGGGACGACAACGGCCGCCGCCGGCACCGGTTGGACATCGCCGTTGCCGCCCGAGGAGCTGGCCTTTGGCCGCGCCCAGTGCGCACTGAACGAACAGCATCCCACCGTGGACTACACTCTGGCAGCACGGCGACTGGCTCAACTGACCCAGCGGCCGCGGACAGGGAAACGCGTGGTGCTGCGGAATGCGACGCTGGTGGACGGCGACGGCACGACGACGCCGGGGTGCACCGTGGCCATGCAGGACGGCATCTTTGTGCGTGTCGTTTGCGGGCCAGACGAGACGGCGAAGGTGACGGTGATGGAGGCCGAGGCCGAGGCCGAGACGGAAGCCGAGACCGTCATCGACCTGCACGGCCGCATCGTCACGCCCGGCCTCGTGGACCCGCACTCGCACGTGGGCGTGCGCGAGACGCCCCAGCTGTGGGCCACCGAGGACGTGACGGAGGTGTCGTCGCCGGTGACGCCGTGGGCGCGCGCCGTGGACGGGCTCAAGCCGCAGGACCAGGCCATTCGCGTGATCGCCAGCGGCGGGGTCACGACGGCGCTGGTGCTGACGGGAGCCAAGAACATGATCTCGGGCGAGGGCGCGGCCATCAAGATGCGCGCGGACACGCTGGCCCTGCCGGAGCTGCTGCTGAACATGACGGACGGCACGGGCACGCCGGACAAGCCGCAGAGACACCTCAAGATGGCCATGGGCGAGAACCAGAAGCGGCAGTTCCAGGGGACGGCGTCGGGGCCGGCCACGCGGCTGGGCGAGTCGTTCTGGTTCCGCACCGCCTACGCCGAGGCCGCCACGATCCTCCGGGCGCAAGACCGGTGGTGTGCGCATCCCGACCACGCGACGGATCCCTATCCCTCGTCGCTCCAGTGGCAGACGCTGGTGGACGTCCTGCGCGGCGACGTGCGCGTCCACGTGCACGGCTACGAGCCCGAGGACATCTGGGCCATGCTGGACCACGCCGACGAGGCCGGCTTCCGCATCGCCGCCTGGCACCACGCGCTGCACGCCGACAGCTCGACGCGCCTGCTCGACGAGCTCGCCCGCCGCCACATTGCCGTCGTCGGCTTCGCCGACTCGTGGGGCGACAAGCGCGAGCTCTACCACGTCAGCTCGCAGCTGCCCAAGCACGTGGCCGAGCACGGCGGCGTGCCCTTTTTGCTCACGCGCGACCACCCGGCCGTGCACGGGCAGTTCCTCGTGTACGAGGCCCAGATTGCGCACCACTTTGGCCTGGCCGCCGCCCAGGCCGTGGCCGCCGTCATCGGCGAGCCGGCCCGGCTGCTGGGGCTCGACAACCGCCTCGGCTTTGTGCGGCCCGGCTACGACGCCGACCTCGTCGTCTGGGACCGGCATCCGCTGCGCGTCGGCGCCGTGCCGCTCGCGGTCTTCATCGACGGCCGCAGCACCGTCCGTGCGTCCGACGCCCGGTGGCAGCAGTCGCTCGAGCCGGCGTACGCCGGATCCGCACCGCCCTCGCGCATCGACCGTCCGGGTCCGGCACCCCGTCCGGCATCCCGTCCGGCATCCCGTCCGGCGGCCCGCCCCGGCTGCCAAAAGGGCCAGTCCGACCTCGTTCTCCACGGCATCCGCACCAGCTTTGTCGGCAGCGACGGCCTGCGCGCCGATGCCGCCATCGAGGGCCGCAACGTGACCGTTGTCGTGCGCCGCGGCCGCGTGGTGTGCGTGGGCGGCGGCGACGGCTGCGAGGCGGAGGCGGAGGCGCTCCTGGCCGACACCACGGCGTCGGCCAGTGTCGTCCACCTGCACGAGGGCTACGTGCTGCCGGGGCTGACCGTGGTCAACAAGCAGCACGGCCTGATCGAGATGGTGCAGGAGCCGTCGACGACGGACGGCGCCGGGTCGGGCGACGACTGGGAGCACCCGGTGGCGGCCGCGCACGGGATCAAGTTTGACGGCATGCATCTGGCCCGGGCCCACCGCGCCGGCGTCACGCGCGTGGTGACGCCGCCCATCAGCACCGGCTTCTTCCACGGCCTCAGCGCGCGGTTCCGCGCCGGCGCAACGAGTGGTGAGTGCGGTGTCCGTATCCAGGGAACCATTGTTGTCGTCTCCAATTCTGACCCGCAGTCCTCGACGACGGCGCCGTGTCCGAGTCCGAAGTGGCTCTCCACTTTACCATTGGCCATGCCGGCAAGAGTGAGTCTCTTTTGTGTCCGATCCGCTTTTCCGAGGTGCCCTTGCTCACCGTCTAGCCACCCGGACACCCTCCATCTCGTCCCAGATCGGCGCCCTGTACGACCTGCTTCTGAACAAGGACACTTCGACCTCGCCCCATCCCGTGTTTGCTGCTGCCGCCAACGGCGACCTCCCCGTCGTCCTCCACACCCAGAACAAGGACGTCATCGCCCACGCCATCGCCCTCAAGCGGGCCGCCTCCACCCGCGGCCGAAGCCTCCGTATTGTGATTATGGGCGGCGCCGAGGCCCACCTGCTCGCGCCTGAGCTCGCCCGCGCCGACATCCCCGTCCTTGTCGCCCCCTTCTGGGGCTGCGAGCCCCTCTTCTGGGATGCCCGGAACTGTCTGCCGGGGCCCCCGCTGGTCGACGCGCTGGGCCCGCAGGTGCTGCTGGAGGCTGGCGTCACAGTCGGCGTGGCCAGCTGGGACGACGCCAACAACCACCTGCGGAACAGTCTGTGGGAGGCGTCGTGGGTGGCCGGCCAGAAGAATGCGAGTGCAGCCCTGGATCTGGTGTCGCGCAATGTGGAGCGGGCGCTGGGCTTGCCGCCGACGGGTGACGTGGTGGTGTACGAGGGAAGTCCGTTTGAGTTTGGGGCGCGGCTGGTGCTGACTCTTGAGGAAGGCCGAGTGCAGACCTGCTATCCGGATCCCGACGAGGAGTGAACAGTCAGAAGAGAAAAGGAGATGAAGGGGAACTCAAGAGTCGTAATAAAAGAGATTCCGTAGAAGTACAAGTAGAGATAAAGAAAGTACAGCCCAGGGCGTATGGAGAGAGAGCTGGGAGAACGCAAAACGTCAGGATGTAACTGCTACGGTGGCCAGGACAGGACTAGGGGTAGGCCCCATTTATGTATATAAGTGTAACCCGCGCAAGTTTTTATGCTGTGAAGAGAGCCCATCAAGACGTATCAACAGGATAGGAGAAGTGTTTAGCGAGTAGTTGTTGCTTTCAAGAGCGTCGTGTATCATTCAATTTCATTTAACATCAAAGCAACTTTTCCTACTCTTCGGAACGATTTGTTGTCAAGGTTTGGTTTCATTTCCATGTCCGAAACCGCCTGCCTTGTCCCTCCTCGCACCTGGTAGTCCCCAAGAGGACAAACATCCCACCTGTAAACAATTCAATAATGTTCGTAATCTACAATCATCCTGTCCGGGATGCAATCCACCGCAAGCCACTCTGATTCCTGGCTGATGGAGGTGTCGACGTCCAAGTAGTATCGCAGGTCTGGGGTCGATAGAAAGATCACAGCCGGGTCGTTGGGGTCATGCCAAGCGGGCAACTCCACGTACTTGGTGCCGTAGTCAATGTCCAACGTCGTGTGGTAAAGGCACTCTGTATCGATCGTGGCCACAAACACGTTGCGGCGGCCTTGTTTCACATAGAACTCGGCGCGATCGGTGGCATCGTCTACAGGGCAGATGTGGTTGCAGGTGAGTCCTAGGGGAGCATGGAGAGACTTACGAGAGGAAGAAGGAAAAAAAGAAATGGGAAAGAAAAGAAAAAGAAAAGATCAATATAATGGAGAAGAGGGAATAGAAAGAATAAAAAATAGAGATAGAAAAAGTAAAGAAGAAAATAACAGAACACAAAACCATCAAACGTGCTCACCCTCGTTATCAAAGACGGAAATAAAGGGCGTGAACGGGGACGAGCGATCGCGCCAGTTCAGGTGCCGCTCAATCCGACGGCGGCACAGCCAGTTATTCATGCTCGAAGACGCATAGCCGGCCGAATCGAAGCCAGTGTTGGGGTCGTAGATGGTGAAGGAGCGCTTGTGATGCGCTCGGTAAAAGTACGGTGGCAAATCGGCGCAAGAGGAAGGCATTGTGCCGGCTTCGGTGTTGATGGAAAGCGTTTCGCGTAGATAAAGAGTCTAGAAGTGAAGTCGATATTTGAATCGGTGCACTGTGAGTACCTGGGCTGAAAAAACAAGGTCGAGAGACGAGGAGCAGAAGCATTTTCATACGTGGCTATTGGGAGCAGAAAAGTGGACCATAGGCCTTTACCAACCAATCACAGGGAAGTATCCTTCCATGACCAGACACCGCGACCATGGATCACTGGTGATCACCGTGATCGTGACCAGCGATCACCATGCGGTCACCACAACCGTGATCGGCCACGTGAAAGCCTTGCTAACATGCTGTTAGCCACTTCACCAGCCACTATTCATAATGAAACCACCAAATGTACAGCGACTTCCTCACTATAGTCTCCTATACGCACCCTACTTATACAAGGAAAGACTTCAAATTTATTCGTATTTTCCGCTATTTTGTGCTTGCGCGTACCATCCCCCCGTCTACTTCTCACCGGCCTCGACCGTGGCCACCAGCTCCTCCCCTTCGCCGGTGGCCTGCAGCATGTCCCAGAAGACACCCTTTTTCTGGGCAACAAGGGCCGCGGGCGAGCCCATCTCGACGACACGGCCACGGGCCAGGACGAGCACGCGGTCGTAGTCGAGGACGGTGCGCAGACGGTGGGCAATGGTGAGGACGGTGGCGTCCTGGAAGCCCGTGCGGATGAGCTGCTGCATGCGCTGGTCGGTGGCGTGGTCGACGGCGGCGGTGGCCTCGTCGAGGATGACGACGCGGGCGCGGGGGCGGCGGGCCAGGGCGCGGGCGAGGCCGAGCAGCTGGCGCTGGCCGCTGCTGAGGTTGGTGCCGCCAGCCGCGACAGGGGTGGAGGGGGAGAGGCAGGACGAAGGAGACGGTCTCGCGGCGGGCGCCTCGAGCGAGGAGGACCCGGACGACGAAAAGGTGGCATCGAGGATGGCCTGCAGCGCGGCGTCGTCGAGGCGGCCGGCGGGGTCGACGTTTGTGCGCACGTCGCCGGCAAAGAGCATGGTGTCCTGGGGGATGAGGCAGACGGCGTGGCGCAGACGGTCGCGCGGGACGCGGGCAATGTCGACGCCGTCGAGGCGGATCTGGCCGCCGGGGGCCAGCACGGTGGAGGCGCGCAGCAGGGTGCGGGCCAGGGTGCTCTTGCCGCTGCCGGTGCGGCCGACGACGGCAATGCGCTCGCCGGGGCGGACCACGAGGTTGATGTCGTGCAGGACGGCCGGTCCGGGGGTGTGGTGGGCGCTGTCGCGGTCGCTGTCGCTGTCGCTGTCGCTGTCGCCGGCGTCTGCATCCGGGCTGTCGTAGTGGACCGAGACGTGGCGGAGGGTCAGCTGGCCGGTAGTGGGCCACGACGGGGCGGGCGGCGGCTGCGAGACCGCATACCGCTGGACATCCGCGGGGGCCTCTTCGGGGGCGACGGTGTCGGCGTAGTCGGCGATGCGCTGGAAGGAGTTGAGCTCGACCTCGAGCTCGTTGAGGTTGCGGACGAGGGCGAGGATGGTCTGGCTGAGGCCGATGGCGTTGGTCAGGGAAAAGCCGACGAGGCCGGCGGAGGCGCTGCGCGTGCCGTAGGCAATCGCGCCGGCGCTGGCGGCGATGGTGGCGGCGCACAGGTCGGAGCGCACGCTGACCCAGCGGTTGCAGTTGTACTGGGCCTCGGCGGCGCGCATGTAGGCGGCCATGCGGGCGGCCAGCCGGCGCTGGAAGACGGCCTCGAGGGCCGGGCCGCGGCCGCGGATGACGGGCAGGCCGGCGGCGGCGTCGTGCAGGTGCGACAGCACGGGCGCCCAGCGGACGGCCACCAGGCGCTTGACGCCAATCTCGGCGCGCGAGTACATCTCGCCCGTGGCCAGGCCGCAGCTGCAGCAGACGGCGGCGGGCAGGGCAAAGACGGGCAGGATGCTGGCGATGCTGGCCAGGCGCAGCAGGAAGCGCAGGCCGTTGTCGAGCGTCATGCGCACCCAGTCGACCAGCTTGGCGTCCAGCGACTGCGTGTCCAGCCCAAACCGCGTCAGGATCTGGCCCACCGGCGTGCGGTCGAACCAGGCCACCGGCGCCGCCAGCACCGCCGCCACCAGCCGCGCGTGCATCGTCTGCGCCGCCCGCCAGCCGCCGCGCTGGAAGTTGTAGTTGTTGAGCAGCTGCAGGCCGACAAACGCGAGCACGGTGGCGACGTGCACGAGCAGGTACATGGGGCGGCTGCGGGCTCCGGCGGGGTGGTGGGGGCCCGGGGTGTGGCTCGTCCACACGGACAGCCAGAGCGTGATGGAAAAGTACGCCAGCTGGACCAGCAGCGCGCAGGCGAGGGTCAGCAGGACCTGCGGGCGGCCGCCGAAGAGCCGGACGTACTTGGCGACGAGGGACCGCGGCACGCGGCCCGACGCGTGCTTTTCCTCGGTGTCGGGGGTCGCGGGGGGGTCCTGCTGGTGGTTCCGCTGAATTTGGTTCTCCAGGCGATGGTCCTCGTGATGGTCCGCCTGCTGGAGGCTCTCGTCCTGTCGCGGGACGCGCTCGTTTTGTGCTGGCATGCCCGGGGCCTCCCGGCCCCCCTGGGACCGACGCCCCTCCCTCGTCCCGCGCACCCGCCCCCCCTCCAGATGCACCACAAAGTCGGCGTCGTCTATGGCCGCCTGCAGATGCGTCACGAGAATGACGGTGCGTCCGGCCAGCAGCCACGACTGCGCGCCCCCGGACGACGCAAAGCACCGCTCCCACACCCGCGCCGTCGTGTGCGCGTCCAGCGCCGAGAACACGTCGTCCAGCAGCAGCGTCGAGGCCGCGGTGCTGTACAGCGCCCGCGCCAGCGCCACGCGCTGCTTCTGGCCGCCCGACAGCGCCGACCCCCGCTCGCCCACGGGCGTCTGGTCGCCGTGGGGCGCCAGCTGGGCCAGGTCGCCGGCGAGGTCGCAGGCGTCCAGCACGGCCTGGTAGCGGCGGGCGTCGTAGGCGCTGTAGAAGAGGATGTTTTGCTGGATGGTGGTGTTCTGCAGCCACGGCGTCTGGGGCACGTAGGCCACGTCGGCCGGACACGACGCCGCGCCGGCCACCAGCCGGGTCTCGCCGAGCAGCGACAGCAGCAGGGACGTCTTGCCGCTGCCGGTGGCGCCGGTGACGACGTTGAGGCCGTGTTCGCGGAAGACGAGATGGAGGGAGAGGGAGAAGGGCTGTTCCTCCTCCTCCTGGTCGAGAGCCGGGCCGAGCGCCGGGTCGGACACGGACGGTCCCGGTCCCTCGTCGACGGCCGTACCGGCGTCGTCCAGAGCGAACACGGCGTCGCGAAACGCCGGCGCCCCCTCCGGATGGCGCTGCTTGGGCACGGCGGCGTCGAGAAAGGCGTCGAGGCGCTGCAGCGACTCGCGGCCCTGGGCCACCCACTGGGCGACCTTGGCCAGCCACACGTACTGGGCGCGCAGCGTCTCGGTGATGGCGAGCGCGGTGAAGGCCATGGGCGCGCGCAGCGGGCGGTCGGGCGTCAGCACGACCAGGCCCACGACCATGACGAGCAGGCTGACCAGCGACAGCATGTCGCCCGTCAGGGCCACCAGCATCGAGGCCAGGTTGCGCTGCCACAGGCGCTGCTGCTCGGCGGCGCGCGCGCGCTGGAGGGCCGCGGCGGCCAGCGGCTCCCAGGCGAAGAACTTGAGCGTGCGCACGGCGTGCAGACACGCGGCCACGCGCGCCAGCCGCGCGTCCGTGGCGGCCATGACGCGCTTGTGCAGGCGCGACACCCGGCGCGACAGCACCGCCGGCAGCGGCGTCAGCCCCAGCAGCACGGCCACGCCCAGCAGCGACGGCCAGCCGAGGATGCGGAACAGGAACGCCATGGCCAGCGCCGTCGACAGCGCGCTGGCCGTGAACGCGTAGAACATGTCGCAGCAGTTGGCAATCATGTCCGCGTCGTACGTGATGAGCGTGTCGGGGGTGCACGCGAGGGCGGCGTGGCCCCCCCCCGGGCTGCGGCCGGGCCCCCCCTGGGTCTCCGTCTTCTTCGCCGCGCCTGCCCTCCGCCCCCCGCCCATCCGCGACCCCAGCATGCACTGCAGCACCTCCTGGACCACGGTGGCGTGCCACAGCACCAGCAGGCGCGTGCTGCGGAAGATGGACTGCTGGTAGCACACGGACCGCAGCATGGGCCCGGCAAACAGCAGCCCGATCCACACAAACGGGTGCACCACCACCGACGCCGCCGCCGGCTCGTCCAGGTACGCCAGCAGCTGGAACAGGGCCAGCGGCGCCACGTACTCGGCCGCCGCCGTCAGCGCCCCCCACACCAGGATCGTGCCGATGGTGGAGCGGAACATGCCCATGAGCGCCCAGAGGGTGCGCCGGCGTCGGGGTGTTTCGGTTTTGTTTCCTGGGCCGGCACCCTCCCCCCGCTGCCGCCCCATGCGCGCCAGCAGCGACAGCGGCTGGTCGTACGACGGCAGCGACGGCAGGTCGTCCAGCACGAGATCCCGGCGGCAGCCGCGCAGAATCACCGGCGTCAGCCACTCGTACGACACATAGTACGACAGCCACGAGCACGACTCTTCGGGGGAGAGCCGGTCTGCGGCGACACACGAGCGGTCCGTCTCCTCCGTGGCCTTGCGCTCCGAGGCGCCTCCTTCCCCCTCCGGCCGCCGTGGCCCGCGCGGTGCGGCAAAGGCCGCCAGCGGCACGCAGGCCGCGGCCGCCAGCTTGGCCACCGCGAGCCGGCCCACGCGCGTCGGGCTGCCGATGACGGCCAGCGGCAGCAGCTGCTGCACAGCCATCAGCACCGGCAGGGCCACGCCCAGAGCGTTGGTGTGGTGGTACACGCAGCCCGCGAGCGACGGTGCGCCTGCCGCTGCCAGCACGAGACGTGCGACGCACAGCAGCAACACATAGCCCAGCACGGCCGCCTCGCCCCACGACGTCGCGCTGCTGCTGTGCGTGCTGTGTGTCGCCGTGGCGGAGACGGCAAGGACCACGGAACACGAAAAGGCCGCCGCGGCAGCAATGGTCTGCGGCACGGCAAACCACAGAGACAGGGCCGACCATCCCGGGGCCGGCCGCTTTACGGGCTCCGGCTCGGTGGTCGCCAGAGCGGTCGGGGTCGTTGATGGCGACAGCGCATCTTGGGCATCTTGGTCGTCCAGCTCATCATCGGCCAGCCAGTTTCGTCTTCTCCGGGCCTGCAGGTGGCCGTATACTTGGACAGCCAGCAGGAGCACCGAGAAAAGAGCACAGGCAGCGTGGATGGGGCCCGGCCGCACCGCATTGGCCACGGCCTGCAGCCGACGATACCACAATTCTCTGTAGATACACAGTTAGTCGACCGGAAGGGTTTCTGGCGGAGGAGAATGGCGGGGCTACCTTGGAGTGAGACCGGCTCCGTCGACCGGCATTGGCCGTGCCGGCCACGGCGTCAAGGCGATCTGTGACTGTGCCATTGCTGAATGGTCAAGAGAAACCGAGACATTGATAAGGAAGAATGCACAAGAAAAAAACGATAAGACTGCACCGCAAGCAGACAGGCCCGTCGTGATATGCTTTTTTTTTTGTCTTTCCCGGTTTCCTCGTATTCCCGTGACGTGCTCTCGAGAAGGAAGACGAGTAGAGTTTAGGCATGCCACTAAACTCTTAGACGAACCAGATGCCCGTTTGGGAAATGCCCTCGGACATGTGCAGAAAAGGTCCACGGCCATCGGAAATCTCCGCAGCAGCGGCACTTGTCTGGCAGACAGAAGCAGCCGACAAACAGTGGGAATGAAATCATAGAGCCACACCTTGACATTGCTCAGAGCTGTCTCGGCCAATTACCCAATGCATTTCCTAATACAATCCAAAAATACACAACGCGGATGGCGCTAGCGTCCACCCGGAAAGCACTGGTGGCAGAAACGTTGAAACGGCACCTCTTGATAACAAGGCCGAATTAGGAAAGTCGCTCGCTTCCACCCTCCCACTTTCCACCCCCGCCGTCACATAATTAACGGCCCCCAGTCCACCAACTGCACGCCAATCGGCTGGCTGCTTGACCCAGGACCTCTCCGAATCCTGTCCGGTTCTTGTCCGCTGCTTTTGGCCACACACACCATCATCACTCACACATCATGGACCGCGCTATGGAGAAGAACGGAAAGTTGCTGGCCCTGCCGGTGGCCATGCCGGCCTCGTCCCGGACGTCGGGCACCACCACCGCCGGCCGTCGTCGCCACGCCGTTTCTGTCGGCTTTCTGGGCCTCGTGGCCCTGCTGTATCTCTCGCTGCGCACGTATCTGGTCGTCACCGGCCCGGGCGATGCCGCCGCGGGCGCGCCGGCCAAGGACTGGTGCAATCTGCTGCCGCCCGTTGCACCCGCCGACGACGGCCTCGAGAGCAGCTTCCACCTCATGTCGTCGGCACAGCGCGCGCTGCAGGTGAAGCGGCTGTCGGCGGCCGTGCAGGTGCCGACGGAGAGCTTTGACGACAGCGGCGACGTGGGCGTCGACCCGCGCTGGGAGATCTTTGGCGAGTTCCACGCCCTGCTGGAGAAGCATTACCCCTCGGTGTACGTTTGTCTCCCTTTCTTTTTTTTCTTCCTTTTTTTTTCTCTTTTTTCTCCCGCGGTACGCATTGCTTCGTTCTCTTGCTCACCCCCCCCCCCCCTCCCAGGTACAAACACTTTACCGTCGAAACGGTCAACACGTACGGCCTGCTCTACACGCTGCCCGGCCGCGATGCCTCCCTGAAGCCGATCCTGTTCATGGCGCACCAGGACGTGGTCCCGGCCGACGCCAGCGCGCCGTGGACGCACCCGCCCTTCTCGGGCCACTACGACGGCACCTGGGTCTGGGGCCGCGGGTCCGGCGACTGCAAGAACGTCCTCGTCGGCCTGCTGTCCACGCTCGAGGACCTGCTGGCCCAGCCCGCCTTTGCGCCCCGCCGCACCATCGTCCTGTCCTTTGGCTTCGACGAGGAGGTCAGCGGCCAGCGCGGCGCCCACCAGCTGAGCCGCGCGCTGGAGGCGCGCTGGGGGCCGGACGCCTTTGTGCTGGTCCTCGACGAGGGCGGCATGGGCATCCAGGAGGTGGCCAGCCAGAGCGGCGTGCTTTTGGCCTCCCCGGGCGTCGGCGAAAAGGGCTACGTCGACGTGGTCCTGACCATCACCGCCCCCGGCGGCCACAGCTCGCGCCCGCCCGCCCACACCGGCATCGGCATCCTGGCCGACGTCATCCATGCGCTCGAGGCCGCGCCGTACACGCCCGTGCTCCAGCAGACCAGCCCCTTCCGCCGCGTGCTGGAGTGCCGCGCGCGCCACGTGCCGGCGGCGGTGCCGGCGTGGCTGGCCGGCGCGCTGCAGCACGACAGCGAGAGCGCCGTGGCCGAGAAGCTGGTCTCCACGGCCGGCGACGACCAGGGTGTGCTCGAAGAGGGCGAGGCGTGGCTGATGCAGACGAGCCAGGCGGCCGACGTGATCACGGGCGGCATCAAGGTGAACGCGCTGCCCGAGAAGGCCCAGGTCGTGGTCAACTACCGTGTGGCGCTGCACGAGTCGGTGGCCGTGGTCAAGGCCAAGATCCACCGCGTGCTGGCGCCGGTGGTGCGCCAGCACGAGCTGCGATTTGTGGACGAGAGCACGCCCGAGGCCGAGACACCGGCGGGCGGGGCCGCCGTGACGGAGGAGGAGGAGGACACGTCCGTCGCCACCCTCACGATGACCTCGTTCGACGACCTGCCCGTGGCCCCCCTGTCGCCGACGGACAACGGCGTGTGGGCGCAGTTTGCGGGCGTGCTGCGGTCCATCTTCGAGACGACCGACACCGGCCGCAACAAGACGGTGGTGCCGGTCGGCAGCATCATGACGGGCAACACGGACACGCGCTACTACTGGCCGCTGAGCCGCAACATCTACCGCTTTGCGCCGTCGCGCGACGGCACGCGTCTGAACGCACACGCCATTGACGAGCGCATGGAGATGACGGCGCATCTGGAGGGCATGCGGTTCTACTATGGTGAGTCGTTTCTGTGGTCCGCGGCGGTGGCGGTGCCTCGACGGGAGCCGTGGCTGACAAGGCAGACCTCATTCGCACCTTTGACCAGTGGGACGAAGAGTAGACGGGCAGGGCGGGCCCCGTGTCTCAACGTCTCTGTTTGCATGCGTGTACAGAGCGCGATGCAGCACGTAGGTACGCGATTCACTAGACAATGGGGAGCCTGGTCCGAGAACGGAATGCTATTGGGGATACTGCAGCGAGACCACCTCTACATAGGACTTATGGAAAGAAGCCGGGTACGCTCTAGGCCGTGTCATCCATCCCCTTCTCTTCCAGGCCTGGGGCGCCCGGCTGTTCGTTGTGAAGCGTGGCCACGACCTTCTCCGTCATGTACTTTTCCGTGTTTGGTGCAAACCATGTCAAGACCACGGCCACGCCGCTAAACGCAATCGTGCTGAGATACACCGTGCGGTAGGCAGCCGCGTTGGCCTCCTTGTACGCCCGCACACCCACGCCGACGATGCTGTCCGTGGCCCCCGGGACCGCCGCCCACGCCTCGGCGGTGCCCGCGGAAATGGCGGCGAGGAAGGCCTCCACCGACGACGCCGGCAGGCCTGCCGCCACCAGAGCGGGCGGCACCTGGGCCGACACGGTCTGGGCCAAGCGGTTGGAGAGCACCGTGGTGTAGATGGCCACCAGCACGGCGCAGATGGCCGCCCGGATGGATCCCGCCAGCCCGCCGGCCACGCCAATCTCGCGCTGGTCGTGCACGCAGATGGTGGCGTTGGCCAGGCAGAGCGTCTCGTTCCAGCCGATCCAGAAGCAGCCGACCAGCAGGAGCGCAATGGCCGTGGCCTTGCTGTCGGGCGTGGTGACCGCCATGCCGGCCAGAAACGCGGCGCCCGCCAGAAAGACAAACATGCACTGGAAGCGCGTCTTGCCGATGGCCTTGGCCAGGGCACCGCCCATGACCTGGCCGCCCACGATGCCCAGGCCGACAATGTTGCTGATGCCGCCGAGATACGTCGGGTCGCCGTTGCTGTACATGACCGAAGCCTGCATGGGCCCTGCCGTGGGGGGTTAGAACGACGATCATCTTGGGGGGGGGGGCGGGGGGGTTCAATTCCACCCGAAGACGTACAAATAATGGCAAAGGCGTAGTAGACGCCCGCACCCAGCCCGAGCAGAACGCAGGCCGACACCCACTCCACGTTGGTAAACAGGTGCATGGGGATGAGCGGCTCCTGGAGCGGCGCGTACACCTCCCAGAGCACAAACACGGCCAGAGTCGCGGCGCCCACGACAAGGGCCGAGAGGGTGGCGGCCGACGTCCAGGGGTAGACCGCGCCGCCCCAGCTGAGGCCCAGCAGAAAGACGACAAAACCGGCCGCGAACAGCACGGTGCCCACGTAGTCAAAGTGCCGGACCCAGTAGGCCTGGCTGCGGTGGACGTCGGCGGCGTGCTTCTTGTGGAAGGAGGGCGGGAAGTAGAACAGCACCCAGCACAGGAGCGCCGCCGCCTCCATCCCCAAGATCAGCCAGTACACGCCGCGCCAGCCGACCGACGCCGTCTGCACAAAGGCATAGGCGATCGAGGGCCCCGTGCCCGAGCCCGGGAACGTAAACATGTACAGCACCGCGTTGGCCGCGTAGCGGTAGCGCATGGGCACCAGCTCGCCCATGACAAAGTGGAAGGAGAGCTGCGTGGCGCTGGCGAGGCCGAGCAGGACGTTGCCCCCGATGAGGATCGGGATCGACCGGGCCGTCGCACAGACAATGGCCCCGACCACGCCCACGACGCCGCCGCCGATGAACCAGTAGCGGCGGCCAAAAATGTCCGAGAGACGGCCCACGAGGGCGAGACCGACGGCCAGCACGGCATTGTAGACGAGCGAGATCCAGGTGTAGCGCGGGTCGGGGCCGAGGTCGTCGTTGATCTGCGTGAGAATGGGAGCCGCATAGCCCTGGGGGGTAAGGAGGGTATGGTCAGTTTTTTGCATTGGCAGAGCGTGGAGGCATGGTAAGGGTTTGACTTGTTCTCGAGAGAGTAACGTTTTTTCTGTGTGTGCGTGTGTGTGTTGCTTTTCACTCACAAAAGAGGACACGGCACAACAGAGGCCAATGCCAACAGCCAGTGACGAGCCTAGGAAGAAACGACTGTAAAAGTATCCTTTGGGCAAGGAGTTTGCCTCTGTCTCGTAGCCAATCACATCATCAGACTGGCTGCCCTCGTCGAGGGGCGAGTCGAGGCCGGGCGATGGAGCCTGGTCGTGGTGCTCGACCTCGTGGGAAAGCTTGGTCGCCATGGCTGTGTACAGGACCAGAATCGAAAGTCCATACAACGAAACAAACCAAAAGAGAAGAGCCGGGCTTGATTGGCAGCGGTCATCTTGCTCTTCTACTTGGAAACGGAAGCAGATCCACGCGTTCTATTATATGTAGTTCAGTGTTTACCCATCGTCCTTTGGCCAGGTGCCGTTGCTGTCACTCCAGGGGGAAAAGGAGAGCCATGCCCGGAGACTCATTCAACAGCGTCGCAGGGAGTCTGTTCGCTTGTCTCGCACAGGCAGACGGCGTGGTCTTGTGAAGCTTCCCCCGCAAAACCCCCCCCAGGTGGCCTGCAAACATCGTTTCGAAGAGCCGTGAACCCGAGGATCCGCCTCCCGGCAGTGAAAATCCGGGGTAGATGCGGGGGGGGGGACGAATATGGGGAAAGGAGGAAAGATATTTGGGGAAGATCACAAGCACGGACAAGCTTGTTCATGATTTTCGTTGTTCTTTGGGGAATCCACCAAATTGGCAAGGAGATTCACCTTGGAACGTCTGGGATGCATGTCGATCTGCCAACACCCTTAGACTGGTGAGCAATGAAGACACATGGCAAGAGGACATAATACGACTAGGCTATGTGGTATCTGAGCCGACAACGATGAATGGTGCGATATCCAAACTTGAACGCACAGTCAAGTCTAGCTAGCACAGCTCCTGGTTGATCAACATCCAAGGACTCCCATCTCGTTGCCAGCGAACTGGGAGGTTCAGCAAATTGAGCGTCTTGGCAAGGCTGGCTTTCCTGTCAGAGGCGGATGGTCTGGTCAGACCAAACACGGCACACAAGTCACCGTTCAGACGGGGCCGTGGGAAAAGATTGCCGCGTGGGCGGCTAGACCTCTGGGTGGGAAAACGTAGCCGGCCACGACAGCGCTGGGTCCAAAGGAGAATCCCCATACGGGCCACTAGATGGCCACCCGCCTGAGCCACCACCCACAATGGAGTTGGATTGGCTGGTCTCCCGTAGTAGTGGTCAATCGTGGCTTGGGGTCTGCTGGACTGGCCACCCGGTATTGGGTTCTTTCTGATGGGAGAATCGCAGAGTGGCGAGGGCAGCAGCCCAACCTGCGCGCGGTCTAGACCATTCTTCGCACCATAGCACTGCCACGTGGGGAATGCTTTTCGGTGGAATGCCGGCCAATGCCCCTGGTATCATCCACGGGCGTTTCAAGAGCTCCATGCAGATCGACGTCATTCGGAGGTTGGTGGCCGCTGGTTTAAGCGCCGACTTGCAACCTAAGCGATCCATCGCCAATCATTCCTCAGCTGAGCGATATGTATGGGACAAACACAGTTTGACACACATTTTGGGCCACGGGAAGCAAAGCCATACAAATGAAAGAAAGGGAAAGAACCCGAAGACCAGGGAGAAAAGAGAACACCGGATGGGGTATTTCATTGTTGGGCAGCCCGCCTCTTTGTTGGCAATTTTCTTCTCGTCACGACAAGCCCCTACTGATCCACGCACACGCGACAATGCAACATCGCAGCTAGAAAGAAACGCGCCGAAAGACATTTGACCAACCACTACTATGTCGCCCTTCCTCGGCCAAGTGCGTCTTGGTGCCGTGGCTCTTGCGCTGGCCGTGGCCGTGGGCAGCAGCAGCAGCACGTCCGCCGCGGCTGCTGCTCCCTCCACCGTCACGGCCGCCACGGTGGCGGCGCCCACGACCACCATCACCCGGGCGGCCGCCCTGCCGAGCACGGCGCCGCAGTTTGTCGACGAGCACCTGTTCACGTCGGCCCTGCTCAACAGCACCAACTTTTACCGGCGCGAGCACGACGCCCCGGACGCCGTCTGGAACGCCACCATTGCCGCGTTCGCGGCGTCGTACCTGGCCAACGACACCGACTGCACGTTTGCCCACTCGGGCGGGCCCTACGGCGAAAACATTGCCGTCGGCTGCTCGGACGCCGCCTCGTGCGTCGAGCTCTGGGGCGACGAGCGCCGCGAGTACAGCTTTGCCGACCCGGGGTTCACCGAGGCCACGGGCCACTTTAGCCAGCTGGTCTGGAAGAACAGCACGACGGTGGGCTGCGGGCGGCGGCTGTGCACGCCGGGGACGGGCATGAAGAACACGGGGTGGTACCTGGTGTGCGAGTACTGGCCGCGGGGCAATGTGATCGGGCAGTTTGCCGACCAGGTGAGCCGGCAGGTCCGGGGCGCGGTGGACGATGAGGACGTGGTGGGGAAGCGGCCGTCGGGCGGGCTGGTGACGGCGGCGCTGGTGGTGCTGGCTTTGGTGATCAGCGCGTTGGTGGCGGATATGATGTCTGTGCTGAAGGAGAGATGAGGAGACAGGGTGTTGGTGTTGGTGCCCAACGAGGCACAAAGCGGAAGCACAGAAGTGGAAGCACAGGAGTGGAAGCACAGGAGTGGAAGCACACAGGGGGAAGCACACAAGAGGCGGCAGAGACACCGAACGCGCACCGACATGACAGCCTACAGCCACACGACCGAGGACACCATTCGCGGCGAAACTGAGAAACATGCAGAGAAAAGGGCGCCTTAGTTCTTGGTGGCGTCCCACGAGAGGATGCAGCTCTGTCTGACCGGCTTGGTGTACACGCAAACACAACACAAACAACAGGAGACCATCGTTTGATAGCAGCCCAAGCAATATAGCCCATCGGCGTGCGAACTAGACCCCAATCCATGGCTTGTTTCGAAAAGGTTCGGTCCTTTTTGCTGCCGTTCTCTTGTCCCGTAGCAAAGAGGCAACAAAAAGCATAGCATGTGTTTGCTCGCACATTCATGCGCGTTGCCACCACTCGCAGCTGCTTTCGCACACTCCTTGCATGAACCTTGACCGATAAGTCATGCTACGGGGTGCTTTATCTTAACTCGCTGTAGTCCGTGACGGGTGGCGGGCGTGCTTCCCCGGTGGCCCCGGTGTGCAGGAAGGCGGTCTGGCAGCTCCCTGGGCCAGGCCCACTGCCAGGGCTGTCACTGGCACGCCCCAGAGCCCCCCGCTGGCTCAGCCGACCATTCCAGCGGGAGCAAGTGGACTGCTTTGATCTCACGTCTCGGTGGCCCTCCTATTGGTTTTCACTGTGCCTCTATCCAATCACGTGGGGCACTCTGCCGTGGTTTTGAGGCCCGTGTGGATGTTCTGTCCACCATGGTTCGCCTCTATGTAGTGTTACGACGGGGTCTGATTGGCAGCATCTCTCTCTGTCTGTTGCCAGTTGCTTCCATCGGTGTGGGTGCATTGCAAGACACGACCTCGTGCGAAGCACAAGCACAGAGAGTGCAGGTAGCGAACGATCAGCTGGAACGGACCAGACTACGGTGTAGTTAATATGTCACAGCCTCTGGCAGAACTACCCGTTGGGCCCCACCTAAGTCCCAGTTTGCTCGCTGGGTGTGCTTGCTGTTTTCGGCGTTAGGCTGTGTCCCCCCCCCCCCTGCCCACATTTTAGGTGTTTCGCTGGCTCAAATTAGTGGCAAGGCAGCAGCTCTGTCTCTGGGGCTGCATCCATCCAATCCGTTCTGTGCCATTTGATGTCTGCATTCATCGTTTTCGCACTTTTTTTGGAGATTTTTGCATCCCACTTCCATCCATCGCTGCATCGCGGGTGATCTCGGGCATTTCGGGCGTTGTCTTGGCCTCCTGTCACTGCTCTGACGTGTTCCGGGGGCTTCTGCAGTGTAGACAGCCCCTTCTTGGCTTGTCTAGCTCTTGGGGGAGGAGGGTTCTCAAGCGTCTGCTCCGTGTTTGTTCTCTTCCATCAACCAGCCAAGGTTGCGTTTCTACTCGCCGCCTTGCTCTTCTGCGTATACGTGTCTTCTAGCACCTGCCCAGTCGGTCTCCTTGCCTGTTCGTTGGGGGGGTTCAGAAACAACAGCTCCCTAGCGCCTTCCCAAAGCTGCTGCTCCCTGACGACCCGTCGTGCCTGCCTGCCCCGTCTAAGACTAAAAACTCCACCACCGAAAGAGTAAGCGCGCGTGCGCTCCTTCCCCCATTCAACGCAGCCAGGCAGCTCGGCTCTTACGTTGGCCTTCTTTTTGATCAGCCCCAATATCACGAAACCAACACTCTTCCAAAGTGCACGAGGCAAGCCGCGACGCACCCTCAATTTCTCGTCGTCTATCGCCACCACCCGCCCCCTCTTCGCACACCCGCAATTACGCAGCGAGCGGAAGCCTGTCTTCGCGCATTGCTGGATAGACTCACGCGGGCGCTGGGTCTGCTGACGCAACAACGCAAGGCCAATCCTCCACCCCCCACAGCGGCAGCCTGCATTTTTTTTTTCCCCCAGTTCAACTTCAGTGATCTCTGGCAAACTCCTGCTCTGCGTGTGCCTGCTAAGGAGGTACATCCCCGTCAAAGGCATCGAAGCTCTGTACGTCACTGGCCCACGCATACGAGCCTCTCTCCAGCAGGGGGTTCTCGCTGCACCCGTTGCCTCGCTCTTCCTCCTGTCCTTTCCTGCGCTTTTCGGGCTCCTGGGCCAAGCTCTCTTTTTTTTTCTCCCCCATCCTTTTCCCTCCCATACCCATATACCCGCCGCTCCTCCATCGCGTCTTCCTGCCATCCATCCCTTGTGCTGACCCTGTCTCTGTGTGCCGTCGTCCCCAGTCGCCGCCGCGTCCTCTCGAGCTTGCCGTGCTGCTGCTGCTGTCCTCGCAGTCGACATGCCGACACGCCAGCAAGACCGCCTTCCAACAAGACTCGCCTGCTGCTCTGACGCACATGCCGCCTAGGACGACCTCCCAAGCCAACCAACGCGCCCTCCTCTCCTCCTCGATCCTCTGTCCTCCCTTGGCCGCATTGCATCCTGCGCCTGGCCTCCCGTGATACGACGTCCATTGTTCCGCGAACGCATCTCTCTGGTTCGCATATTTCTCCTCCCGCGCCTACGCCTGCGGCTGCCCTCACGTCACCTTGTCCATCGTATGATTCCGACGCGTCCTCAGTCTGCCCGCATAGCCTCTTCGAGACAACCCCTGGAAAAATAGCCTCGTTGTTGCTGTTCATCGAGGCTGCGATCCCAGCCGGCGACGAAGTTTGTCTCGACTGCCTCCCTCCGACCGCCCCAGAGCTCTCCACAAAAATCTTGACAGCTCTCCGCTTCCGTCCCATCCGAATTAGATCGTCCACAAAGCCAACCTGTCCATCATGGATGAAAATCTCGAGTCGCACACGCCCGTCCCGGGCTCGCTGTCGGCTGCCGCAGCTTCCACCAACGACTTTTTGGCCAGCAGCTTCTCCGTAGATGCCATCTCGCGCGCCACCTCCCCCGGCGTGCCCAGCTCTCTCCGCGCCGACGACGACGACAAGAAACGCTACCGCCCGCGCACCTTTAGCTACTTCAGTCAGCTGCCCTACCCCGTCGAGGACGAGTCCGAGCGCGATGCCACCCTCGAGGCCATCCTCAAAAACCTGTACATTGCCCTCAAGGCCGAGGACTTCTCGCCGGGCGCGCTGCACTGGACCCGCGAGCTGCAGGGATGGCTCAACCTCAAGTTCACCATGACGCGCGAGCAGCGCGCCCGGCTCGCCCAGCTCTACTACCACCTCGCCCTCGCCCCCGGCCTCGACGTCACGGCCTCCGACCGCTTTGGCCGCATGCTCATCACCCTCACCAAGAAGAAGCACTACCTCAAGCCGGGCGAAGACCTCGTGCTCGACTGGCGCCCGCTGTGGAAGCACCTCAAGAGCATGGCCCTGCCCAGCGAAATCACCGTCCACCAGGCCGTCCAAGCCCGGATCTACAAGCAGATCCTGCGCCTGTGTCTGCACGTGCAGTCGTACCTCGATCCGAGCGAGCGCCGCGCCATGCTCGACGAGATTCTGCCCTACTTCAGCATGCCCGACATCTCCAATGCCTTTGTCGTCATCGGCCTGCTCACGGTCATGGTGCCCACCACCCCGGCGCCGCCCACCGCCATCCAGTCCCAGCCCTCCGACTTTTTGCCCACCTACTTCCATCTGTGGTCCCTTATGAACCGTTCCAAGGCTGTCGATGTGTCCTTTGTCGACATCCTGTCCCGCATGGCCCGCGACTATCTTACCTGCCAGCATGTCCCTTTTACCGAGCACGGCATCTTCACCGAGGAACAGTCTAACCTCATGTTCACCGCGCTCGTCCGTCTGACGGAGATTCCCGTCGGCCAGGCTAACTCCCCCTATGCCGCGACTCTGGATTACTCCTCCGGCCTGGCCGTCTTCCTCGACAAGGACCGCAAGAAGTATCCCATTCCCTACATGGCTGCCCGCTGGATTGCCCACTCCCTGTCGCCCCTGTGCCTGATCGAGCGCAACGGCAAGAATGCCGCCCGCTCGTCGCCGGCCACAAACATTCTGACCGGTCTCGAGGGCTTCATCGAGTCCATCGACACCTTCTTCCACCCCTCCAACCAGGGCGCCTGGACGAGCTTCCTGGCCCAGTTCACGCACCACCTTGCGGACATCTTTGTTAGTCGTTGGAACCGCGAACAGAGCGGCGAACTGGATACGCCGCCGTCGCGCCGCATCACCCCAGAGCTGAAGCGGCGCTTCGTCCTCGCCCTACGTGACGTCACGTTCATGGGCCTGTTTGCTAAGAGCCAAAAGGTGACGGGCTACTACTATATCACTTTGCAGTGCCTGGCCTATCTGGAGCCCAGTCTGATTCTGCCCGGCGCCCTCCAGCGCTTCTACCCTAGCTTGCAGGGCCTGGTTGAGGTGCACCGTACGACTGCGAGCTTGTGCGGCCTGCAGATGCTGTCCAGCATCATGGCCCGCGAAAAGGGCTTCCGCTGCCATATGACGGCCCTTCTCGCTCTGGCCCTGCCTGGCATCGATGCCAACGATCTGGGCAAGACGCAGCATACGCTGAGCTTCATCCAGAGCGTCGCATATAGCATTCCCTTTGTCTCGCTTACCAGCGAGGATGGCGATGCCCAGGACACCTCGTTGGCCATTCACTGGGTGCAGAACCAGATGGAGCGCTTCGAGCGCGAAGGCCAAAACATTCAGATCGATTACAGCACAGAGCTGACCGACGAGGAAGAGGCGACCATCCTCCGGTCGTCCACGGCAGGCTTCGGCGAGTTCATCCTCGCCCTCCTGGGCAAGGTCTTCACGCTGGTGGAGAATCTGCCGGACTCGTCTCGTGTGCGCGCTGGTTCGCCGGAAGACAATGTGATAAACTCCCTCCCCGCGGCCCTGACGCCGCTGTTTGCCTCCCTCTCCCCCGAGCTGTTCGATATTGCCCTAGAGAAGCTGGCCGCCTTTGTCGGATCGCATGTTGTGCACCAGGCGCGCGATGCCATGGCCTGGGTCTGCAACGCACTTTGCAAGGTCAACCCGGAAAAGACACTCAAGGTCTTCATCCCCATGCTGCTCGTCAACATTCGCAACGAGATCGACTACAACGGTGCTGCATCCGACCGCAGCAGCGGCGCCGATGTGCTGCCTCGTGACAGGGCCCTCGTCTGGCATGTCAGCATTCTTAGCATGTGCGTCGTCCATGTTGGCGGCGAGGTCCTCAAGTACAAGGAGGACCTCTTGAGCATTGCGCAATACATGCAGAACAAGTGTCGCGGCCTGCCCACCATTCATGTCTCCAATTTTGTCCACCACTTGCTGCTCAACCTGACGCACACCTATCCCATCGACAACGCCATGTTCGAGCCCGATGCGATCAAGAATGGCATCACCATTGAGCACTGGGGCCGCACTACCGCGGCGTCCGACCTGACCATCAAGTGGTATCGGCCCTCGCAGCCCGAAATCCAGTTTGCGGCTGAGCTCTTCGAGTCTCAAGTCACCGGTGCTACCCGCAAAATGGATGCCCTCATGAGCGACGCCCCTCCCGTGAGCCGCAAGGGCAAGAACAAGGAGTGGAGCGATGAGCTGTGCCGAGCTCTCTCCCAGATTCGGCTCGTCATCTCTGGCGTATCGGCGCTCTTTGACCCTGGCCGTGCGTCTACGATGACCGAGGACAAAAAGACCAACGGTACCAACGGCTACCAGACCGAGATGGAAATCGACTCTGACGCACCGCCGGCCAAGGGAGTTGTCGTGGGTGCTGATGAAGATACTGTTATGGATGATGACACCGACCCGTTGGCAGAGGTTGCCGACGATGACGAACTCCGCCGCCAGTTCTCGTACCCTGCTGGATACCTTTTGGACCCCAAGAGCGTGCTGTTTGAACGCATCCATGAACTGCGTGAAGACATTGGTCATCTGCTGTCACGGACACACAGCTTCCTCAGCAAACTTCAAGAGGACGACGTCACATGCTTCACTGCCCTGTACGCAACATACCGGACCTGGATAACGGATGTCGGCTTTGAGCGTTCGGCCCATCCCCTGGAACGTCTTCTGCGTCTCTACCGGTCAGATACGGCCTCCTTCAAGATCAATGGCCTGCGGAAGGCCTACCCCAGAGCCCTGCTGGTCAAGCGCGCGGACGCTTACCAGCTTCAGCGCGTCAAGTACAATGCTACCTACCGCTTGAAGAGCGACTTGGATAAGCAGCTGCTGCTGGACCTCGCTGAATCGTGCACGTCCTTGTATGCCGACGTTCGGCGCATTGCTCAAAGCTCGCAAGACTCCTCTCTCAAGGTACTGATTGGAGGCCGGCCGCTGGTGATCCCCGTCGTTTTGGAGAAGTTGCGCAGCTCCCTCGAAACCATGGATCACGACCGCATTAAGGGTGCGATGTACACGCTGCTCTTCACATCGCTGGTGAAAACTCTCCTAAAGGACTGGCGCTTTGCGCCTACGCTCATGCGTCTCTACATTGAGACTGCTGGCGTCGATAAGACGTCCATCCAGAGCTTGAGCACCAGCGCCGTGTTTCCCCTACTTGACTTTGGCAAGCCCTTTGAGCGCATGGCCATCATTGACGAAGCCAAGGTAGAGCTCATTGCTCCCAAGGACAAGCTCGACCTGAGCGACTGTGAGACCAAGATCAAGAAGCGTCACGCTTTCATTCTCGGCCGGCGTGCCAAGGTGGAGGAAAAGAAGGCGGAGCTGGGCATCGAGCTCATCGCGAAAGCCAAGACAGCACATTGGAAGGTGGCTTCACGCTGCGCCGTCTTTGCCAACAATCTATGTGTTCGTTTCGAGAGCCTCGCCCCACCGGCTTTCATTGAACTGGTTACCAGGGGCACGATTGACCAGCACCCAAGTCTTCGGTCGAACTACCAGAGCGCTTTTGCCAATGTTCTCATGTTCATTGATCTGCGGGCGGCCTATGCGCACGATTACAGTCTTTGCCTCTTGGAGAAGGAGCTGAGCGAGAACAAGCTGGAAATTGAGGTTTCCGAAGGTGGCGGCGACGCTGAATACACACGCGAACACCTCGACGCCTTCAGACAGTTCCCGAGTGTGGACGGTGTGTCGCCTGCTGATACGACCGACTACTACGTCGACTCAGACTACCCGGGCTGGCTCGTCTGGGGCAAGTCGTTCGTGGCGTTCAACTCCCGGCCAAAGGTGTTTACGGGCCACGACAAGCTGGAGACAGCAGCGCGGAAGCAGATTGGCAGCATCATCACCAGGGAGTGGTGCCAGCAATTGTTTGACTTCTTCAAACAAGAACCTAGGGACACGCATGCTGACCGCTTCAAGGTGTCGAATGCCTCCCTCCTATCGCACATCTTTGAACTCGTGCACAGCGGTCTCGCTGCAGTGACATTTGATGAGATCAAAGAGCTCGTGGTGGATGTGTACGGTGATGGCTCGGACAGGCACCAGCACCGAGCGACATCGGAGATCCTGGCTGCTCTGTTGTCACGCGGCATCGAAGAACCCAAGGAGTACCGTGACCGCGCCTGGAGCTTCGCTGCGCCAATGCTTCTCGGCATCATTGACGACAAGCTGACGCCCGAGAACCTCCAATACTGGATGACTTGCGTGCACATGATTACGGGTCTCAGAGATCCTCGTCGGTCTCGAGAGCTGGTTCTTGGCCTGGGATCGTTCCGCTTGGACATGGCGTCCAATGCCGCCTTCAAGGAATCGTCCAAGGTGTCACTGTTGGAGTTTTTGATTAGCGATGCCGGTTGGCACTTCCGGGATGAAAAGCCTATCCTCGAGGATATGCTGGTTCACATTGACCACCCATACAAGGCCGTGCGAGAGGCGATCGGTCGCATCCTGGCCACGATCTACCGCACACGCTACCACGAATCGTTCCCCAACGTGACGGCACTGCTGGAAGAGAACAAAGCTGCGTCGTCTATCGGCATCCAGCCGTACAGACCGACGCCTGAATTCTCAGATACCGTGACGGGGATCTTCCAAAAATTGGAGACATGGAGGCTTCAGCGCGTTCCGGGCCAGCAGGAACAAAGCAGTTACACGTCTGGATCGAAGACCGTGCTGATCTGGCTGGACTGGATGCTCTCCTCTCATGAATGCACGCAGCTGGTGCAGTTCTTCCCACATCCGATCATCGACCAGCTGCTGCACATGATGGATGTGAAGGAAGACCCGGAGCTGATGCGGCTGGCCTACCATGTGTACCGGCACCTCCCGAATATCCCTCTGCGGGAAGGGGAGGACGATGCGTTTATCCGCAAGCTAATTGATGTGGGTCGATCGGCGAGCAGCTGGCACCAGCGCTTGCGTGCGTTGGTGAATATGCAGGTGATCTACTTCCGGCGCCTGTTCCTGGCATGGCCGTCGCAGCGCGAACTTCTCTTCGATGCTGTCGGGGACATGCTGGCAGACTCGCAGCTAGAGGTGCGGGACTGTGCGGCGGCAACGCTGGCAGGCATGATTCGATGCTCGCCGGCGGCGATTCGGAACCCGATCATCCAGTCGTTGAAGCAGCGATTTGAAGAACAGCTGCGGAAGAACCCGATGCCAAAACGGAAGCGGCCATTTGTGTCTGGTGAAAGCGGACGGGACACACCCGTAGATTCACAGCAGCAGGTACTCCGCCGCCATGCGGCTGTGCTGGGCCTGGGTGCGCTGATTGAGGCGTTCCCTTACGCAACTCCGCCGCCGTCATGGATGCCAGAGGTGCTTGCCCATCTGGCGACGCGGACAGCGAACGATCCTGGCGTGGTTGGAAATGCGACGAAGACCATTCTGGCCGAATTCAAGAAGACGCGACAGGACAGCTGGACTGTTGATCAAAAGGTAGGTGTTTTGAAAAGGCCCAGAAGATCCAAATACAGTCAGTCTGCTAACACATATTGCTAGTCCTTCACATCTGAACAATTGGGAGACCTGGAGGGTGTTCTTTGGAAGAGCTATTTTGCATAAACATGCAAGTATGGTTTGTGCGCTCTTGGCGCTCTTGGAGTAGGCAAGGCAACAATAGAAACTCCCCATTTTTTTCTGGATCCTGGCAAAGAAGAATACACTGTAAAAGACTATTGGCGTGGGAATGTTTGCATATCCTTGGAAAAGACCGTTGATTCAGTTTTCTGTTGTTATCAAGAATGGGAGGGCGGTTGTTTGTTTGGCCGATAACGACGGCAGGTAGACAGCATTTTGTGTACCAGCATAGACTAAGGGCAATCGAAGATTCTGCAAGAAAATACTCGTAATACGTATTAATTGCATCGAGATCCTGCTTGTAGACCAATGCGTGTGGATACACGAAGTTATGCCCAAGCGACTGGGATTTCTGGGTGTTCTACGGCGTGTCGAGATAGTCTTAGGTTCTTCCATGAAGGAAGTTTGCAGGTATGACGACATGTATCTTGCGCAGAGGCTGATCTGCGCTGGTGTCGCTTGTTGGAACAGTCTAGTGTCGTTCCTGGCGGTCTGGGCTTTGAAACGCAGGAATCGCTCAAGGGGGCATCAGGAAGCATCCGTCGTGGCTGGAACGATGGGGAGGAGGAAGCTTTTAGAATTTAAAAGCGAACGGCCACTACGTCATTTCGCATGCTTTCCCTTATTGTCTGATGTGGGGCTATGCTGCTTCACGAGTACGAGTACAACGCTTCATTTGCAGTTCATAACTAGCGCTTGTCTCTTTTCTTCTTTTACCTCTGCGAGGCGTTTTTAGCGCCCACACCCCCCAACACCCGAGACCTATCCGCCCTGGCGGGCGCTGCCTTTTCTTTTTGCTGTTGTTTGTGACGATGATCTTCTACACCGTGTAAGAATTGCAAAAAGTAAAAATAAAACATTAAGCAAATATGTATCGCTGTGCAACCTAGAACACATAAGACCCCTTTCTTGTCTAAAACGGCTGGTCTGGAAAAAAAAATGAAAAAAAAAACCATGCACGACGGCAGGAACACAAAGAGCAGGTGGTGTCACGGGACTGGCGTAACAGCAGAGGCTGGTGCGCTGTCTTTTCTTTTCGCATCTTCCGTGGGAAAGGGATGGTCGTGCCTGCCGATTTGTTGTTGGCATCTATTAGAAGCAGTCGTTGGAAAGGGAAGGAACAAAGGAGAGGAATGGGAAGGGATGTCCCTGAAATATACATGAAGATGTCGGTCGTGCCTGCCGTTGTTGCTGCCCGATGGGAACAAAGCAAAAAAGGACAGTCTCCCGAATGACTTTTGTGACAAACTGCAATATTTTTTTTCTTCTTTTTGTGTCCTTTTTTGTTTCTTCTGCCTGGCTTCTTTCACACCATACAGGATCGGCTCTCTGCGCGCCGAATCCACCAGCAGAGTCGCGCGGGCATGTCACTTGGTATATTCTGCATGTCATCTGCCAGACAAACCCACACACGATTCAGAGGCCGCCCCAGGCCTGTCTAGCTTGGGTTCCTTCGTGTTCATCCTCTGCAGCTGCCGGTAACAGAGCCACGCCATGCACCACAAAACGCCTCTCTCCACCCCACTACCACAGCCCAGTCGCCCACAGCCCCCCTGCAAGAGCCTGAGTGAGTGTGGATTCCCCGGCTCTGGCTGGCCCCTCTTTGCCCCTCGATTCTATTCTAACTAGTTCTTTCCTGCTCCTGTCGTCATCGTTCCCAGGATGGGCATGGTTTCTGTCTTGCTTGCTTTTTCCACCTGGCTAACCTCTGACTGTGATTTCTGCGACAACTAACCATAAGACTACTGAAAAAGAACCCGTGATAGAGTCACCAGCCTGTTTCCCAGATCACAACACAAGGACTGCCTGCGCCGTGTACTCTTATTTCTTTTCATCCCCCATCTTTTTCAATTCGCCACAGTCTAGACAGCCTGTTTTTTCTGCTACTTCCATCTCGCTTTCATCATATCCCAGCCCTGTTCTTTGTTTTTCTTCCCGTCTTTTTTTGTTGGTTCTTCCTAGTTCTCGCTGGAACTTGTTCGCCTCGAGAGACCTTGTTTCGCCTCCATCCTAGGAAAGAATCACGACCCCCCGTGAAGGACAAGAATTCGCCACTGCCGAACTCAACCATTCCTTGCATACCATATATCAAGCAACAAGGCCCAGGTTTCCATCATGTCTCGCGACCCCCACCGGGCCTCGACCGGCAACCTCGGCTCGCGCGACTACGAGCGGGTCGACCGGACCACTTACGAAACTGAGACCAAACGCGACCGCAGCAGCCGCCGTCATGACGACGATGACGACCGTGAACGCGACCGGGACCGGGACCATGATCGAGACCGTGATGAGCGTACCTCCCACTACGAGGACGAGGAAATTGCTTACACCACCCGTCGCCGTGTGCCGCCCCCGCCCCGCGACCGCTCGCCAGACGACTACAGCCCACAGCCACCGCCCCGTCGCGACCCCCCTGTGGGGTCCGGTGCCAGCCGCATTGGCGCCGCACCCGGCGCTACCTTTGCCGATGACCGGGTCTACCGGGAGTCCCGTTTTTCTTCCCGCGACGACCGCCGTACTGGCCACGATGAACGAGACGAGCGGGAAGAGCGAGAGGTGCGCGACGTACGCGAGGAACGGGAGTATGTGAGCCAGCCCATCAGCAGCGGCGGCGCACGCCACTACGTACCAGCGCCATCACCCCCGAGCTTCGAGAGAGAAAAGGAAAAGGAGAAGGTCACCGTGAAAGTTCGCGAAGAAGACGACGACCTGCCGCCGCCACGTCGCCGCCCTATCCGTCGCCAGTCCAGCCTCGACACCTTTGACCGCCTGTACCGCCAAGTCTACGACGACGAGGTGCACGACAAGGCGCCTGTGCGCCGCGAAGAGTACCGCCGCGAAGATGTTCGTCATGAGGACATTCGCCGGGACCCACCGCCGTCGGAACCGCCAACGCCAGTGCTGCGTCGCCGCCGCGAAGAGGTCGAGGTGCGCGTCGACAACAAGGCCGGTACTGACGTCGACGTCATGGCTGACAGGTTCCGCGGGGTCAGCGTCGATGCCCGCCGTCGCCGCTTCACCGACGACGACGACGACGACCGCCGCAGGTCGTACCATATGGTGGCGTCCCCGGCCCGGCCGCCGACACCGGGGTTCCTGCAGCCCGCAGAGCGCGTGCGTGAGACGGAGCTGATCCGCACCACCCGTGAGCGCAGCACCGACCGCGACGACCGCACCCTCGACCGCCGGACAGACACTCGTCGCCGCGTTGACTACGATGAGTCCTTGGTAGACTCAGAGTCGCTTGTGTCGTCGAGCACGCGCGACCGGCGCAGCGAACGCGGCAGCACCGTGGTCAGCAAGAGCACAGCTCGATCGATGAGCTCGTCAAGCGCGAGCAGCGGCGGTGCCACGCTCAAGAACGCCAAGAGCGGCCCCCGCAGCGAATACCCCAAGAAGGGCAAGACACGCATTCCGGGTCGACTGGTATCGGAGCGGGCCCTGGCCGACTTGGGCTACCCGTTCGTTCGCGAGGGTAACACCGTCGTAGTCCAGGTGGCGCTGGGCCAGAAGAATATTGACGACGTGCTCAAGCTGAGCAAAGACTACAAGAAGAGTAAGTGTGATGGGTGTCGTTCCGTGAGTCCAGTTTCATTCGGATGTCGACTAACCATCTACAGGCGAAGAAGAAATGGTCGAGACGAAGAAGAAGCGTGTGACCGTTACCAAAGAAGTGGACGGACCGTCTCGGCGCGAGCGGGTGGTGGAGAAAGAGTACAAGGAAGTGGACTTGTCGCCTCCTCGCCGCGAGCGCGTGGTGGAAAGAGAATACAGGGAGGTCGAAGCTCCCCGACGTGAACGGGTCGTTGAGAGGGAGTACAGAGAGGTTGATGTCCCCCCCCCTCGCCGTGAGCGGGTAGTCGAAAGGGAGGTTCGTGACCGCGGAGGCGACTACGTGGAAGAGCACCGTCGCGAAGAGTACTACATGACGCCAGCCGTGCAGCACTACCCTCCCCCGGCGCCAGCTCCGCCCCCAGCACCGACCTATGTCTTGCCTTCTCCGCTGCCTCCGCCGCCTGTGCCTGTCCAGGTGCAGGTGACGACAAGACAAACCTCACCGCCACCAGATGTGTCCACAAGGGTCTATGTCCGAGACATCTCGCCGCCGCCCGAGTCGAGCTACGTGTCTGTCCGGGAGCGGGATGTTGGTAACATGTCGATGGCTCTGACCACCACGCGCGCCCGCTCGGAGTCGCGGCCCATCATTGTCGATGCCCCCGGCCCGCTGGAGATTTCCAACGACATCCCTGTCGGCCCGGCTGCCATCATGGCCGCCGAGTCCTCGCCACACCATCACCACTATCATGACCACTACGACGGTGACGAGTACGACTATGACTACGACTACGTGAAGCGTGTCGAGCGCTCGCACTCGCGTCCGGCGCGGTCCCGCTCGCGGCACTCGCGTCACCGACATTCGCGGTCTTTCTCGCGCGGTGATGGCGCCCTGTATGCCCACATCAAGGATCCCAGCCGCAGCCGCAGCCGTCATCATCACCACCACAGCCGCAGTCGCAGCCAGCATGAGATCGACTACTACAGCTCATCGTTCGATGACCGTGCGCTGGTACGCACGGAGCGTCTCAGCAACGGCGAGTTGGTCGTGTACGAGGACGAGCTGGAGCGGATAGACGAACCCCACCGCGGGGCGCGCATCGAGAAAGACCGCAAAGGTAATATGGCAATCAGCATACCCAAGTATCGCTGAACAGGTGCGATGCTGGCTTTTCCTCCTGCTAAATCAACCATGTCGCGGCCTGCATGGCTAACTTTGTTTCAACCTTTAGGCCCACCCCCGCGTCTTATGCGCGCCATGCTCAAAACCCTCACTTGAAAGAAGATCGAGCCTGGCGAAATTTTTTTTTCACTCGACATATATTTTTTTGTTGGGAAGGTATTATGGGAAACTTATTGTGGGGGGTGTGGGAGTGGGTATGGCCCACCCCCAGAATCTGGAGAAGTCGAATTATCATATAGTGAGTGGGGTTGGCTTGTATTCTGCATGCATGCCCATTGGATACGGCTTTATGTGTGACGACCTTTTCTTCTTCTTCTTTTCTTCTTTTTGCTTGGGTTGGTTTTTGGTTTTTCTTTGTTTTTTTTTGGCGGCTCTTCACATGTTTTGGGACTCGAAATACACAATTTTATTTGTACTACTCGCTCGTACATTCTTCCCCTTTGCCTTAGTTTGCTTCTTTTTGGCAGGCTTTGATTGGTTCTGTCTTACTGGCCTCATGATTGAAAAAACATCCTTGACTGATGTGCCATTTGCATTTCTTCTTTTGGACGCGTTAGGATTTTCCAAAGCCTGCTAGAGTTTCTGTTTTCTTTCATCTGTTTGTCCCCTGGTCCGCATGCGTTTGTCAGACACCGTCTCGCGGCCCACGTGAGAAAAAAAAAGGCCATGGCATGCGTGAACGATTGCGAACGCGAACCCGGGAATCCCTCGTATCGGACTTTTGGTTGTGGCATTGCGGGGGGGAGTGGATGGCTGATCCCCCGCAGAAGTGGTCGTGTTGATCATCACAAGCAAATGGCGTTCTCGGCACACACCGTCCAGGGACGTGTCCTGGCTATCTCTTGCCATCTTCAATCTCATTCGCTCTGATTCTATCCCTTGCTGTCGATACACATCAACCCAGTCCCAGTATTGACCGGGCTCTCCTCTGCCCCCAACTCAGACTGTCTGTTGCCCTGCGGACCTGACCGCGTGACCGCGAAACGACACGCAATGATGTTTGCTCGCCTGTCGTTCGCCGTTCGATAAGATGACTATGTTTGCCCTCCCTCTCCTTCTCTCGCTTCCCCTTTTTCTCTTCTTTGTGATGCCGCAGCTTTGGCCTTGTTCTTTTCACCTTTCTTTACCTGGACTTTTCGTCTTGGTCAGAGACAAGGCCGTTGTTCTTTACCCCTGCAATCCCAAGGATGAATTGTGACGCCTTGCGCGCCGCCGGGTAAATTCACGATCATTGTGGACCTCTTTTTGCTTTTTGGCACATTGCTGCTTTCTACGTGTATTAGCAAAGACATATTAGTCAAAACCCACCCAGAGCACAACAACAACTGCCCAATATGGGTACCCTGCTACCACGAATGCGGCTTGGCCGCCTGAATGTCAGGTCCATCAACAACGACGACTGGACCAGTCGCGGACGAGCTGCCGCCGCGAAAGCGGCATCTTCTGCAGCCAGCTATGCCCCTCCCGCCAACTCACCTCTGTTCTATCTGGGCGCGATTCTGGCCTTTGCCATCACCACAGCCACGGGTCTCGTCTTGTATCGCAAGGTTCTTCGCCGCAGACGCTTCGGCCGGTCCACCACAGGTGCAACTTCGGCGTCGTCTGCCTTCCGCCCGCACAACCTCGCATCACGCCACCGCCGCCGCAGTTCCTCTGTTGCTAGTGGTCGCTCCTGTCCCAGCGTCAACCCCGACGACAGTGTCTTCCTGACGCACTTCCCGGGCCTGTACTACATCGCGCGGATTCCCGGTCTGCCCGAGCTCCCCTTTGCCCGCACCGTTTCGATCCTGACCGACATCCTCGTCAAGGCCGCCAACACCTCGCCGGTGCTGTTTTATGCGGTGATTCTGCTGTACGCCGTGGTGTTCATTGCCTTCACCGTGTTCACCAGCCTCATCATGATGCACCAGCTGGGGTCCCGCGCGGCGATGGCGCAAATTGTGGCCGCCGGCACCAGCTCGATGCTGCCGTTTGCTTACTCGCTGCCGCAGCTGCCGGCCGCGCATGTCTGCCAAGCGACATCGCAGTGGCCCGGGTGGGCGAACATCAAATACGCATTTGTCTTGTAAGATTCAACTTGGACATCTGTCAGCTGGGTAGTGGACGCCAATTGACTAACACGGACTCCTCGTTCTTCTCCCCAGTGGTGACAGCTACTCCCAGACAGGGTTCAACTATACGTCCTTGTCCGCGCCGTCCCCGACCAACCCCATGGGCAACCCGCCGTACCCGGGCTTCACCTCCTCCAACGGGCCGTGCTGGGTCGACTACTTGACGACCGAGTACAACGCCTCCCTTTTGCAAACGTACAACCTGGCGTACGGAGGTGCCACGGTCGACGCTGCCCTCGTTGAGCCCTACGCATCCACCGTGCTGTCCATCAAGGATCAGGTGGGGATCGAGTTTGTCCCCGGATACACCCAGCTCCTGGGAAACAACAACAACAACCAGGGTGAAGCCGGTGACAAGGACGACACCCAACCTGTCGGTCAACCCGCCCCCGATGCCCCCAACTGGCACGGCGACGACTCCCTTTTTGCCATCTGGATCGGCATCAACGACGTCGGCAACAGCTACAGCCGTGGCGTGGACGAAACCAAGCTGCTGAATCCCCAGATCATGGCGGAGCTCAAGAACCTGGTGGGCACCCTTTACGATGCCGGCGGTCGCAACTTTGTGTTTCTCAACGTGCCGCCTGTCGACAGGAGCCCACTGTCGGCCTCGTACGGCGACGCGGCCCAGGCCCTCGAGGCCGCCGACATCGCCGAGTTCAACCGGCTGCTGGGCGAGATGGCGGCCGGCCTGCAGACGGAGCACGGCCAGGACGGCGCGACGGGCGTCAATGTGTGGGTGTTTGACGCGCACACGCCGTTTGGCCAGGTGCTGGACAACCCCCGGGCGTATCCGCAGACGGCGCATGTGCAAAACACGACTGGGTTCTGTGCAGACTACCAAAAGTAGGTCCCCCCCATCTACGCATCTTCAACTACCGTGCCCCCCCCCTGACCTAGCAGTGGCACACCCACCCCCGATACCCTCATCGAGTCGTGCGGCCTCCCGGTGAACGAGTTTTTCTGGCTGAACAGCTTGCACCCGACGTACCCGATGCACGCCGTGATTGCCGACCAGCTGTCCAAGGCGCTGGCAGCAGGACCGAATGTGTGCACCAAAGAGCAGAGGTTGCGCAAGTCCAGGACTTTCTTTTGAGCTGCCAAAGAGGATGTCTCCGCCAGACTGAAAGTCTTAGAAGCCCGAGAGGGTACAGCTCAAACAAAGGACGTCCAAGAAGCTACCGAAAGAAACTTTATCAGTTGCCCACTCATGATCCATCCCATCTCTCCATCTGAGAGCCAGCTAGAGCACAGTCAGCCCTTCCGTTTATTTAGTTTCCTATTCTCTTCCCTCCTTGTTATGACCATTTGATGAGAAACTTTTCTATTGATGATATCATATACTTTCTTTTACCTTTTGTCTTAGTTCATTGAATCTTTCTTCTTCTTTCGTTTGGCTTGTCAAGACGGCGACTTGAATTGTCTGATTCAAAAATGTCCGTTTCCCGAATCTTCTGTTAATCTCCGCGATGGAAGCCGGCCGCAGTAGCGCCCCCCTCCTCTGCCAGCCGCTTGTCAACCTCTTCCTTTACTTCTCCGCACTCCGTAGCCCTTCCCCACAAGTACGCTGTTAGCTTCCGACATAATGGAGACTACGCCTAACCCCCCCGAAATGATGCACAGCGCAACGCGGAGCGGCGACGATACGACTGCGAATAGTGGCCGGAAACGGTTGCTGAGCTCGCGGCGGTCCGCCTATGAAAAGGTGTACTTCAACGAGCAAATGACCCGCCTTGGCGAGGCTCTCGCAGCGAACCGTCTCGATCTTGTTGACGATCTGATCTCCGCATACACTACCAGCGGCCCTGGCACCGGTCCCTGGGCGCACACTGTGCAATCGCTTGCGCCGCTTATGCGAGATGCGATCATCATCGACAACAGCGACTTTGCAGCCAAACTGATGCAGCGCGGCATGGAGATGGTCGATTCCTTTTTCCGGGCAGGCGTGGAAGCCCACGCCAAGCGTTGCCTGACACTGTTCCTCAAGGCCGGATACGATTTGAACAAGCCCGAGTCCGCGACCAAGCCACCTGTCTGGACAAACTCGACGTTAGACCGGGAGATGACCTTTTGGTTAGTAGCCCGCGGCGCCGACCTAAACGCCCATGCGCCGTACTTCAACATGACCCCCATGTCCTTTGCCGTTAAGCATGCCGAGGCGGCCCTCGTCTTCGACTACTTAACCGATCCCCGTTTTCTCGTCGACGTCACCAAGGGCGACCTGCTTCATTACGCACTCGACCGCAAGACCAAGACCGACGTTGTGCCCGTCCTCACCATGCTCCTCGATCACGGCGCCCCGATCAACGACGGACTCCACGCGCGCCACCTGCCCTCGCAGAACATGTTCTTCTTCATGCCGCGCGGGCCGCCGCTGCACAAGGCCGCCGAGAAGGGGCAACTGGACGCCGTGCGCTTCCTGCTGGAGCGGCACGCCGATGTGTCCATCCGCGACACTAAGGGCAACACGGCGCTGTTTTATGCCCAGAAGCACGGGCACGCCAAGGTGGCCGAGGTATTGCGGCAGGCCATGGACGCGTCCAACGGGCAGCACTTGTAGTCATACGGACATACTTAATATAAACAGGCGAAGTTGAAAGAGAAACATAACGGCACAGCCGATTATTCTCTAAAGACATATATATTGGAAGAGTGTAAAATACGAGTGTACGAGTGTATAATGGCTTTCTACAGGTGGATGGTTTTTTTTACATTAACGCATAGTTTAATAATTAAATGATGAGATCATGCTTCGAAGAGTCGTTGTCTCCTTTCGTGATGCGGGATTACCAGTACTAACATCCTTCCTATCTGTTCTGTGTATGTGGTCTTATCAGGCTCTGCTGGCCCTCCTTCTTCTTCTGTCTACTGAATGACGCCCTTAGTGCGTTTAGTATGTGAGTACGGTGGGCGGGACCGCCCTGAATTGCTCCAGGAGTCCCGTCCTGATCATCATCTTTGCTGCTTGTACTGCCTATCTTGGCCAATCCATCCTGGATGTTGATGATACCATATCCTTCCTTTTGCCTTCTGTCTTGGTTCATTGAATCTTTCTTCTTCTTTCGTTTGGCTTGTCAAGACGGCGACTTGAATTGTCTGATTCTAAATTGCCATCTAGAATGGACAGAAACGAGACACGGAAAATTCGCATTGCAAGACCCAAAAAAGGGGCGCGTGAAAGAGAAGGGTCACTCGCTGTAGCTGCAGCAGAACGTTGAAAATATGAAGACGCGAGCTGTTGGACAAAGCGAGATAGAAGGCACACAGGTCTTGACGACACACCGTCAGATCAAATTATAAAAGCATATTTTTCACACAATGTCTTTCACGTACGGCCATAGATACTGGAAAGCACGGGATCCCGTCCGCTCTCCCCTAGTTAAACCAGTAATCGGCGGATTAGTAGTTGGGTCGGTGACGACCAGCGAATACCCGCTGCTGTACGTTATTTTTTTGGCTGGAATTTTTTTTCTTATTACTACTATTGGGTTTTTTTTTTCTGTCCTTGGAAAGCCGATGTTCTTGCTTGTTCTTGGCAAACCTTTATTTTTAATTTAATTTGACATTTTTTTTATTTTTTTTTCAATCTCCAGCACTTCGTCTGAGCTTGTCCTGTCAACACCGAAACACGTGCCCAACGTCCTGTCTCAAAAACCCAACTTCCGTCACTAGCAGCCGCTAGTGCCAAAGAGCCTCTAAGCTTAATTTCAGGGTTTCCTAGAGCGCTTAGACTTTTGCTCATTTCCCCTCAATCCCATCGCGATCCTTCAGGCGCGACACCCTCCTTTTTCGTCGTTTTTTTGGCGCAATTCTGTTTTTGCCCTTACGCCTGTGGCAATGTCGCTCATTTCCAGTATATATGATTTTTCTGTACATGCGCTTCCCATCGCGACGACTTTCTGTTGACATCGCGACCTCCAAACTGTTATCATTCATCGCCAACGTTGCCCAACTCGAGTCTCTCCTTATTTTCGTTCGTCGGGCGCAAACGCCCGCGCCTTTTCTATTTCGTCTCTGACTAGCTCTCCCGATCGCCTCTCCTCTCCGGTCCTACCCATGCGGTCCCCTCTTCTCATTTTGCTGGCAGGCACGCTGCTGCTGCATCGTCCCGCGGCCGCGGACCCCCAGACCGTCTGGGCCACCCCCCACGACAGCTACTCCTCCTCCGTCGGCGTCCTCGGATGCAAGGTGAACACCAACCGCATCGCCTACTGGCCCGCCGCTGTCGACTGCAACAACATCTGCGTCTCCCTGTCGTACCAGGACCGCTCCCTCTACCTCCTTCGCATCGACCAGTCCGGCGGCGCCCACGATGTCAGCTACGACGCCTGGAACTACCTGCTGACCGGCAAGTCCGCCACCGACGCGCCGACCGCGGGCGGCGGCATTGCCATGCAGACTGAGAACGTTGCGGCCGACAAGTGCTCCGGGCTCATCAAAAACTCCAAGGGCGCGTCCGGGCTGCCGCTCTCCGCCGCCAACAGCATGAACTTTCTCAACAGCTGCCTCGAGCAGCAGGCCGCTGGCAACACCAGCTGGGTCGCCGAGCACTACGCCCTCTACAACATTCTGGACCCCATCTGCACCGTCGGCTACGACGAGATCTGCAGTCTGGACGACTGGCCGACCCAGAACCAGCCCACCTGCGGCGCGCACGCGCTGGGCCTCCCCGCGACGCTGACCACAGACCCGGTCTACAACATCCGGTACCCCAGCGGCGAGCGCGTGCTGGCGGGCTCGGGCGCTACGGCGCCGTCCACGTCGAGTTCGCCGTCGGCCGGGGCTGGCACACAGCTGAGGCTGCCGTGGCCATTGCTTCTCGGTGCCGCGGCACTCCCCTTTTTATGACTTTTTGGAGGGAGCGCTTGAGAAGGCTTGGGTTTTGATTGGTGGAATGATATCCGTTTGATTTTAAGATGCAGCGACATTTTTTTTTTACGTTTCTTTGTACATAATCTTTAATACTGCCACGATCGTACATATACCAAAAGAACGTTCTTTCTGGACGACAACACTACGATGCCTGCAAAAATACGTGTGCTTGTTGTGGGTTTTTTATTTTTTTTTGTGTATAAAAACCGTACAACTACACCCTGCAAGCTGTAGCAGATAACTGCCTGGTTTCGTTTACCGAGGCGGCTGCTGGGCATTTAGCCAGACACAACGTTCATCTCTTCTCAGTGCCGAGCTCCGATACAGCCAGCAGTTTTCAATATCCACCCGCCCTCTTGTAACAATAGGTAGAGGGATAGTCTGTCTCTTTTTCTTTTTCTTAAAAAAACAAAGTGAAGTTTATGTGATGCTAATAGGTAGTTACACTGTACATTTCTGAAATCAACAAAGCCATCAAGGATGGCTTTGTAGCAAAAAATAATGAACAAAAGAAAAAGAAAACACTCAGGCCTGACAAGAAATGGGACAAAGAGGGGAAAACACAATGACTAGGGAGAGCAGTATGACAACTTTTCCAAAAGAAAAAGAAAAAGAAAGCATATTGCCGTGTTGTTATTATGTTCCTCCCTATCTGTCGGAATACCGCCCTTTCCCGCATCGATTCTTTTGTCTTTTTAGTTGACCGGCATGCCGCCCGGCAGCTCCGACATCCAGCTGTCCAGGTCTTCCCGCACCTGCACCTTTTGCGTGCACTTGTTCGCCTCTTGGATCGACTGTGTCTTGAGTGTCGCGCAGTTGATCTTGTTGGCAAAGAGGTCGCTGTTGCAGTTGGCATCCATAGCCCGCTGGAGAGCATCTCCCTTCCTGTGAGGGTGTTAGCAAAGACAACAATAAAGAGGGGCAGACAAAGGATGAAAGAGAATGATTAACGCTGAAATGAAAAAAAAGAAAGAATTGATTCTGACGCACCATCCAAAAACATAATCGGCGTGATGACCATAGCCCGTCTTGTCGCCAAAGGACCACAGGAACGGCTGCGACCCATCCACCGGCCACTCCGCCTTGTTGTTAAACGGCCGCGTGTCCCAGTATGTCTCGTAAAACACCTGCGGAATCGACACCGGGTGCGTCGACGGGCACCCGCTGCCCTGCGGGTAGGCCGTGTGGCTCTGGTGGTCGGGGCTGTCCAGGTCCTTGCCGTTCCAGCACGTCGGGAACCGCACGCTCGCCATGATGCCGGCTGGGCACGCGCCCTTGGGGAAATCGGTGGTGGCGCCGGACCGCGTCATGCTCGACTGCAGGCATGTGTACGTGAGCATCGGGTACTTGCGGATCTGCGCGGCCGACCGGAAGCTGGGGTCGCCGACGGTCATGCGGAATCCGGGCTTGAAGGCGGTGACCTTGGCGTTGCCCGTCGTCAGATAGTACACCGTCTGGCCGCCGGTGGCCTGGGTGAAGCCGAGCTCGTTGCCAAACGTGTTGACGCGCCGGAAGGTGCCGTTGCGGGCGCGGAAGAAGAGGACGGCTGTCCAGTAGTTGGAGAAGTCCTCGACGGGCGTGCACGACGTGCAGCTGGCCGTGGTGGCCATGTCGTGGACGGTGTGGTCCATGGTGGTGTTGAAAGCGTTGCCGCCGACGATCTGATGGAGATGCGGAGACGGCGCCATGCCGGGGTTGACGAGACTGGAAGGAAAAAGACGAGAAAGTCAGCTTTGAGAAATCTGCGTTTCCCCTTGTCTTGGGTTTGCAGAAACATACGGATCCAGACGCTCGACGACAAGCTGCGAGCAGGAGAACCGCAGGGTCGTGGCGGCATCCACGGCACCAGGCACCACGGCCACAACGGCTGCCAAAAAAGATGACCAGTACATGATGGGGGTTCCTATTATCTGTACTGAGCTTCCGAGAGTTTCGTAAGGGGAGTCCCGGCCGTCACAAGAAGGTCAACGTCGTAATTGGTCTTAGTCTATCAGTCTACCGAGGAAGAAAGAAATCGAGAAGAAAAGAAGAACAGAAGAGCCCCAATGTTAAAGGAGAGGGCCCCTAGGGAGTTTTAATCCCGGCCCTTCTCGTTCTATCGTTGTTCCTCATTCATCTATTCTCTCACCTTGTTTTTGCCTCCCTATATACGAGTACATTGCAATATATACGAAGGAAGAGCCGTTCCAGGACACAATCGCCGAATGCACGAGACTTTTGACACGTTCTGGTTAGTGTGCTTCCCTCCTATTCTCTAATCTTTTTCTTGCTGCGCCTGCGACTCGTGCCTGCGGTAGTGATGGAAACTATACCAGGGTATTAATAAACCGGGGAAAGAAGCAAGCAGTATATATGAGATGTATATGGAGATGGGACTACTAGGGCCAATGAGAGGCGCCATGGTCAAATGCCGATTGTCTGTCGGGTATATCCAGTAGATTAGGCTGTGGAGCAGTGTGTGGAGAGTTTGGTCGTCATCGCGGCGGTCATGTGTTTACTGTTCTGGGGGTCTTCTCTCGGCTGGTTCATCTATTGCTTTCCATTATTCATCATTTTTTTGCTTTTGCCATTGAATGTTCAGTGTGTTTGTTTGTTCCGCAGCCACCGCAATACTTCCGCATGCTTGTATATCTCCCACAAGGTGGTCCACTATAACTACGAAATAAAATGGCACTTTGAGCTAAAGGAATATTCGCACGTGTATCTATAAATACTGGTCGGTCCGCAACTCGTGGACTTCATAAGGCTATTGAAAGTAAACAAAAACAACTCAACAATATTGAACGAAAGAAGCCCCTCACTCTGTGCCGTCCTTTGGCATTGCATACAGTGGACGCATGCTCCCATACTTGTCACAAGGGGCAAACTTCCACCAGCTTGAGTTCCACAACCAACCGACGTGTATGATGATAAGCCTCAAAACGGCAGGAGCCGGCGGGAAGTTGGCCCAGCGGCCACTTTCATATTTGTAGTCGACACACGAAAAGGCAAACGGCATGCCGGTGAAGAATCCAGCCTCTTTCATGCCTTCCTCTCCCCACTTGGCTACGACTTCTGCCATATCCGTAAATGGTTCCGTGCCAAACTTCTTCAGATTGTTCAGAGAGACCAGTTCGTCTGTCAAGTGCTGGTAGAGAATTTTTCCAAAACTATCGATGATGGACACCAGGAGCTTGCCATCGTAGACTTTCCTTCCAGCAGCACAGTCTTGCACGTAGGCTGCGAACGCTTCCACGCCGTCGTGGAACGCTTCATGCTGGTTAACATTGGACTCCATGAGGCCCTTCTGTCCAGCCCGTTCTTCAACCCAGGGAAAAAAGAAGGTCTCTTCACCAGCATGGTGAACGTGCAGAAGACGATACCACTGATGTGCGTAGTTGCAAAAGGCTTTTGCTTCCGAGTCTTTAACGTGTGGTGCTTGGAGGTAGATGGCATTCAGGCCTCGAGCCAGAAGGTTGTGGACGCAGGCCATTTCACCGTTAACCGAGTCAATAATGCCATACTACAGAACGGTGTCAGTGAGAAGCAGGTTTGGTGACCCGGAAAAGCCACACACAAGACACCTACATTCCCCTCAGCATCGGGAGTCCTTGGGTCAGGAATCAAGGTAAAGGGGTGGTCGGCATAGACAGGTGCCATGGCGAAATTATACGGGATAAAACGTGTCTGTGGTGTATAATGAGTGTTTTGGAAGCTGTATGTTGTGTAATCTGATTTTCCTTTCTTCCCATTTGTCACAACGTCTATACTTGGGACTTAACACTGCGGACAAGACGTTTTTATATAAATAAGATATTGGTTTCGTCTGGCCTGGTCTACCACGGAATAACTTGGACCCTGTTCGAGGCTCGTTTCCGACGCTGACAGCATATCAGACGATGCAGCCATTGCAGGGCGAACATAAAACGCCGCGTCGACCTGAACGGTGGGAATTTGGCCCGGTTCTCTGGGAAATATAGCCCGTTACGGCTAACCTGCTCGATCTGCTGCTTACATCTGCAACCCGTAAGATGGAAAGCGCCAAATCGAATGCGAGACAGGACGATCATGAGGACCACCTGTCTAATCGTGGACTTCTTTATTCAGGAGACAACCCTGTTGAGATCGGGATTTTGTCTACTTTGCGGGTTCATGGTACGTAAATATCCAATGAGAAAACATTGCCCCCCCCCCCCCCCCCCAAAAGCATGCACATCAGCGTCAGCGGAAAATTCACACAGGTGCTTCGTCCTGTGTTTATTAAAGAAGAAGACCTGGCGTTTCCAGTACCCAGTACCGCGGAAAGGGAGCTTACATGCTTCCTAACTCTATTGCAGTCTTGCGACTAAAAATAAGAGCCATTCAAGATCCAACGTCAGCGCACCACGTAGTTGTGGTTTCTATCGTGGCACGTTGTTGAAATGCCAACATGGCCATTGGGCCAAGGGAATGGGGCGAAATATGTTACCGTATCTGGATTAGCGTCTTGCTTAATCAGAATTTACAACTCGGTGGTCGTGACCAATTCCCACCATGATGCTGAAAGCTTGTCTTTTTAGGCTCTCTTCTCCAACATCGCTCTCTCTCATCTTCAGCGCAACTGCCCAGGGGCGGCTGCCTCAGTCGCCACCATGGGGCGCCTCGAAAACATTTATCTGTATTTTTGGAACTTCCGCTACTTGCCGATGAAGTACCGCATTAAACTCATCTTGTTTCGTCGGCGTTTTCTTCCCAACCTGCCCAGCCTCTATCTGGGATACACGCTAAGCGCCTCCCGCAAATTGACGGCCCCCCCGCAGCCGAATGCAGTCTTGTTTCTGTTGCGGCTGCTCTGGCCGTTTCCACGGTACCACTATCCAGCGGTCTTGCCTGCGCCACCTCGCTCCATCATGGGTGCACCGGAGACGGTAGACTGTCAGGTCCGGGATCTGATGCTGCTGCGCATGATGCCGCTGTGGTGTTGGCGCGATACGGCCCAGCGCTCGTTTTACCGACTCTACGAGGCCGTTTGCGCGTCAAACGGCCACATGACCACATACGAGACGGAATACTTTTGGAGCCGTGCGTCGCCAGCGTGGGCTACAGAAAAGCTCGTCGACCCGCGCATCGAGAACCCGGACATCGACCAGGAGCAGTATGCCGTCATGGCGGCCGTGGCTGAAACTCTCACTCTCTCCTTTGTATGGCGGCTTGAGCTAGGCTTGAGGCGCGACCGTACCAGGGTGGACCGATGCAAGAAAGAAGACTTGCCAGAAGCTGTGCTTGAACGGTGCCCGGCTTGGGCCGCCGGTGTGCCGCGTTTGGAGAATGAGCTGCTGCTGGACCCTGAGAATGATTTACGTTTTGACAGTCCATTTCACCGCCGCAATATCGTAACGTCGACAGGGCATTTTTACACAGTTTAACGAAGACATCGGGTGACGGGAAGATTTTGGTCTCTTGTAGTACAATTGTATGCACATCCTTTGCATTTACGTACGTGTGTCACAATCTTGAACCATAGCAGACAATCAATACCACACCCAGGTGTCATCCAAACTCTTGTACTTGGACTTCTGGTTTTCGTCATCCCATACCAAGTCAACAAGCCCTTGGGTTCCATACGCAGCGACGTAGTAGTCAGCAACTTCCACTAGGGCACGATGCGTTGGGGCGACATCGAATCCATTCTCGTTCAGTCCCCGGACATAATCGAAGGAGAGCGGTTTTCCTTGACTGCTGACCATGTACGAAATAATGGCTGCTGCGTCGGGAATGTCGACATCCTTTCTTTTACGCCGATCGTGGGCGTGAGAAACCCGGCGGATCTTGCGCTCCAAGGCCCAGTCCAAACGGCCTGCGTAGACGGTCAGGTTGGCACCGTCATAAAGAGCGATATTTTGCTCGACGGATTCAAGAAACAGAGACATAACTCTGGAGCGCGCGACAAACACCTCCATCTGCCGGTTGAGCCAGTCATTGGAGAGACTCGTTTGTCGGGCCACCGTTACCACCGCAGCATCAAACTCCTTCGAATAGTCGGGGGCAGCCGCGATGTTGGGGTCAAGAATGCAGTCAATGTCGACGGACGCTGCGCGGTTCTGGAGAAGACAGACGGCGAGACTGCCACCGATGGAGATTAACCGAATGGGTGCAATACTCATCAGAAGCTCACTTTTGCCGATCTCGTTGTCCAGACTGGTCAATCCTGCGACAAAATGTCGTGTTACTTGTGCTGTCTTGAGTGTGCAATTTTCTTCTTCCTCTCCTTCTTCGGCCCCCTGGTGATGAGAATGTGAAGTCTCTCCCAAAAATTTAGCCTACCTCTCTGCATGTCGTCAAGTGTCAGTGTACTGGCTGCCGAAGATGATGCCATGGTTATTGGCTCGGGACGTTCGGTAGTCCAACAGATGAATCGGAAAGATGAATAATAGATGCGTAACAAAACAGGGACCGAGTGTAGGTGAAGGATGCCAAGTTTTCTTCTGCAGACCAGAGAAGACAGGGAAGGTGCCAGGAAGCACATTCCATGGGTACCTTCCAGATTTATGGTCTTGTGCCTGGTCGTGGTTGCCTATTTTGTCGCCTCTGCTTTCCTGGTCGATTGCCTGGCCGGCGGTTATCCCGCGAAGCATCGGCACGGTACAGAGAAACAATATACACTGTCTACGCGCCCAATGTGCTGTTGTCACAGCTTCCAGTCACCTGCCCATGCAAGTGTGAATTAGGTACAAAAAATCGCTTAAAAGTGTGGGCAAATATCGAGTATTACTTGCACTTGCAAGACCCAGCGTTGCCGCCTGGGATTTCTACGAGTGAATCCTCAAACAGCAGAACCTGCCCAAACCAAACGGTGTGCCTGCCTAGTCGCTTGACATGACTTCCAATTGGCGCTTTCCATGGCATTGTCCCGAACAAAACAGCAACCTTTCTTCTTGAAGAATTAGATTCACTGACAGAATACTTACGGCGCTATTTATGGTGCACAATAGGTCGAAATTGCTGTAGTTTCAGTGGGGTATAGGCCGTATTCCTCTAGTGAAAAGTAAAAAAAAAAGAACCCCATTTCGGCAAGTAACCCTCTTTGTTTTTTAAATCCCTGGTTTATTTACACAAAATCGGCCCCCTGCCATGATACAGAATACGAGAGGATTTTTACTGGAAGCACTTCAAAATAGCATAAGGATGGGCAAGATCCATACGAAGCACATGCTGTATGCTGTCTTGTAGTCATGCAGTCCCAAGTCCCACCGGATTTCACAGTTCCATAGGCGGCAACGCCGCTACCTGTAAACAATGTGCCACATTGGCTGCACTTTGTCTACGATACGCTTAGCTGTTATTGGGAGCGTGCGTCTTTTCCAGGTGCAAGATAGCTCTCGTTGTTTGGATTACATGATATTAGCAGAGGACTTGCGGAAGTTTGTTAGTTGTATTTACACGTTGATAAACCCAGCGTAACTACTTTGTAAGATGGTGTTTGTATTTTTATTTCAAACTGTTGGACTGACTGAATGCTATGCCGAATTTCCACAATTGGGTTTCGACACTGTCTAGCAAAGTTTGCTCAAACAAAGCATACTTAGAGGGAGAGAGACAAAATCTGTTTATTCAGGTGTTGTCAAAAATATTTCGCTGGCTTCCCGAAGAGAGAGCGACGGCGCAAGACGTCGTAGAGCACCCTTTCTTCAAGGGAATGTTTTCATGAGCGTACTGAACGTAAGGGCAACACCGCTTTACATAAACATAAAAAGACAGACATTGACGATCTGATGTTTGAGGTCTTGGCATCAGCGTCTCGTCGATCTTGAGCTTATTACCGGTGAAGTCCTGAACAAGTGGCATTGTGGCATGGTCGTTGATACCATTGGGATTTGTGATGATCATACAATCGTGGACACAGTCAACGGCTTTTGAGCATGACATCGGGGTTGTAGAAGGATGAAAAGTTGGAAAGACGCGCAATACGCGTAGGATGGGTCTGGATAAATACACGATGCTTCTGGCATTTCGCCGATCAAACCGGAACGCGACACCATATTCCCACGTCCATCAAAGACTTGCAAATACGATTCATAAGCATATCTTTGAGAAGGGATCCCATAAAGCCACGCCTGAGGGGCTCTCTGAGTAAACAATTCTCCAGCATTTCGTGATACGGTTGGCGGGTGAGGTGACAGAAACCGACTCTAGCATTGGACCTGGACGTATCAACCAAAACTCACGGGCTCCATAAATTCAAATTCAAGATGATGCGAAGTCTGTTCTTGTTGGCAGCAACAGCTGTTGCTGCCTCGGCACAATCGGCAGTCAGCTGTGCCCGTTTGACGGCCCCGACCGTCTCGGGCGCAACAGTTGTGTCTGTGCAGGCCATGCAGATGAACAACACGAGAGTGATGTCGCTCACCGGCGGAACGATGCAGCTTTCGTTCTGTGATGTCAACGTCACGCTGACGCACGGCACGTCGGGGGACAGGGTCCGTGTCGAGGTATGGATGCCGCTGGCTGGCCAGTGGAATGGGCGCTTCCAAGGCACGGGCGGCGGCGGTTTCATTGCCGGGACCTTTGGACAAGCCATGGCACCGGCCGTGATGGAGGGCTATGCGGCGGCCTCGACAGATGCAGGGTTGGGAACGACAGCCAGCTTCAGCGGCGCCGACACCGACTTTGACCAGCAACTCATCACCAACTTTGCCAGCCTGTCCATCCACGAAATGGCCGTCGTCGGCAAGGCCATGGTGCAGCAATTCTACGGCACGCCCGCTCGCAAGTCGTACTTCAACGGCTGCTCCACGGGCGGCCGACAGGGCATGATGGAGGCCCAAAAGTTCCCAGACGACTTCCATGGAATAGTGGCGGCGTCGCCTGCCATCAACTGGGACCGGTTTGTCACTGCCGAGCTGTGGCCGTTCTCGGTCATGCAGACGGCCAGCGCGTTCCCGCCGGCCTGCGTGCTTGATGCCTTTACCCGGGGCGCCGTAGCTGCCTGCGACGGGCTCGATGGCGCCATGGACGGTGTCATCGCCAGCCCCGGTTCGTGCACGTTCGATCCCATGTCCCTCGTGGGCCGCAGCATTGCCTGCAACGGCACGTCCATGACCCTGACGGCATCGCACGCCAACATTTTTGCCCAGATCCAAGCCGGGCCGCGTTCTCCCAACGGCACACAGCTCTGGTATGGTCTGCTGCCAGGAACATCCCAGTCCACACTGGCCACCGCCTCGCCCTTTTCGCTGGGTGCCACCTGGGTGGCCAAGTTTGTCCTGGGTCAAAACACCACGAGCAACAACAGCCGCAGCAACGGCAACACCATATCGGCCCAGAGCATCAACACGGCGGTGGCATCCAAGCAGGCATTCGCGACGACCTTTATGAAGTCGCAGCAGATGTTCGGCGCCGTCATGGGCACCGACGACCCCAACCTGGCCGCCTTCCACCAGGCCGGTGGCAAGCTGCTCAGCTGGCACGGGCTGGCGGACCAGCTCATCTTTCCCAACGGCACCTTGGACTATGCCCAGCGGGTCATGAACTTGATGGGCCCGTCGACGGTGGACAGCTTTTACCGGGTCTTTGTCGCCCCGGGCGTGATGCACTGTGCCGGCGGTGCCGGAGCGGCGCCCTCGGATCCGCTGGCCGCGCTCGTCTCCTGGGTGGAGAATAGCACGGCGCCAGACACGCTGCCAGCTGTGCGTCGAGCCAACGGCACGACCATTTCCCGCAACCTCTGCCGGTACCCGCAGCAGATGATGTACAGTGGATCCGGCGATGTCCGTGCGGCGTCCAGCTGGATGTGCATGCCAGGTCCGGCACAAAGAATCATTCAAGAAACGACGACACAGACGGGGACTCCTGTGGTGCCCGTCACAAGTGCTGCCAGTGGCTCTTTCGCAGAAAGCATGTCTTGTTTCCCATGGCTGATGGCCGTGTTCGTCATGCTCTTCTTGGTGTAGAGGCTGGTGGGGCAGGAAGGCGTACGAGGCATGGCGGGCGAGAAAGACTCGTATCCACGCCCGTCCTGGATGACGGATGGCATATTGCTATGTACCACCGTAATACTTGATAGAGAATGGACATTTAATGAACGTGTATGCTTGAGTTAGTGCTGCTTGGTTGTGGGTTGGGGTGTCGCGTGGATCGCTCTTTCCAGGGCGGGCGCAACTGCCCCGAATCTGGGGAGCGGGGTGGGGTTGGCTTCGGTTTCCATCGGGGTTCGGCATGTCTTCAGGCCTTGGGAGCAGCGTGCGCCTTCGTTTCTTCATCCCCAACACCATCCGCGAGTTTTGCCGTCAACGAAGCATACAGAATGGAGTCCTGGGTGAACATCGATCCCGCGAGCGACTTCTCGCTGGCGAATCTGCCCTTTGGCATTATCTCTACGCAAGCCAACAACAAGCCGCATGCGGCTGTCGCTGTTGGCTCGCAAGTCCTGGACCTCCTCGTCGTGTCTGCTCAGCCGGGCTTCCTGGACGTGTTTCCCAGCCTGAAAGACGTTCCCGACGTCTTCGCCCAGCCCACGCTCAATGCTTTCGCGGCGTTGGGCCGGGCCGTGCACAGGGAGGTGCGAGCGGCCCTCCAGGGCCTCTTGACGGCAGGCGAGGCCACGGCCCACCCGGCCTTTTTGCGCGACAACGAAGAGCTGCGAAAGGCGGCGCTGGTGTCGCAGAGGGCCGTCAAGATGCACCTGCCCATGGCCATTGGCGACTACACGGACTTTTATGTCGGCGTGCACCATGCGCGCAACGTGGGCACCCTCTTCCGCGGCGCCGACAAGGCCCTGCAGCCCAACTACGGCCACCTGCCCGTGGGCTACCACGGGCGGGCGTCCAGCGTGGTGGTCTCGGGCACGGGCGTGAAGCGGCCCTGGGGCCAGATCTTGGTGGACGCCGGCGACAACGGCAAGCCGGTGCCGACCACGGCGCCCTCGCGCAAACTGGACTTTGAGCTGGAGCTGGGCTGCTTCATCGCGGTGCCCAACGACCTGGGCGACGCGGTGCCGGTGACCCAGGCCGAGGAGCACATCTTTGGCTACGTGCTGCTCAACGACTGGAGCGCGCGCGACATCCAGAGCTGGGAGTATGTGCCGCTGGGGCCGTTCAACGCCAAGAACTTTGCGTCGACGGTCAGCCCCTGGGTGGTGCTCGCCGACGCGCTGGCGCCGTTCCAGGTGCCGACCGTGGCGCCGTCCGAGCCGCTGCAGCCGTATCTCCAGGGCCAGACGTCGGCGACCATTTTTGACTTGCATCTGGAAGTCGATATCACGAGTAAGTGCACTCATTTCTGGGTTGCGTAGTCGTTCGAAAAGAAACCAAAAAAAACTACAAAATTAAAAGCTTGAAAGAGAAAAAAAAAACTAAACCGAAACTGTTCAGCCCCCGAGGGAGACACGACCACGATCACGCGTGTCAGCTCGCGCAACCTGCAGTTTTCTTTCCCGCAGATGATTGCGCACCACACGCTGGGCGGGTGCGGGCTGCGCACGGGCGACTTGCTCGGGTCTGGCACGATCAGCGGGCCGAAGGGCGACGGCAGCGACAGCGGGTGCTTGCTGGAGATGAACCGGGGCGGCCAGCGCGAGGTGATGCTGTACGGGATGGATGCGCGGTACTTTCTCAAGGACGGTGACACCATCACCATGCGAGGCTCTGCATCACTGAGCAGCAGCAGCAGTAGCGGCGGCGGCGGCGGCGCAGACGCCGGCCAGGCCTGCAGGGTTGGGTTTGGCCAGTGCACAGGGCGGGTGTATAGTGCGGGGCCCAGGACGTTCTGATGAGCCGAGGAAGGTTGTCCATGCCTTGTGCACCTCGTCACAAAATTCTCTTGTCACATTTCGCAAGACTTGTTTTTTTCGCGTGTGTGCGTGCGTGCGTGCGTGCGTGCGTGTGTTCATAGCGTCCCGAGCACGCATATGTGCTGTTCTTTTTACAGGGACCATGTTCTGCCAGGATTTGAGAATTTGGGGTTTCCTTGTCCGGCCGGCCAGCCACGTCAGTCGTCATGGGGGGGGGGGGGGGGGGGCCAAGGCTGTCCTCAGCGTATCAAAACGCAGGGAGCTGGCAAAATCTGGGTTCAGCCTCACCAGTTTTTTTTTTAATTAAATTAAAATTTAAAATCTTTTTGGTCTCTCTCTCTCTGTCTCTTTCTCACCTGGTTTCTCCTCATGCGGGTGGTCGGTCGGAAGTTGCTGAGAAAAGGAAAAGAGAAAAAAAATCAGAAGACACTGTGAATCACGTAAAACAGTATCAGAAGCGCATCGTGAACAGACAAGGCGACCAATATCGCACTTTTTCCACTTTGCGCTCTTGTCGTACAGAAACAACCAACTATTCAAGGCAGAAGCCAACGACCCTATCGCAAACCCATCCCCCCAACCCAACCCAAGACAACCAAAACACCCGTCGATGAATGTCGAGCCAGAATACAACCCTCTGGGCGGCCTGGTCGCCTTCCACAAGAGCGGCGGCGATGGCCTCGTCGATGCGCTCTGCCAGCTGCTGGCCCAGCCGGTCGGCGGCGACGCCCTGCTGCTGTGGCTGGCCGCCAACCTCACGCGCTCGGCGCCGCAGGGCCTGGTCGACTGGCTCAGCGGCTTCGACGACATCCGCTCCCACGACGCCACCCTGGCCAACATGATCCACGCGCTGATCAAGCTCGTCGTCGACATTGGCGTCAACGAGCACGACCAGACCGCCGACATGCTCCCGTCGTTGCGCGCTGCCGTCCATCGCCGCATCGCGCAGAAGCTGTACGGCCAGCCGCCGCTGGACCCGTCCCAGAACGAGATTCGGCTGCTCCGCGTCGAGCCGCCCGACAGCGGCGGCGGCGATGCAGCTGCCGCAGGCGCCGCAGGTGTCGCCCGCCCCGCCCTTCTGCGCTGCTCGCTGGTCCAGGCGTCGCTGGACGACGCCCACCTGCGCTTCGACGCCCTCTCCTACGCCTGGGGCGACACCGCCAACACGGTCACCATCTCGGTCGACGGCAAGGTGTTCCTCGTCACCGCCAACCTCTACGCCGCCCTGCACGACCTGGCGTCGTACCACCTGGCGCACCGCCAAAAACGCATAGCCGAAGCGGCATCGGCGTCGTCGTCGTCGTCGTCGTCGTCGTCATCGGCATCACCATCCGCATCCCGGCGTGGCCGTCCGCCCACCCTCCACGGCGTCCAGGACAGGAGCTTCCTGCTGTGGGTGGACGCCATCTGCATCAACCAGCAGGACGTGGCCGAGCGCAACAGCCAGGTGGCGCTCATGGCCCGCCTCTACGAGCGCGCCGAGTCCGTCCGCATCTACGTCGGGCCCGAGGGCCCCAAGACGGCGGCCGTCTTTGCCAGCATGGCCCAGTGCGGCGGCGGCAGCGTGGACGACCGCGCCGGGCAGCCGGACCCGCCGGGCGCCAACATGGTCCACGCCCCGGGCCTGGCCGACGTCGACTCGGGGTCGCTGCACGGCCTCGTCGACCTGCTGGCGCGGACGTGGTGGACGCGCCTGTGGGTGGTCCAGGAGGCCGCGCTGGCCCGCTCGGCCGTCCTGCACTGCGGCCGCAACCTGGCCTGGGACTTCCGCCGGCTCCAGACGATCCTCGACGCCCTGCACACGCACATGGTCAACGCCACCGCCGCCGACTCCGCCGTGTTGCCGGCCTACCGCGTCCTGGCCACAACCGGTCTCGGCCGCATCCAGCGGGCGGCCACCCTGCTCGAGCTGGCCACCTGGCGCCACAACGTGCAGCCGCGGCTGTCCCACCACTTTCTCACGCCGTCCGAGCGCCGCGCCACCATCCCCACCAACCTGCTCGACGCCGTCGCCCACCGCTCCGCCGCCCTCAGCCACGACCGCATCTACGGCGTCCTGGGTCTGGCCCCGCCAGACCTGGCCGCCCGCATCGCGCCCGACTACACCGCGCCTGTCGAGCGCGTCTTCGAAGACGCCACCATGGCCGTCTTCCACTGGGCCGGCCGGCTCGATCTGCTGCGTCTCGCCGGCCGCGTCGCCCACGCCACGAACAACAACAACACCAACACCAACAACAGCAACAACGACAACACCAACAACAACCATCCGGCCCTCGGCGAGACGCTTCCGTCCTGGGTGCCCGCGTTTGGCCACACCATGGACGGCCGCTTCACCTACCGCAGCCCGGCCCACTTCCGCGCCGACATGGGCGTCGCCACCTGCCTCGCCCGCCGCGACCGCCCCGGCGAGCTGGTCGTCCGCGGCCTCGTGTACGACTATGTCGCCTCCGTCGCGCGCGAGCCGCTCGGCTACGGCATGCCCCCCTCCCCCCCCGTGCCGACGATGACAATGCCCGTCCTGCTCGAGCTCTTGCGGAAACGTCTGCGCGAGTGGCGCGCCACCGTGGGCGCCGCCGTGGGCGCCCACGCGCTGACCGCGCGCGAGTTCTGGCAGACGCTGACGACGGACCGGATCGTGGATCCCCGGGAGGGCGGATCGGGGGCCCCGCCCCGGCGGTGGACCGAAGTCGCGGACATGGCCGCCCCCGACGCCAGCGCCGATGCGCTGGCAGCTGCCTGGGACGACTGGCTGGGCACGGACGGACCAAACAATGGCGTTCCGGCAAGAGTCGCCGCCGCCGCCACCGCTCACGCCAACGCGGACCAGGAGCGGCTGCTGGCGTCGGTGTGGGAACCGCACCAGACGGCGAGCATGTTTGTGACGGCGGCGCGGCGGCCCGGGCTGGCGGATGCGAGCGGCGCGCCGATCCGGGCGGGGGATGTGTTGGCGGTGCTGGCCGGCCTGGACGAGCCGTGCATCCTGCGGCCGATGAGCCAGAACGTGTTCCGCTTTGTGCAGACATGCTACTGCAGGGGTGAGTGCAGTTCATTTCTCGCTTTTTTCTCTTTTTCTCTTCTCTTCTCTACTAACGATCCAGGTGCCATGGACGGCGAGGTGCTGGCCGAGGCGATGCAGCGGCGGACAGGGCCTGGGTCCAAGAAGATTGTGCACACCTTGGAGGCGGCCATCTCGGCCAACTACCACGGGATCACGCGGGCCCAGTTCCGCGAGGAGCAGCCCAAGGCCTACTGGGCGGCCTTGGAAAAGGCCATCAATCCATTGTTTGAGGAGATCAGGCTCGTTTAGGAGAAGGGGGGGGAAGAGCCAAGAACAAAAATACAACATATACCATTATTATTGGGAACAAGGGTTGGCACAAAATTGTGAACCAAAGGAACTGCACTATTAGGTTTTCAGACGGAGAGGTCTCCTGGCTGGATGGGTTCATTCATCACACAAAATTTCTAGGTCGCTATTTGGTTGGGGGGGAGTAACAACTGCATGCACTTTAATATGCCTTTTTGGAAAACATTTGTATGACTAATGGATGCTAATGCTATGCAGTGCGATTTCATGGAGAATGAGTGACTAATAAATATGAAGATAAAAACTAGCGATGCAGACATGCGAATCACCCCTTTTCTTCCCAAGCCCGTAGTTACTATGCTGTGATGAGAATCCTGTCTTTTTTCGTCAAAGGTCGACGCCTGTCCCAACGCCTCCCAAATAATGCGGAATGTTCTAATTGATAAAAAGGAAAGTGATCATGAAAATGCAGAGTAAGAGAAGACAAAAACACCAAAACCCAATGCAGTCAGACAAATAAAGAAAAGAGAGAAAGGAAAAGTGCCTGTCGCCAGAGATGGTGCTGGCTGGTCAACCATGGCTGTGCAGGCGCTTAGAAGCCGCTGTTGGGGTTGGGGTTGGGGATCACGGCGCCGCCCTCAATGGTAGGAGGAATGACCGAGACACCGGTCAGAGCAGCGTTGGCCTTGTAGGCCGACAGCGTGTTGGGCGAGTTGAAGTTCTGGTTGATGACGCCGGCCATGCCGTTCTGGCAGTGGTTGCCCGTGGTCTGGGCGCAGTAGTACCAGATGGGGTTGCTGTCGGTGACGACGATCTGGAAGACGTCCGGGTTCTGGCCCTCGGGCGTGGGGAAGAAGCCCGAGAAGAAGCCCTGCGCGCCCTGGTCCACGCCGAGCGGCTTGCAGGGCTCGCCGAACGAGGACTGCACCACCGAGTGGTTCTTGGGCGTGAAGTGGAACTCGACCACGTCGCCAATCTCGGCCACGACGTTCTCGGGATCAAACACGAGAGCGCCGCCGCGGCCGGCCACCACCGAGTGGGTGGCGACAAGCTCGCCCCGGGGAACGGTGCGGGAAGCCACGGCAGGCGGGGTGGTGGTGGGCAGAGCCGAGGCGAGGCCAGCGGCAGCAGCAATGATGATGGCAGTCTTGGCAAACATTTTGCAATGTGGGAAGAGAAGATGAAAGTGTGGAGGAAGGTGTGGTATAAAGTTGACGTTGAGAAGAAACAGAAAAAGAGACCAAAAAAGGAAACTTGAAAAGATGTTTGAAAAGATGTTTGAAGTGGTCGTTGTTGTGAGTGACGGATTGTTTGATTGTTGTGATGATGATGATGGAAACAAATATCGATGATTTCCAAGAGGACAGCCCTCACTTATATACACCTCTTGAGGTCTAGCAAAGCAAAAGAAAAAGCATACTGCAAGCGAAGCAAAGGCGTAAGACACGCGCGGGCTTGTGTGCATGCATGGTCGTGCGTGTTGGTGTGCATGTGGCCCATCTGACAACGACGCCCCAAATCTCACTCTTTGATCTTTTTTGGCCTTGGTGATGACAATTTTGGATGCGGTTGCCCAGCGTTCCGGCTGCTAGTGCACTCGTCGGGTAAGCTTAATCGCCTGGTGGACGGTGGCTGACGCCCCTGGGTGAGGCCCAGCAGGCCAGTATCTGACCAGGCCAGCCGGCCAGCAGCAGTGTGGGTGGACTCAGCCTCCCGGAAGCTGCAGTTCCCTTCTGGACGACCCTGGGCAGTGCCCCACTAACCTTAATTCCTTACCTCAAAGGCGGGGGGCAGCAGCAACGTGTTTTAGCGGTGCTTAGCAGCTTGCTTAGCAGCACTTTTAGGGAGGGGCAAGCCGGCACGAGGGGAGGGGGCCCTCCTCGCCTAATTTCTCCCTATTCTTACCCCAGGTCTATTTTCCCACGCGGAACACCAGCAAACCGGAAACAAACTAACCCTATTGGGGACTAGCTTCATCAAAAAGACGTTTCTTTCCCCCCCCCCCCCAATTCTATTTCTGGCCTGACACCCGCTGCGACCGACCTCTATGCTGACAGCTGGGACAGCTGCGGTACAACGCTGCCCGTGAGGCAGTGCAAAACAAAAGTCTCCGCCCAAATCTAATCGGTCGCTTCTGTCATGTTTCCCTGCGTATAAGGTTGTTTTTCTCGCGCAGATCGATCAAAACTTCCCGTTTGGGGTATGAGGATCGGTGTTTTGTGTGTTTTTGAAACATTTTTATTTTTATTTTTTTTGGGTGGGCCCCAAACAAGGCCTTCCAAGTTGGGTTGCGTTTAGTCTTCCAAGAGGTGATTGCCGAATCGCCTACCAAGTTCAGGCGAAACGCTTTGGGGTCAACCGCCATGCGGCCTGGACAACGGACTCACAGAGCGCATTCTCTTGACCGCGGTCCCCAGCCTCTCTTTTCTGCGCTTGACGTGTGCCCGCCTACCTCTGCTCGCTTCTGTCTTGGCCCCTTTCTCTTCTGCCCATTCCTCGCTTGGCAACAAAAAAAGTGGCTGTTCCGGCTGGCAGAGCTCCGAAATTGCAGAGGAGGCCAACCCTTCCCACGTCAGCAGCAAAGACGCCCCCTTTGCCTCGCAAGGAGGGCAGAAAGTGAGATACATCCTGGAGCTCCACAAGAGGTCGGGGTCTAGCCTTGTCGGCAGCATGAAACCCCTAGCATATGACTGGTCTGACGAGAGAGAGAGAGAGAGAGCAGTGAGGAGTGGTGAGGGGAACATACATGAAAGTCCCGGCAGAAGCTTGGAGAAGCCCGTCAACCGCCATACCGGTGTCAGCCAGTCGGGGTCTGACTGGTGTAGTTACTTTACACTAAGGCGCAGTTATGCTTGTGTCAAAAAAATGCCGACGAGAATGGAGAGGGGAAGAGAGAATACAACGTCAAGTTCTCACCCAATAAGCAAAAAAAAAAAAAAAAAATTGAGGTGAAATTTGCCGAGAGCAGGGCTGAGCAAGTACATCCCTTAGCGGGCAGCACATGTGGGTTGCATATTGGGCGTGGGCGCCACCAAAAAGCATCTCAGAATAGGCGGCGTCTTTTGAGACACAAAAGGGCCGCATATTGGGCGTGGCTTACATGTAGACGCTTCCCTGAGACGCACAAGGCCGCCTTTCTGGTGTGGCTACAAATCGTAAACAGACGAAGACGTTCTGTGGGTGAGGCCGCATATTGAGGCCGACTGCAAAAATAAGGTGAGAGAAAACGCCTTGTCAAGAGGCCGCTTGGGGTCGACTAAGAAAACGTCGAGTTTATTTTTTTTTTTAAAAAAAAAAAAGCCCTGTGAGGCCGCATACTTCGGCGTGGCTACAAACTGGACAGGTGTGATTTGTCGCCACAGGTCATAATCAACAGTGCGGATCACGCAGGCCCGGGACTACAGGGGAACTCGAAGGAAACAGCATGAATAGACATGCAGAAGAAGTACTGCTGGCACTTCCCCACCTGCCACCCATACATTCCTTTTATTTCCTGTTGGTGCAACTTGACGCGTGGACACATGAAAAAGGGGGCCTTGTGACTCTTGGTCGTTGAGACTCGTGTGAGGCATGAAACTTGTCGACAAGAATAGACGCTCTCGCTCGGCGGTCCGTCAAGTCTGACTTGGTGTGTTGTCAGTAGTCGGGCACATTCGCCCTCCCCCCCTCCCCCAAAAAGAGACATCTTTCTTGAGGCCCAGACAATAGCGGTCAACATTGAATGGGCAAAGAGGCCCGCTATGTGTTGGTGCAGCCGAGTCTTGCTGTTTATAGAATCAAAAGAGCAACCTAGCCTTCCAGGAGGTCAAGCAAAGCCACAAGGGGCCCTCTCAAGGCTAGCTTTGTTGCTATTTTCTTCCCACGTCTCGACTTCATTTCCAGAAAAGGTTGGGCTAAAAGAGTCATCAGTTCTATATTTGTAAACCATAGCATGCTATTGATACATGTTTTCCTTCGTAAATAGAAACAGAGAAATAAGAAAATAAAGAAAATGCATCCTCGACACCAGAAACGCTCCCGAAAATTGACGCTGTATTTTTGAGACGCCCGGGTATCATTGCCCCTGAATGCTCAACTTTTCTGTTTTTGTTTTTGTTGTTTGTTTGTTTTTCTGCCCACCCTACATTTTCTTTTGTCTAATGACCAACTCCATGGGTAATAAAGAAGCGAAGAAGCGAAGAAGCGAGAAGCGAAGAACCAGATATAACGAAAGAAACGAAAAGGAACAAGTACAAGAAAAAGATGGGAGGGGGTAGAGTTGGGCGAAAACGAGAGGCGGAACAGTCAAGACGACTTGGTTGAACCTCCAAGCAAGCCGCCTACAACTTTTGGAATACGCGCTTGAAGATTTCGCGGCTCTTTTGCAGGTTCACCACACGCAGACGCTCGTTGTCCAGGTGGGCGGCGTCGCTAGCCTGGCCGCAGGGGAGGTGTGCCGCCGGCGCGCCAAACTGCTTCTCGAGGAAGCGGATGGCCGGGATGGAGCCGCCCTCGCGGATGTAGAGAGGGCGGCGGGCCTTGTAGGGAGCGGCGGTTTCGTCAGAAGACTCGTCGGAAGACGACTCATCGTCCTTGGTGCGGGTGTCGTCACCCCCGTCCATCCCCCAGGCGTGCACAATCGCTTCCTCGAGCGTGCGAAAAATGTAGTTGTCCGGGTCGCCCAGCCACGGCTCGGCCTTGTTGTCAATGTGCACGCTCAGGTGGTTGGTCGACTCGAGGGCGGCAAACTCTTCGCGCAAGAACCTTTCCAGCGAGGCCACCACTTCGTCGAGCTCCTGGCCCGGCACCAGACGCAGGCTGATGTTGGCACAGGCGTGGCTGCTGACAAGACTGCCGTCGGGACCGGACACTTTGTAGCGGTGGATGGTCAGGTTGGGCTCGCGCCAGCGGGACATGAGGCTGGCCTTGAGCAGCGGCGCGGGGCCGTTCTCGGGGTTGCGCTGGACGAGCATGCGCGTGATGGCGTCGAAGCGCGCCTCCTCGTCGGCCTTGAGCGGAAGGACGCCGTCATAGAAAGCGGGCAGCATGACGCGGTTGCGGGGGCCCTTGAGCTTCGACAGCACCATGGTCAGGTCCGTCAGCGGCTCGGCCATCATGTAGGACCCGTCGACACCCGAGTGGAGATCCGGGTGCGGGGAGTCCACGCAGACGGTAGCATGCAGGACCCCTCGCAGCCCGTATGTCAGACACGGGGTCTCGTCGTCGAGCCAGTAGCTGTTGGCCAGCAAGATGTAGTCGATGTGGCCGATGAGCCCCCGGTGCTCGCGCACGGTCTCCTGGAAGCCGCGCGACCCGGACTCCTCCTCGCCCTCGATCAGGAAAATCACGTCCGACTCGAGCTGCTTGGCCTGCATCAGGTCCGCCACGGCATACAGGGCCGCCATGATGGGACCCTTGTTGTCGCTGATGCCGCGGCCGTACAAGTAGCCATTCATGCCCTTGACGGTGAACGGGTCGGTGGCCCACTTGTTCTTCTTGGCGTCGGCAGGCACGACGTCGTAGTGGCCGTAAAACAGAATACGCTTGCGCGGCGCCTGCTCGCCCTCGTCTGCTTCCCGAGACTGGGGCTGCTGCTTGCCCGCAAACTTGGCGTACACGACGGGGTTGTGCAGCTTGTCGCGCGTCAGCAGCATTTGCACCTCGCCGCCCAGGCGCTTGAACAAGGTGCACAGGAAAGTGGCGCCCTTGTGGCAGTCCTCGGCGTACTCGGGCCGCGACGAGATGGTCTTGTAGGCGACAAACTCGCGAAGGTTCTTGAGCATGACGTCCTCGGTCTCCTCGGCAGCCTCCTTGTCGGAGGTGCACTTGTCCAGCAGGCGCCACACCGTGACGATCTCGTCGTTGGCGCCCGTGATGTACAAACGCTGGTTCCTGTACAGGGCGGCGGCCGAGGCGAGGATCTTGCCGCCATGGCCCTTCCAGCGCGCAATGCACTGGTACTTTTGGCTGACGGTCTCGGGCGTGGACACGCCGCCGGCATAGTGCACCGTGCTGTGTTTCTGGGCTTGTTAGTTTCACAAAGTCGAAAGAGCGGTAGCCGTACCACACAACCTGCGTACCACGCAACCTGCAAACAGAAACAAGAAAAAAAAAACTCACGGCACAATATCCATCTGCAGACGCACTCCACAGAAAGCCCCATTTCATCTGCAGCGTCATGATGTCGTCGTCATGAGCCTTGATGACACGCAGCTTCTGGCGGGTGTCCAGGTCCCAGAGCTCGATCAGACCGTCGATCTTGCCGCTGTAGAGGAAGGACCCGTCAATGGCCAGAGACAGCACAGACATGGCGTCATCGTTGCCGAGCGTCATGACCTCGCTGATGGTGCTGGTACAGTCGTCGCTGTCACTATCGCTCCTGTTGCTGCTGCCAACGCCACCGTCGACATCCCGACCATTGTCTCCTGCGGCCGCTGCCGTATCCAACCCAATCTTCCACAGCTTGACGGTGCCGTCGCCTCCACCCGAGATCAGCACCTCCTCGTCGGCGCCCAAGTTGTGAGCCGGCCCTTTCGCCATAAGCATGCAGTAGACGTAGCCATAGTGGGCAAATTGGCGAATGGCGTTGCGGTGGACCTCGAGCACAGTCTGGGCCTTGGGGATAAGCCCCCAGCGCTCGTCGTTGGGCCGCGGTGTGCTTGTTCCGCCAACAGCCTTGGAGTCGAAGAAGCGGTGGTGGCGCTTGTCCGGGTGTTGTGCCGAGTCCTGCGGCACGCGTCGCTTGGGATCGCCCAGGTCAACCCATTGGATGGTGGTGTTCTGGGCGCCGAGGAAGAGAGTGTGGAACTGGGGGGAGTAGGCGACGCTGAAGATGTCGCCGACGTCGTACGTGCTGTAGATCTCGTAGAGGCGGCGGAAGGTCTTCGGGCACCATATGCTAACGGTGGCGTCGCCGGCCGAGGATATGAGGAGCTGGGAGGAGGGGAATGACGATGTCGAGGCCGCGAGAGTGTTGGGGGAGGCGGCAGAAGCTGGCGAGGACGTCGAGTGCCGGGTTGAGCTGCCATTCGTGGCCGAGGAGGTTGTCCCTGGTGACGACAGAAACATGCACATGATGCTGCGCTTGTGCGCCTGGGTGCGGTGGACCAGCTGGAAGCTGTCGAGGGCCCAGATGAGGATCTCGCCGTCGTGGGTGCCAGCAAAGATGTGTTCGTCGCTGACGGCCAGGGCGAGCACCGAGCTGTCGTGCTTGAGGTCGTGGAGGCGCTCGGGTGCCGGTCCCGTGCTGCCTTCGGAGTCGGCTGCTGCCGTCATCGGGGGGGACGTTATCGACGAGGATGCCATCGGGGGCGAGGAGGCTGGCCAAGCTGCTGTGGGCAGCCCGACAGCAGACATGTCGTCTGCAGAGGCTGTGGCAACTAGAATGTGAGCTCGGGGGACTCGACAAGGCTGGGGAACAGCAGAGACGTGCAAAGACGAGACGGTGGCGCGGGATTGGACGACGTCGATGCAACAGGGTTGTGAGCGTATGCGTGTGTGTGTGTGTGTGTGTGTGTGTGAATGAATGATTTGTGGCCTGCAAAGGGAGAAAGGAAAAAATGGGTCCGCGAAAAATGACGCCAAAAGCTCTGCTGATCTCGCCATGGCTGGCGGGCTGGCCAGACCCAGTTAATCTGTTTCCAGGGAGGTCGACCCGCCGTTCCAGGGATCCCACCAGCTACTTTGTACTAGCCAGCTGCCGCAACCTGCCCCAACCCTGTCCGCGGGCTGGGTCCAGCGCCCCGTCGACGGCGTCGATTAGGTCTTTTAGTGGCCGCAGGCCCGAGTTTCCCCGCAAAACAACAGTTGCATTGGCCAAGTTTTGGGAGGGTCGGGGAACCGGCCCCAAACGTCGATGAGCATTGCAACGTGGTCCACCTTGGCCGGGGAGGGTCCCTGTCAGACAGATCGGACCGGGCTTGCAGGCGCAGAGGCAGCACAACCTGGCATGCTCAGGCACACACCTCGGCGAAACCGGAGGTTGCCGACAGGCAAATGGCGGTCAACGGCGCTGACGCTGTTGAGTCATAGACAGGGAGGAAGGCGACAGAGGAGAGGATTTCGAAAAGGAGGGACGGCAGTGGAAAAGGAACCGGCAAAGGAGAGTCAGAAATTTGGGATCAGGAAACTCACCATCGATGCCAGCGCAGGATGCCCTCGGCGGCCCTTCATCCCTGGACCGTTGGCGACAGCTGGGACAGCCCCCGCCGGCGTCTCGGTCATCTTTGACGTTGCCGTTCATGTTGCTGTTGCTGCTGCCATTTTGAATGCTGGCCTCATCTTGCAGCTCGGCAACAGCCATCACCTTCACAGAACGAGGATTGCTGCGTCGACCGCCGTTGAACCGCCACACAAATCCGGGCGTCGGCTGGGTTGGCGTGGGGGACGGCGGCGTGGGGGACAGGAGCGTGGGAGAGGTAGTTTCTTCTTGCAAGCGGCGTTGTGGTGGTTGTTGCAACTGTGCTTGTTGCTGTAGTTGTTGTTTTGCGTGTTGCGGGTTTTGCTGTGACTGTCGTGATTCTTCCTCCTCTATATTCTCTTCGTTAACCTCGTTTGGCGAGTCAGGATTGAGGCCATTGACCCCTTTTGTATCCTCCCCATGGCTGGGGTTGACCGCCAGTCCCTGATGACGCGAATCGACGAGTGATGGCATCATTTCAGGGTAAAAGGCTTGTCTCCAAAAGGGTCTCTCTGAGGACACATGGCAGGCAAGTACGAGGAAGGAGCAACGAGCGGGTCGGCGGCCTTCTTATTCCAGAGACCAGAAACACAGCTGAATAGACAGGCACCCAAAGCGTCCTAGCCGGTGAGCTGCACCAGTCTGCAGTGAGAGAAGCTGTCGGGCCTATAGGAAAAGCATAAACAAGGGGATGGACTTGCCAGAAAAGGGGAATCTTCCCAAAACGAGATCCAAAGATTAAAGCAGCGGGATCGTCCTTATTTATTACACTGGTAGCCAGCAAGACCTGGTAACACAGGACCAATCGTCCGACAAGGAGACAAAAGCCAGCTCAAGGGGGATCCACTGCGACTACCCGTCCTTCCCGCGTAGTGCTGACCCGGAGGGGGGGGGTAAGGCACCTGATGAACTTCTCAGTTTGATCACGGGTTGGGCCTTTTGTAGCCGCCGTCCAACTGCCTCTTACGTCTACGGTAGCAGTGTGATACACTACGTCGGAACAGAACGTCGGTGTAGCGCAACACGAAGAAAACAGACCGAGTGAGATCTCCTTGGCGCTCGGTTGGGAGGAGTTGGGCTGGGCCCAAACGTAAAAGAAACAGAGAGAGAGGGAAAGCAGCCGTTGCAACTCTGTCGCGTGGCTTGCTCGCTGTCAATTGTCCAATGAGACGTTAACAAGTCCCAAAGAAGCAAAATGAAAACAAGGAATGCCAGCGCCACAGTACTGTCGAAAACTGTAAGCTGCAGCTGCTCTGACAGCGTGTTAACGCCGCCAGCACCGCCTGTGAGCCGCTAGGCGGCTCGCCGCAGCCATCTGCCTTCTGAATCCCACCAATCCATTGCGCGCTTATCTAATCATGCCCAGCCCGCTCTTCGTGTGGCCCGTGCGCGAGAAATTTCTACAACCGGATGGAAACGTCAAAAAATTTATCACCATTGTGCCGCTGATTGACTCTATCGACGACAATCCAACGGCCCCCCCCCCTCCTCCCCGCTTCCACGATCCGACGACGGCGACCACTGCGACGACACACGACCCCCCCGGTGCTGTTGTGTTCTTTGTTCTTTTCCTTTCTTACGTTTCTCCTTCTTTTGCCCCTGCTAGTCCGGCCGCACACTTTCTTCCTAGGCCTCTCTGTTCGGAGGATCACTGGTGGGATTGACGAATCGCAACGTTCTTTTTTTCCCCGTCTTTGTCTCTGCTTCTCGAAAAAACAATGTCGCAAGCCATGGACCACGGCCGGGACCCTTGTCCCTGGGTCATCCTGAACGACTTTGGCGGTGCCTTCTGCATGGGCGTATGTGCCCCCCCCCCCCCCCCCCCCTCCTAAAGAGCTCTTCCAGCCCTGGCGAAGTTTGCGCGCCGCTGCCCGAACGAAGCCGACCAAATCTCTTATATTCTTTTGATTTATTTTGCTAACATACACTCCTCCTCCTCTCCAGGCTATCGGCGGCACCATCTGGCACGGTATCAAGGGCTTCCGCAACTCCCCCTACGGCGAACGGCGCATCGGCGCTCTGACGGCAATCAAGATGCGCGCCCCCGTGCTGGGCGGCAACTTTGGCGTGTGGGGCGGCCTGTTCTCGACGTTTGACTGCGCCATCAAGGGCATCCGCAAGAAGGAGGACCCGTACAACGCCATCATTGCCGGGTTCTTCACGGGCGGCTCGCTGGCCATCCGTGGCGGCTACAAGTCGGCCCGCAACGGCGCCATTGGCTGTGCCGTGCTGCTGGCCGTCATTGAGGGCGTCGGCATTGCCTTCCAGAAGATGGTGGCCGGGAACACGAGACTGGAAGTATGTTTCTGCGTTGTTGCCCTCTTCCTTGTGTCTTTGTCGTGTATATCTCTGTTGTTGTGCTGACCGCCAATCTCATAGCTCCCTCCTCCGCCACCACCACAACCCGAGAAGATCGCTGCCTAAGCGCACACGAGAATCGCCTCACCGAGACCGTCGAAACTGTCGAAACCGTCGAGACCACCAGCATTGTCGAGACAGTCACGACATGTTCCTCTTGAGACCCGTTGTTTCGTTGAGCCTTCTGTCCACCGCCCAGTCCATCGTCCCAGTCCACCGTTCCTGTCCACCGTTCCACCAACCTGGCGACAATCCACCCTCCATTAATCACGAGCAAAAAAAACACACACAAAACCACTCTACTCTTTTGTCTTTTTTTTAGAAAAAAAGGAGGGGCCCGGCTCCTCTATTTGTACATTTGTTTTTTTTTATTTGGCATCTTTGCAGTTGGGTTTCTGCATCTGGAGAATCAGAGCTGGCTGGCGTTTTAGGATCTTCATGTATTGTATTTAGAACGGGGGGAGAGATCATTTGTGAAGAGGGGGGATTTCACGTCTGTCCCTATTCTAGAGAAAGGGGGGCAGGTGTCACGTCCACGATGTCCACAACAAGAATTGAATGTTTGGATACCAATGTTGGGAATTTGCGTCCACGTCATTGAAATGCCTATCGTCAAAAGAGGACACGGCAAAAGGCAGTGCATCGAAACCTAGCGAGTGTAAGAGGAATTTCTATCCGGTCTGGGTCATTCTAGTCATAAGAGGTCGTGGCAGCCATTCCCATGTACTTCATTTCTTGATCTCGCTCAGCAGTGGCTCCGTCGGCTCGGGATATGGTTTGGCATCGAAGCCCCAGACGACAGGCTGGCCTGTGGGCTTCTTGTTGCCCACAAGGAGGTCGCGCGACAACTGCACCACCTTTCCGCCACGGTCCGGCACTTCCTGCTGGAAGGCACCCAACACCCTGATCAGGGCGTCCTCGTCGTCCATGTCTACCTGGTCCAGAATGGCCGCCCGCTGGAGGGCGTGCTCGTACGTTTGCGCAGGCGTGGCCGTGCGCAGCCAGTGGTCGGCGGCGTCGGCGTGGTTGTCGGGCAAGTACAGGAACCAGTAGGCGTTGCCGCTCTGGCCGTCGGGCGCGACCCTGTCGAGCCCGATAAAAAAGAAAAAAGAAACGGGTTGGCCGGGTGCATGGTGATGCAGGCGCTGTAGCCGAGGCGCAGCTGGTTTTTTTTTTTTTAATCAAAGGCCAACAGCCTCGCCGTGGAGCGTGGCGAGGCCCCCGATCATGGTCACTTTCGCGGACGGGTGTCATTACGACAAAGAGGTCCATAGACTTTTGTGCGCACTCTTGCTCCACGCCCCGTCGACGCCGATCAGCAAATCACCCGTGGCCGACGTGCCGCCATCGTCAGACCAGACGGCGACCGTCTTGGCGGCCCTCGACATGGCGGGCGGTCTTCTTTCCCACTGGACGGGGATGCCCGTCTGCAGCTGCTGGCGCAGCGTCCGGGGGAGTGGGTGGTACCCAGACGGGTGCCATTGGAGAAATGCAGGATGGCCTGGGAGGGCAGGCCGAGAGGGAGCAGTTGCAGGGCCTCTTCGATGCGCGGGACGTCGTCGAGCATTTCACTGTCGAGATCCTCTAGCCTCACGATGGACGCGCGCAGGGACAACAACAAAACGAGTGCGCACCGTGTCGGTCACCTGCCATTGGCTTCCAGGAGTGGCTGCAAGACAGGGAAAGGCAAACCCACCAGACAACACGCATACGGGAGAAGAGCAATGGAACAGGCCACAGAGCCAACAGTATATCAAAGTAGCACGCCACTACAATTACAGCATACCCGAAAAAAGATATGATAAAAGACAACAATTACAGAAAAAAAGAAAGAAAAAAAGAATACCGCGTACATGGAAAAGCCAAACGGCCCAGCCGACTGCGGTGCGAGCCGTAGGGCTGGCCAAATGGAACGCCCTTCTTGCGTAAGACCTGGGCAAGAAACAGACCACCCATGCCGGCGCCGACAATGAGGACGTGCGGCTTGCGGGCCATGGCCGATGGTAGAGTGAGTGTGGGTGTGGAGTGGGTATTGGGAGAGCGCAGCTCGTGATCTTGGCGAGTCTTTATTTTTTATTTTTTTTTTTGCTAGTCTCGTGGCGTCAAGATGAGCGAGAGAGCTCCAAGATGGCCTCGATCCTCTTGGAGGTTGCAAAAATGGCACGTAAAGAAGAGGCTACGGGCGAAGGAAACGGCGCAGTGGAGACACCCATGGCCACACGATGCAGGACGTGACTGGGCCGTTGGCGGGCAGTCCAGTAATTTGACGCGGAGAGGGGGACAGGAGGAGCTCACGGACGGGGAGGAGCACATGGCGGAGCACGTATGTGCTGGCGACCTACTCTCCACTTGGCTACCCAGGAACAGAAGAATCAAGGGACGACATGTGTGCAAGCATGAGTTGGCAATGGGGTGGAGACTCTGGGGAAGGAATGGCTAGTGTCTACGAGGACCGTCTGTGAACCAATGTCTAGACACCAGCAGCAAGTGGCAATCCTGTGAATTGGCGAGATTGAGTTGTGCGGCGCGGCAGTGTCGTCTTGTGAATTTGCGGTTCGGTGGTTCTGGGACGAAGCTACGGGACGCAAGCCGAGGCGGCCTTAGCAGCACCAATCCATTCCGAGGCGGGCACGAAGTGGAAGAACGGCATGGCCGTGTATGAAACTGCTGTCCTTTCGAGGCAGGAGCTGCTGCGGAACTGTTGCCAAGACGAGTGGCTGCGAGCTGTTGCGGGCTGTTGAGTTGTCAACTGGCGTCAACTGGTCTAAAGTGTTGCCAACCGTTGTCAACCTTGGGTCCGGATGGTTGTCAGTTTTGGAATGGTCGGGTATTTAAGCAGCGCTTCATAGACGCAGGTCCTCAGAAAGATAGTCAGAGCCGATGGGTAATGAGAATGCACGAGTATGACAAAACGGAACAGTGATCCGGCGTTTTTTTTTTTTTTTTGGCCGTCAGCGGACTAGCAATGTATTTTGTCCCTTCCTCGCCCCCCCAAACTCCCTTGGCCGCTGGCCGACGGCAGAGCCGCCCGCCCTTGGAGGAACGACCGGCAGCACCCACTAGGCAGGTCATGGCGAAATTGGGCAATCGGATGCTGTTATCAGCGGGCGCAGGCCGAGAAAACTCGAGCCAAAAAGCTGGCCAGCCTGCAAAAGAGCTCCTCTTTTTCGGGTCGTTATCCGTGGGATTGTTGCGTGTTAGTTAGTATATATACCCATCCGAAGTCGCAGTCGCATGAGAGGAGGAGGGGGGGGGGAGGGAGAGGGGGGTTGATGCCGGGAGCTTGACAACGAAACCATTCACGACAACAAGAGAAGGAAACGAAGATTTCGATTGAGAAGTAGTAGAAAACCCCAGTCCATCGAATCACACGAACCTCTTTTCACTCACTCCCCCCCTCCCATCATGAGCTTCAAATCGTTCCCGCCGCCGCCGGCCGGCGTCTGGGCCCCGGCCGTCACGCTGTTCGACCCGGAGACGGACAAGCTGCTGCTCGACGACCAGAAGAAGTACTTTGCCTACCTGGCGTCGACGGGCCTCGTCGGCCTCGTCGTCCTCGGCACCAACGCCGAGACGTTCCTGCTGACGCGCGACGAGCGCAAGGCCCTGCTGGTGGCCGCGCGCGCGGCCGTCGGCCCCGACTACCCCATCATGGCCGGCGTCAGCGGCCACAGCACCGCGCAGGTGCTCGAGTACCTGGCGGACGCCCACGCCGCCGGCGCCAACTACGGCCTGCTGCTGCCGCCCGCCTACTTTGGCGCCAAGATGAGCCCGCCCGCCGTGGTCGCGCGCTTCTACGACGAGGTGGCCGCCCAGACCCCGCTGCCGCTCGTCATCTACAACTTCCCGGGCGTCTGCAACGGCGTCGACCTCGACTCCGACACCGTCGCCAACCTGGCCCGCAAGCACCCCGGCGTCGTCGTCGGCGTCAAGCTGACCTGCGGCTCCGTCGCCAAGGTCACCCGCCTGGCCGCCGAGCTGTCCCCCGACGCCTTTTCCATCTACGCCGGCCAGGCCGACTTCCTCGTCGGCGCCCTGGCCGTCGGCGCCGCCGGCTGCATCTCCGCCTTTGCCAACGTCTTCCCCAAGACCACCGTGCAGATCTACAAGCAGTACACCGGCGCGTCCCTGACCAACGATGCGCGGACCGCCGAGGCGCGCGCCGCCGACCACGCCGCCGCCCTCGAGCTGCACAAGAAGGCCGCCCTGGCCGAGCGGCCGTGCAAGAGCGGCATCGCCACCACCAAGTACGCCGCCGCCATCCACACCGCCGGCCCGCGCGCCGGCATTGCCGACGCCGAGGCCAAGATGCAGCCGCGTCGGCCCTACCTGACCCCGTCCGACGCCGAGAAGGAGCGCTGTCGGACGCTGATGGCCGATGTGGCCAAGATCGAGGCGACCTTGTAATGGGAAAGGCCGGGGTAAAACAAAATGGGCTTCCAAAAAAATAAAAATAAAAAAAAGAAACGGGACAAATCTTTCCGTAGCAAAAATAAAATAAAATAAGCAATACCATACAATATTTTTTTTCTTACGGCCGGCCCCCTTCTGAGTGCCCGGTTGCATTGGGCGCTGTTCCAGGCCACAAGACACGGTGCATTCGCACGGCAGCAGGGTGCCTCGTCTGTTACTCACGTTGGCATGATGTGAAGGGCCCCGAATCCTCCTTGTCGGCCATCGTAAAGTCCGGGTTGCTTAACCCGACAATCCACCCAATTATCGCCGCATTAAATAACATCGACCTTTCTCTTCCCCCCCCCCGGGGGGAGGACTGCCAAGATAAAGTTTCATATATTGTATGCAATTCTCTTCGTGTCTGTTTCAACAGACTGTTTACTTTCTTGTTTCCAATCCTCCATCCCTCTTCATCCCTCGGTCGACCAGCATGTCTTGTCCAGACTGTTTCGCGGGCTCGGTCCACGGGGGCACACCCAAGGGCAAGGTCTCCAAACTGCACGGCCTCGACACGTATACCGCTGTTCCTCTGGATGGACGGACTCCCAAGGGCATCATTGTCATCATCCCCGATGCCTTTGGCTGGGAGTTTGTGAACAACCGCCTGCTGGCGGACGACTATGCCGCCAAGGGCGACTACAAAGTCATCCTACCCGACTTTATGGACGGTACGCAGCAACACCATGTTTGTGCTCTACTGTTCAGGACTACAATTGTCTGACCACTGTCCTTTTAGGCCATGCTGCGCCCGTGTGGATGATTGAAAAAATGCGTGCATTGATGAACGGGAGCAAACTCTCTCTGTCCTTTCCGTAAGTTGAAGAGTGGTTCTTCTCCACAGTGTCGTTTTCGCCATTTCTACGTCGAGACCATGGCTAACGCTGTTTGCCCCCCCCCCAGAAACAACATCTTTTGGGTCGCCGTAGCATTCATCCCCTTTGTCTATCACACTCGCCCGCCCAAGTCCTTCCCCGGCGTGCGCACGTTCTTGGAGGCTCTCCGCCAGGCAGAGGGTGCGGAGGCCAAGATCGGCGTCGCTGGCTTCTGCTGGGGCGGCAAACACACCCTGCTTCTCTCGCACAACGTCACGACCAAGATGGACGGCAAAGACGTGCCCTTGATGGATGCTGGATTCACTGGCCACCCCAGCATGTTGGCCATGCCTTCTGACGTGGACGACAAGATGACCATTCCTGTGTCCTTTGCCATTGGCGACCAGGATCAGACCATCAAGCCGGCCACGGTCGAGGAGATCCGCAAGCTTGTTGTCGAGGCCAAGCCGGAGTCAGCCCGCGGTGAGGTCGTCGTCTACAAGAATGCCGGCCACGGCTTCTGTGTGCGGGCCGATACGACGCTCAACGATGTGGCCCAGCAAGCATTGGATGCCGAGGATCAGTGCATCGACTGGTTGAACAAGAAGTTGGGCATCCCGAAGAAGGCATAGAGAGAGGTGTGGACTGCTCTTTGATGTTTCGAGGTTTTTTTTTTCTTCTCCTTGTTATTTACAATTATTTCCTTTTTTTGTTCTTTCTATCATAACCGCTTCTTTACCGCAGTTCCGATCTTCCCTCCACTTAGTAACACAATACCCTGCCGATGCAAAACAAACAACCGTTTCTGAATTCAAGTCTCCTATTGTCCAAGATAGATTCAAACTTCGTTGCCAATTTTGGCTAAGCTCTTACAGCGGTGGTAGTTGATTTACATGACACAGGAACCGCAATAAGCCACGGACCAGACTGTCGGCTTAGTTTGCCGCCAAGTGCGATCCAGCCATGTAAAAAACGTTCAACCGGCAGGCTTACAGCAAAGATCGATCCTTTCATTTGTGTCCTCAATTCCCAACAATCCGCAGGGAATACAGCCAAAAGCTTAACTGGCATCAATGAGATGCTTCCCGTCCCAACAGGCAGAGACCAACAAAGAGATGCAAGCATCTCGCCACTTTTATATCGGCACCCAGATCGTGGAGAAGATTTGGTGCACGTCCAAAAGGACAACGAAGAATGTAAACACTTTACCCAGCACCGATCCGCGGTTCCAGAGAGAGGTGCCCGCAGTCCTTCCCGCTTGTACGCCAAGCTAGACGGGAAATGTGAAGAAAGTACACTCCGCATCTTTCCTGTCCTTTGGCGGGTTAATATCGGCTGCCTTCTATCCATAGTCCAGAAAATGATATGAATGAGCATTACTGTGCAATCCCGCTTCCTTTTTGTGGAGGGTTTTTTTTTCCTGTCCAGTCTCGTTCTTTCCATTCCGCCTCCGTTCCCCGCGTGGTCATTGTAATTAACCCTGTTGCCGCTTGGATGCGAGGGGGAATAACCGCCAGAGACAGGTTTTCGTGTCTGCATATGTCGGCACACACACATACACACACAAACTCATCTTATATTTCCAAATATGCGTGCCTTTCCATACATGTGTCTTCTCCGCCTAAAGCTGGAAGTCGGGGCCGTCTTTCCAGACGGATTAGATGGAACTTAACAGACAACCGAAGCAATTTGACGGCAAGTCAAACCAGCAGTCAGGAACCACCCATTCCCCGGGAATGCGGATGGTGGAAGAAAAGAAGCCTTTGGGACAGATGATGCGCAGTGCGATGTACGCAGCACACCCCAGCACACCCGAACTGGAAAAGGATCGTGGCCGTCAGCCCGTCCTGCGCCATTGGGCATTTAAGTAGGGCCGTCCATGCTACCTGGAAACCAGACTGGACAGCCATTCATTGGAAAGTTTCGGTCCAGCTGGGAATCGAGCAACCTGACCTGATTCCAACACTCGTTGCTAACCACACTCCACCTTTGCGAACCATGACCATGGCCGCTCTCCAGAAGCTGGCCGCAGCCGTGGCTGTGGCCGCGGCCCTCTCGCAGCCTGCTGCGGCGGCCGCCACCTACCGGCGGGCGGGCAACGGCACCGCCACCTGCGCGTCGGTGCCCGCGAACCAGACCTACGACTACATCATCATTGGCTCGGGCGCCGGGGGCATCCCCATGGCGGACCGCCTGAGCGAGGCCGGCCACAGCGTGCTGCTGCTGGAAAAGGGCCCCGCGTCGACGGGCCGCTGGAACGGCACGATGAAGCCCGGCTGGCTCAACGGCACCGACCTGACCCGCTTCGACGTGCCCGGGCTGTGCAACCAGATCTGGCACGACTCCGTCGGCGTGGCCTGCACGGACGTCGACCAGATGGCCGGCTGCGTCCTCGGCGGCGGCACCGCCGTCAACGCCGGCCTCTGGTGGAAGCCCAACCCCCGCGACTGGGACGTCAACTTCCCCGACGGCTGGCGCTTCCGCGACATGGCCAACGCCACCGAGCGCGTCTTTGCGCGCATCCCGGGCACCACCGTCCCCTCCATGGACGGCCAGCTGTACCTGCAGCAGGGCTTCGACGTGCTCGGCCGGGGCCTCCAGGACGCCGGCTGGCGCTACATTGTGCCCAACGACCACCCGGACCAGAAGAACCACACCTTTGGGCACAGCACCTTTATGTTTGCCGGCGGCGAGCGCAGCGGGCCGCTGGCCACCTACCTGGTCTCCGCCAGCCAGCGCAAGGGCGTCACCGTGTGGCCCAACAGCATGGCGCGCCGCGTCCTGCGCGACGGCGGCCACGCCACCGGCGTGGAGATTGAGTGCATGGGCAGCGGCGACGGCCACGCGGGCACGGCCCAGCTGACGCCGCACACCGGCCGCGTGATTCTGTCGGCGGGCACCTTCGGGTCGGCCAAGCTGCTGATGCGGAGCGGCATCGGGCCGGAGGACCAGCTGAACGTGGTCAAGGGGTCGACCGACGGGCCGACCATGATTGACAAGTCGCAGTGGATCGATCTGCCGGTTGGGTACAACCTGGACGATCATGTGGGGGTGAGTGTCTTTCTTTTTTTTTTTTTTTTTTTTTTCTTTCCTCGCTCGCTTCGCTCACAAGATTGTCTCTTTTTTCTCCTCGCTTCGCTCACTCGATTGTCTCTTTCTTTCGTGACCTCTGACAAACATAGACCGATCTCGAACTGGCCCACCCGGATGTCGTCTTTTACGACTTTTATGCCGCCTGGAACGACCCCGTCATCAGCGACGAGAAGGAATACCTGGCCAACCGGACCGGCATCCTCGCCCAGGCGGCCCCCAACCTGGGTCCCATGTTCTGGGAGACCATCCGGGGCTCGGACGGCGGTGTCCGGCATCTCCAGTGGCAGGCTCGCGTGGAGGGGACCACCAACAGTGAGTATCCAAAACGGGGAGGTTGGCGGTGTCGACGTGACTTGAGTGCATATACTGACAGACCACATTCCCAAGCCTCGATGACCATCACGCAGTACCTGGGCACAGGCGCCGTGTCCCGTGGCCGCATGACCATCACCAAGCAGCTCAACACGTTTGTGTCTGTTCCTCCGTACCTCCACGACGACTACGACAAGGAGGCCGTCCTGCGCGGCATCCAAAATTTGGTCCAGACTCTCGGCCAGGTCAAGAATCTGACCTGGATCCGCCCGGCGCCGAATGTCACCGTGGCCGACTATGTCAACTCGGTAAGTAAAAAAAAAAAAAAAAAAAAAAAGACAACATAGAGAATCTGCCTTTGCCGGACTGCTGACTTTCTTCCCAGATTCCCGCAAGGCCAGCCCAGCGCACCGCCAACCACTGGATTGGTAAGTGTCTCCCGGCTCCATCGGTCGCTCGTTGGCGATGTTCCCTTTGTACTGACAACACCGGTCTCCTTCAGGCACGGCCAAGATGGGCCTGGATGACGGCCGAAATGGTGGCACCGCCGTGGTCGACACCAATGCCAAGGTGTACGGCACCGACAACATCTTTGTCGTGGACGGCTCCATCTTCCCGGGCCACATCACGGGCAACCCGTCGGCTGCCATTGTGATTGCCTCGGAGCATGCCTCACAGAAGATCCTGGCACTGCCGCCGCCGCCTGTCGCAAAGGCCGCTGCTACCAACAAGGGCGCACGCTTGTAGTGGATGAAACGGGCAAAGGTCAGCCACGCCCAACAAGGCAGAACTGCACGGGCAGCTCTGGTGCCGTGCAAGGCACTTCTGGCCGCAGTGAAAACACAGGAGATGCAAACAACAATGTTTGCGTCTCTGTCTGGACTCGTCTGGCAGTCTTCCATCGGGTAGTATTCTTTGTACATAATTTGCACACATGGAAAAAAGACCTTCCAAAAAAGCAAGAGTTGCATAAAAACGCAAGGGCACACTTCTGCGACGTTCTAGCCCTCCAAATGGCGGGGAACCCAGTCAGACGGGTAAGCAATTCATGCGTCCATGACTCAAACGGGAAAACTTTTCTCTCGCCATATCTCGGGCATCGGCAAAACAGACAACGGGCTTGAACCAACAAGACAATCTATAAATAACGGATCAGAACTGATACTGGCTGGGCTTGGCTGGACCGTAGACGCCAAAACGACAAGAACAGAGCATGACTTCCCCGTTGTCTAGCAAAGAGCCAGAGAACATCAAGGCCCGCCTAAAGGAGGCCTACGACGCCATCGCGCCCACGTACAATGCCTGGACTGCCGAGCATTCGCCCAAGCGGCTCGAGTACCTCGAGCAGGTGATCGCCCTCCTCAAGGAGGAGCAGCAGCAGAGGAAGACACCGCCGCCGTCCTCGGCCACCCCGCCGACCGTGCGCATCCTCGAGCTCGGCTGCGGCGCCGGCAAGCCCGTCACGGAGCGTCTGCTGCAGGCCTTTGCTTCGCCCGTCCACGTCACCGCCAACGACCTCTCCGCCACGCAGATCCGGCTGGCCAAGGACGCGCTGGGCGAGCACGGCGAAAAGGTCGGCGGCCGCCGCCCCGATGGCACGGTCGACTGGGTGGAGGGCGACATGATGGCCCTGGAGTTTCCCGACGCCGCCGCCGGGGCCCACACGGGCCTCGATGCCGTGGCTGCCTTTTTCAGCATCATCCATCTTCCTCTCCAGGAACAGACCGAGCTGCTGGGCCGGGTCGCGCGCTGGCTACGGCCCGGAGGCTACTTTGTGGCCAACTTTAGCGAGCAGGCCAACTCCAGCGTGGTGTTGGAGAACTGGCTAAAGCAGGAGAAGGGGTGGATGTTCTGGAGCGGCCATGGGGCGGAGGGAACGCGCAAGCAGATTCAAGCGGCAGGGCTGCACATCGTGGTAGACAAGGTCGAGAAGGACGACGTGGATGCCAATTTTCTTTGGGTGATTGCCCAGAAACCGGAGCAATAGAAAAAAAAGGAATCGTCTCGCAGTGGAGGTTCCGCGATGGAAGAATGTCAATATGCCTTGGCTTCCTTTGAGAAATCTATTTCTATTTTCTACTTTCTATTTTCTAGGAACAACTCTTGGATGGCCTCCCAACCCCCCTTCTCTCCTCTCCCCTAGCTCCTCCGCACACCGCCCACGACCAGTGGCTTCATTGTCGAAAAGGCATACCGCGCAATTTTCCACTGGCCGTCCACCTTTTGCATGATAAAGACCTCCTGGTTGGCGTGCGCCTCAGACTCGTTGGTGGACAGCATGGTCTTGGTGCCCTCGGCCGTCGTCCGCGCAAACGCCCACTCGGGCGACATGACCACGATCTCGCAAATGTCAAACGTGATCTCCAGCTGGACCGTGGCAAAAATGCGCGTGTACGACTCGCGCAGCGCCTTGGCGCCGACGCTGGCAGCAAAGTGCGGCGGCAGGATCACGCCGTCTTCGGTGTACAGGGCCATGGCCTCGTCCACATTGCGGCTCTTCAGGGCGGCTCCGTAGGCATGGAGCGTGGCCGTGATCGCTTCGACGTCGGAGGAAGACACTAATGGGGGAAGAGACTTGTGAGCTTCTCTGGAACAGTATGCCTGGGGTCGTGCTGTATCGAGGATGTGTTACCATGATGGTTGTCTTGGAAAGTGGGTGAGGCCTACTAGCTCGGGGTGTTTCGAGATTCGGAAAATTCAGACTTGGTTTTTTTTTATGTGCTTGAGTGACAAAAACACAGGAGAAAAGACAACACAGGATGGGCTATTCCGGCCCAGGAACGAAGTCTGCGTACTGGCCTTTATGTACTCTCGGCTCTCGAGATGGTGTAAGTGGGGGACCCACCTGAAGCTCTCCAAGCTCTCCCACTCTTTATGTGAAGATGTTTGATTTGCTTCGTGTGTCTCCAACTCCGGCCCGCGGTTGCATTCGACAGATTGCAAACACATTTGAAGTGACTACAGGCACCTGCAATGAGCTGCCATGAGCACGATTCGGATCTTGCCGAACCGTTTTCTTTTCTTCTCATCAGATCCTCCATTCGACAATGTTTTGCAAGTGGAAGGATTCGTCCCCTCCACTCCTGAGGTGGGACAAGTGGTGTAGAGTGGATGGCCAGACACTATGCACTCCTTCCATAAAGCTAAATTAGGCTTTTCGAAATGCATGCCGGCGCATGACGGAATCTTGGTGAGCCACAGGATAACTAGCCGTTTGCAAACATCCCAAGGACAGGCAAGGCTCCAGCCAGACGCGTAGAAGTCCGTGTTTCTGCCACAATCCCGCTTCCTCGACGGGATAGAAAACAGGGGGGTTTTCGCCTGGCCTGCCTAGACAAGACTCTTCATGATTGCAATGTCTTTGGCAAACCCAAACTTCTCACGACGTTCTCGCGCACAAGCCGGGGTCTTGCGGCAGGGCCCAGAATGCTGACTAACCGGCCCAGCCGGCAAGCCCCACTTCGAGCTCCCATTGGCGTATCGCGTCGCTGCCTATTACCGTATGGTTCCTTCATTCGCGATTTCGGTTTTTCCTTTGTGCTTATGACCCGTGTGCTTTCCTCAGCCCCAGCATCTTTCCCTGAACCAGCGTATTAAAACGGTGTCCGCCGTTCTTCTTCTTTTCTTCTTCCCTTTGCTTTTCTGACAGCCCATCGATCTCCGCACAATGGCGACTGCTCTTACACGGCGAGCGCTGTCGCCGGCGCTCCTCCGGCGCACCAGCGGCCCGGCAGCTCGGGCACAGCTCCAGAAGCTGTCGTTGTCGTCGTCTTGCTCACCCAAAGCCAGCACCATCACCACAGCGGCGGCCCTGACGGCGGGAGCTGCGCGGACACAGCACTTCCAGCACAAACAACAGCAGCAGCGATCTCTCCAGACGAGCGCCCCGCGGCCGGCGCCCAACACGAACCCCCTGCTCGGCGCCATCGGCGGCTTCGGCGGCTCGTCCAACTCGCCCATCCCGCAGGCCTACTTCCAGAAGCCGTCGCTGCCGGCCAACACGATCGTGCGCTTTGTGCCGCAGCAGACGGCGTGGCTGGTCGAGCGCATGGGCAAGTTCCACCGGATCCTGCAGCCCGGCCTGGCCATCCTGATCCCCTTCCTCGACCGCATCGCCTACGTCAAGTCCCTGAAAGAAGTCGCCCTCGAGATCCCCAGCCAGAGCGCCATCACCGCCGACAACGTCACCCTCGAGCTCGACGGCGTGCTCTACACGCGCGTGTTTGACGCCTACAAGGCGAGGTGGGTATTTCCGGCATCCGCTTGTTTCTTTCTCTCTCTCTCTCTGTCTCTTGACTGACTTGATCCCCAGCTACGGCGTCGAAGATGCCGAGTACGCCATCTCCCAGCTGGCCCAGACGACCATGCGCAGCGAAATCGGCCAGCTCACGCTCGACCACGTCCTCAAGGAGCGCGCCGCGCTCAACACCAACATCACGGCCGCCATCAACGAGGCCGCCCAGGCCTGGGGCGTCACCTGCCTGCGCTACGAGATCCGCGACATCCACGCGCCCGCCGCCGTCGTCGAGGCCATGCACCGCCAGGTCACCGCCGAGCGCTCCAAGCGCGCCGAGATCCTCGACTCCGAGGGCCAGCGCCAGAGCGCCATCAACATCGCCGAGGGCAAGAAGCAGAGCGTCATCCTGGCGTCCGAGGCGCTGCGCGCCGAGAAGATCAACCGCGCCTCCGGTGAGGCCGAGGCCATCATGCTCAAGGCCAACGCCACCGCCCAGGGCATCGACGCCGTCGCCCGCAGCGTGGCCGCCGGCCAGGACGCCGCCCAGAGCGCCATGTCGCTGTCGGTGGCCGAGAAGTACGTCGATGCGTTTGGCCAGCTGGCGAAAGAAGGCACGGCCGTCGTGGTGCCGGGCAACGTCGGCGACATGGGCGGCCTGATCGCCACCGCCCTCAGCGTCTACGGCAAGATCGGGGCGGCGACGACTGACCCCAAGGCCGCGGCTCGTCAGCTGCTGGAGAAGCAGGGCGTGGTGGACCCGGCTGCTTCCTCCGACGACAGCTACAGCTACAACAGCAGCGCGAGCAGCCTGCCGCCCTCGTCCGAGTTCGATCCCGGCTCGTCCATTTCCAAAAACAAGGCCATGCGGGACCACATTGTGGAGGACTTTGACCGGGCCACGCAGGGGCGGTGATGGCTCGCTGAGAGGGGACAGGGAAAGTGAAGAGAGATAGAGGTGGGCAAAGGGGAGAGCATCAAAAGCGAGACAGTTCTCGGGAACTGGTGTGTAAGAATTGTATATTATGTTGTTGGCATGACCGGCCAACTCTCACATCACCCCTGTAGTTTTGCATGGCGTTCATGATTTTTATTTGATTTTTATCTGATTGTTTTCGCTATCGCATTGGAGACGCACTCAAAAAAATGAGATAAATAAAAACGGAAGGTAGAAGGACAGGCAGGGAGAGAAGAAAAGGGGACAAAAACCGCCCATTTTGGCATGTCACGCACTAGCACTCGACTCCTTTCTACTAGGATGAAAGGCAAACCTCCTCATTTCTCTCTCCTTCTTTTTTTGCTATCCGTTGCCGTTTCTCTGCACTGTATGTTCTGTATATATAGTTTTTGTTTCGCCATTAAAGAGAAAACCAACAATCAAAAAAATTCAAAACAAAAGCGACCCACCAAGCTCAATAACCAGACACTAATCCCATGCTGCTGATGTGTTTTTCGCTTCTCGTTTGTCACCCATTAATCTTACACTCCCAGCTCCGCACCCACGGCCTCCAGCGCTTCGCCTACCAGGGCCATCGTCTTGTCATCCCCGGCCGAACCGGCCACCAGCGATGCCCGCACCAAGAGCGGGTACAGCCGCAGTAGGTGTTTCCGCGTCTCGCTGGACACGCCCTCCAGCTCTGGAATCGCTCCGGACTCCGACTCCAGGTCTACCAGGTGCCGCAGGATTCGGCACAGCTCCTGTCTTTGCGACAGCGGCTGCGGCATGTGGCCCCGCAGTGGCTGGTCCGACACATACGACCGGATCGTCAACGCGCACCGCAGGATGAGATACCGCGCCACCGTCTGTGCCAGCCGGACGTGCAACGCATGCTCGCCTCCGGCTGCACCACCGTTGCTATTTCCAATCCCTCCCCCTCCCAGGCTGCTCTTCGCCCGCTGGTGCGTCATCTTCTTGGGAAAACGCGGTGTCGGCGGCTGCACCACAATGGATGGTGTCTCGCAATCGGCATCGTGCACGGCCACTAGGGCAAACAACTCGTCCAGGCAGACGTAGCTCATTTTGGCCCGTTTCGTGGGTGGCGGGTCAATGGTGCGGCCCCGGCCCGGCTTGTAAAAGTCGCTCAGCTCACCCGAAATCGGCGTTTCGTGAGAGTTGGAGCTGCTGCTGTCGCCATAAATCAGCACCGCATCGGCCGGCGTGGGTGGATGCACAATGGAGATTCGGAAGAGGCCTTCGGCATAGGCCTTCCGCGTCTTCTCGGCCACGGCACCGGAGCCCAGTGACGGGATGATCAGATCCCGGAGTTGGTGGAAGGCATCAATGTCAAAGTCCTGATCGGCCGCAATTGTCCGATCATCCAGGGCAGCTTCGCGAACATCGGCGCTGATGATGCCATTGGAGATGGTCACAATAACGTCCCACGCCTGCTGGAAGGCCGGGCGCGGCACCGTCTTCTCCTTCAGGTGAGGCAGTGCTGCTTCAAGAATGGCCAGTGATGCCTGGACTGCCTCCTTCCACGGCTGGATGCTCTTGGTTGTGACGGGGAACCGGTATTTGAGCGTGATGGGTTTTGCCAGTGCAGCCAGGGCTGTGGCGAATGCCCCACTGGAGAACACCTCGGCATCATTTGTGTTTTTCGTAATGTGGTGGTGCAGAATCGGCATGCTGGCCTTGGACATGGCCACAAAGGTGCGCTTCTGCGAGGGGGCCGTACTGGGCAAATCGAAGGCCATGGACACAAACTCAGCCAGCTGTACGATCACTGCTGACGGTGCTCCCGAGATGTCGGTCCGGATGACTTTGAATACCTCAAGGATTCGGCCCTGCAGCGGCGTCATGTATTCAATGTCGTTCGCATAGGTTCCGGCGCTGGCCCAGACCATTGCATCACGGAGCAGGTGGATCATTTTCTCGATCTTGATGAGATCCAGGTCGGCACGCATGAGACGCTCAATCTCAGTCAGAGCATCGACCCACGACACGAGACACTTTTGGTTATCTTCACTTTTTCCTGTTGCATCCGGCTTAGGCTCGGGCACCGGCACCCCGCGAGACCACAAACCCCAGGAAAGCTCGACAGAGTTCTTGTCGAATTTCCACCGTGCCCGGTCGTCATTCTTGGACAGTGTGCTGCCAAGACTGCTAAACACAGCCGTGCTGACGTCGAGGGACTTGAAGTCGAGCATCGTGGCCAGGTGGTCGAGCAGGTCCTGCCAGAGTGACGGGAAGACTGCATTCGAAACGAGAACATCCAGATAATTAGAAAGAAGCTCCGAGACACCATTGATGATCACAACAGCCGTCTCGTCCCACTCAGTCCGGGTAGAGCCGGCCACCCCCTTCTCCGCTGCTGCTCGAAGGCGTCCTTCAGTCGAGGACAAAAGCTTGAAGATGACAGATCGGATACAGACAGCCCAGGCTTCTGCGGTGAAGCTGTTGCCATATGCATGAATGATGCGGAGCAGAGTCTGGACGGCACCTGTAGAAAGAACGGTGAGTTAGAACCTTTCTTAAATTTGAGCAAGATCAAAGTCCAATTAATAACATACTGTTACGAAGCTCTAGGCGCTGGTCAGTTGTGACAGCTGTAAGTCTCAGCAGAAGCAGCATCCACAACGCCGCACCTGACCCAGGATGCGATTTTTTGTATGCGAGTTTCATCAAGGCTTCTTCGCTGGAGCCTCCTTCCATTGCCGCAGGAATGGACAGCGGATTGCCCTGCCCTAACAGAAAGTCGGAGATGGCCCAGTAAAGCGTCACAGTCTGCAGAGGCAGTTAGTTTTCAGCAACTCTTTAATTTGATTTGCGTTTCATAGGGTGGACGACGTACTGTAAGAGCGACATTCAGATCGTCATCCTGGGAGCAAAACTTGTAAAGAGTACCGACTAGGTCCAGGTAGCAGGTATGCGGGAGTGACGCCAGGAAGTCGGAGCAAATCAGTTGCAGAGATCCGAAGGAAGGCTTGATGAGTCGCACGGACCGTGTCGCCAGGGCCGAATCCAGATCCTTGGGAAGGCCGCCTTCGGAGATGGCCTTGCTGTCTACAAACAGGCTGTCGATGACCTCGAAGACGACATTCCATCCGCTCACAAGAGTCTCGCCGCTGTCCTCGAGCAGGCTCTTGAGTCCGTCTAGGATGACTTTGTGAATATCGATGTCGGTTGCTTGCGTTGATACAGAAGCACGTCGATCTCCCTTCTGCATTGGAAGGATAGCATCCCGGAGAGTTCCCAACAGGCGAAGCTGTATTTCACCGCGCGGCTCCCCTTCCACATTGGAGACAGCAGCAGTTGCCTCCAGAATTAAGCGAACAAGCGTCTCTGCAGCACGCATTCGTACTGAAGCGGCAGTCTTCGCCGACGCCAATGTGTTGGTGATTTCATTGGTCAGTGGATTCCAACCAGACACATCAGGTGGGCTGAAAAGCAGTCTGTCCAAGTTGATGGATGCGACATCGCCAAGTTTAGCCAAGACAAACTGGTCTTCTTGGCTGGGACCTGTTGGTGGTGCCGTTGAGATGCTCATCACTCGTCTATGTTTCTTAACGACAGGCGTTTTCAAGAGGCTACCACCACCGGGAACGACAGGACTTCCAAGCGGAGGGGTGACTGACTGCGGCCCGTTGTCGCCGGTGGGAGTGGTGGATTCAGTTCGCTTTTCCAACAGGCTGCAGATGGCAATCACAAATTCGACAAAAGCGGCGTTGGGAAAATCAACGGTGCTCTCGAATAGGCGGGATGCGGCCGTCTCCACGGCTTTGATTTCGGAACCAAAGTTGGAGAGAAGGGTGGCTGCTTCGGCTTCCGCCTGAGGATCAGCGGCACGGACAGCCGTCGGTGTTCGACCTGCGATCTTTCCCGAACAGAATAACACAAAGTCTGCCTGCTGCAACGTCTCGAGCACAATCTGCCAAGACGACTCGAGCGTCGGACCCAGAGCAATGCCCAGATTCAACAGTGCTCTCAGGCAGAGAAGGTTTCTTGTATTGATGCTCGACGCTGTCGGATCTCCAGATGTCTGTCTAGGTTTTTCGGATGAAGAAGCTTGGCTCACCAAGCTGTCTACGCTGAGGAGCCCGCGAGCATTGTTGAAAATGCTTCCCTGTCCTTCCGGCGTAGCCGTTGTTGGTGTCTGTGGTCTGGCACCAGTGTTGAGGCATGCGGTGAGCACATTTGGTGGCACGGCTGCCTTTCCGAGGGTTGTGAGAAAGGCGTCTCGGGGCGTGTCCAATTGCAAAAGACCGGCGACATGCGTGAACCTTTGGAAAGCCCGCACCAAACTGTGATAGTACTCGGAATCAAGCGCAGAGTACAGAAAGGTAGAGCAGGTGGCTAGGATGGCTGGCCAGCACCTGTCAATCATGTCCGCATATGCCTGGACCTCGAGCTGCAGCGGATGGTCCTTCAACAGCAGCGGGTTTGTGGGAACCGGGTTCTTCTTGAAGGAAGAAGACCTCTCGAGGCCGCCGGCTCCGCCGCCTTGTTCGTCTTTGGGGGTGTTTCCCGGAGCAGGCGATGCTGGTCGACCTTCTTGTCGTAGCGCTCGTTTTCTCCGGCCTTCGCCTGGCACAGTAAGGGGCAGGATAAACTTCGCCAGGCCTTCCGAAAGCGAGGTTATGCACGCAAGAATCAAGCTGAATATGTATGAGTCGGGGATGGGGAGAGGCTCAGCTTTGTCGAGCTGGTCGATGCAAGGTATGCGAATGGAGCTCCACTGTGAGCTGATGCCGGTGCTGCTGCTCTCTGTCGTGACAGAGCCGCTGATGATGCCAGAGACACCGCCTGCCTCGAGAACGGCTGGGTCGCTGGACTGACCAGCATTGGCATTCGGCCCGGCAACTGGTATGGTAGACTGGTGGCCCAGGCCGATCACGCTTGGCCGCTCGGTGGAGACGCGAACGAACGTGGCGAGAAGGTCCTGCAGAATGTTCTTCTCGTCCTCTGAGCTGTCGTACAACATATAAATCTGGCGCAGCAAACTTGGCTCAAAAAACATTCCTTTGAATGCTTCCATGCAGAGCACCCTCTTCCACAGTAGGGCTTCTTGATCGAGGACACGGGACAGAGTAGCGAGAGCCTCGCCACTCTCTGAGGCAAGCAGGGCCATGTGGCGACGCAGAATGGTGTACAGAACTCTGACAAGACGAACGGCTGTCGGAAAGTTCGGTTTCCCATTGAGGCTGTTTGTGAGGAACGGCATAAGACGTGTCCGCAGAACCTGGGCCTGTTCTGGGTGCGTGGCAAAGATGGCAGGGTGGTTGGTCAACACAGATTCAATCAGCTCCAAGCCGAAGGTCTGCGACAGAGCAGAGAAGCGCAAGTATTCTGGCCGGCTTGATTCGGCCAGAAGACAAATGTCGTTGAAGACGTGGTAGGCGTCCAGTGCGGCCTGGCGCAGAGGAACGGTGCCGTCCTGTCCAGGTGCTTCGCCGACCGGCGGCGACTGGGCGCTGGATTCTAGGACTGTGTGAGCTGACGCTCGCCTCTGGGGCCGACCAATGAACAAGACCCAAACCCAAACTTACTGTCTTCTTCCACAACTTTGTCAAACACAGAGATGAGCAACTGCTGCAGCGTGGCCGATGCCGTGTTGTTGACGACCACATTCTTGCTTGCCTGGAGGACAAAGCAGATGTTGAGTGATGTGATGAGCAAGTCTCCCGACACATCGTTGGCGTAGTTCTGCAGTAGCGAGGGCAGGGATTGCAGGATGCGGAGCTGCACATCAAGGCCGCCCGAGGATGCTTCTCGAACAGCCTGCAGAACCTGATCCAGACGTGATCGGGGCACGCCGTTGGCCGCTATGAGCCGCTGCAGACACACAATCGCAATGCTCGTGAAACGGGCGTTTCGTGTTCCACAGGCAATGATAAAGGGGTTGACAAAATTGGCATGTTGTGAGAGCTCTGCAAGGCAGGGGTTAGCCATGCGGATGAATGCAGATCTCCTCCTCGTTTCTTTCGGCTATAGACTACACAGGGCAGGTCGGGGTGGGTGGTACCTGCGCCAATGTTCGGCTCGGAGCTGTCCCGGAGGTTCTTCAGCTCCTCCAGAGCCTTCTCGGAAGCCTTGCGTAGATATCAGTATACAACACAGGCCAGACACGTGGAGCAAAGTGGACACGTACTTGCTTGAGGTCATTGTTCTTCCTCTTGCTCTCCTGGATGAGGTTGCCGAGCTCAGACGCGAGCAGCTGAGCCGTCATCTTGTCCGTATTACTCTCTGAGAGTCTTTCCGCATAGCTGCGCGTCTCCCGTGGCGTTCAAGGGAGCTTTGTGCAAAGAAAACAAATTGCGCGAGGCTTGGGGGGGACGGGAATGCTGAAATTAAAATAAGGGTCCCAGCAGTCTGGGTGGTGCCTGTGCTGTCGCAAGCTTGTGAAATACGTAGATACGTGTACCGTGTAGCTGGCACCAAAGAGCGGCAGAATACTCACCGCCTTTCTGCCCATGGCCGAAGAACCCCGCCATTGTGTCCGTCCTCCGCTGTCGTCCCACAGCCGTTCCCTCACTAAATTCCCACTGTCTAGAACACTCTGTGTTGACTTCCTTCATCGTCTTGCGATCACCACTGCACGTTCGGTTTTCTTGCTCCTCAACTCACAACAGCATCCACATACTCCACAGGGCCGACTCTGCTACAACCACGACCACATTTTCACGATGGCGGTTGCACAGGTCCCCCGCAACTTTAAGCTCCTTGCCGAGCTGGAGAAGGGCGAGAAGGGCATGGGCGCAGGTAAGGCAAATACAGTGGGGTGTTTCTGGGCGAGGATGGCAACAAATCAGATGAAAACGAAGAAATCTTGGAATCTTCTGGAGGGGAGACATCGCTGACAGCTCTCCAGGGGCTTGCTCCTACGGTCTGGAGGACCCTGAGGACATTCTGATGACAAACTGGAGAGGCACCATTTGGGGACCGCCGCATGTAAGTTCCGGTCTCTGTTCTTTTGGAATGCGTGTGTCCACGTTTGGCTTTCTGCCCCAGAGCTAACCATATGCTTTGCAGGGAAACCACGAGAACCGGATATACGAGCTGAAAATGCAATGCGGCGAAAACTACCCCAAGGAACCCCCCGTCATCTACTTTGTCAGCCAGATCAACTTGCCGGGCGTCAACGGTGTCAATGGCCTGGTGGACAAGAAGTCTATTGGAATTTTGCGCGACTGGGAGTCCATTGCTGCGCAGCTGTCCAAGAACCCGCGCCCCAAGGAAGATCCCTTAAGCCTGGAGGCTGCTCTGATTGCGATTCGCAAGTATGTATCTACCGTTCTCGCCGCACAAAGTGAATAAGGAGACGAGAGATGGATTATGGATTAGAGGACGCAGACTCTCTTCAATGATGGTCACCGTCATGACGTCTTTGCTAACGAACTCGGCAGGTATATGGAAGAGCACAAGAAGCTCCCGCAGCCACCGGAAGGCTCCCGATATGCCATCTACAAGGACACGATTTGAAGGGGACATCTGTCTATTGAAGGGGGGAAAGACAGAGAGAGCATGGAATAAGAAGAAGCACACTGGAACCCGGAAAGGCGCTCTAGGGATTGGAGGGAAGGGAGGCTGCTGGCATTTCAGAAGGCGTCTTCTCGTTTTTGTATTCCGGGGGTTTTCTCGCGCTGCCTCCTCGTTATGAACTTTATGTAGCATCATTCGTATTGTACGCCTGTCGATTTTAAACCTTTTTTTCTTGTTACTCGCATTCCCGTGCTCTTATTTGGTAGGAGGTAGATCAACAAGCATTCTCTCGACCTCGCACGGCTGACCTCGGATCGTGTGCACGTGACCACTTTAGTTGAACATCGCCAAAGCTTTGCACGGCCAATCACCAGGCTTTGATCTCCTCTCAAGCTACAAATGTAGAACCACGCGCCCGTAATCTGCTTTCTCACTTTTCCAGCTTCAGAACAGCCAAGCCAGGTGCTCGTATGGAAGAAACAAGTGGATGCCCGAATTCTTCATTCCAGCCCGCAACTCGCGGCACCGCATAGCATGTTCGTCAACACAGCAAAGAGGACAATTTCTTTTGCTTCACGCACAACTAACTTTTGCAAAAAAAAATACAGGCTTCGCCCTCTACCGGGCCCTGATTCGGCAGGCCGCCAAGGTCCCTCTTCCCGATAAATTGAGGGTACCGACAGAGGGACCGGAAGCGGAACCGATACCAATCGCAGAAGCTCCTATTCGCGCCGCCATACGCAGGTCATTCCGACTGAATCGTCAAGACACGAGCCCGAGACTGGTTCTCCGGTCACTCGAAAATGGATACAAGGTGGGTGGCCAGTTCTCGTGTTTCTCTTCTGTGTATTGCAAGTTCTCCAGGGGCCTGACTCGTCAATATTGTTACCTGTAGTTCCTGGACCTCTTGAGCGAGGCGCAAACACCTTCCTCGGCCGCCCACAAGTCGATCCTCGCCTTCCTCGAGGACCACGCCGAGCACTTCGCCGCCGCAAACCAGGAAGCAGCAGACGACCGGCACGCCGCCCGACAGCGACAAAAGGTGTCGGGCATGATCCGGTCGGGCAACAAGAAGACCAGGGCGCGCAGCACGCAGCCGTCGGCGCCGCGCGAAGATACCGTGCCCCTGCTGACGCGCCGCCCCATCCCCGACTCGGGCGGCCAGTCCCACAACCACCGGTTCATGTACTACTACTACGAATACGCGCCGACCGACCGCCCCCTGCCGCTGGAGGCCATCCAGAAGATGAGCAAGGACGGCCGGCGGCGGGTGCCGACGTTCGCCACGGAGACCATGGGCATTCCGTTCCTGCGCCTGCGGAAGCCGCAGTCGCCCGTCTTGTCGCGGGTGCTGCGGCAGAAGGGAAACAAGCGGCGCGAGCGCATGATGCTGTCGAGCGAGCTGCAGTACCACGAGGTGGACTTTGTGACGCAGGAAGACAACTGGGAAAGGGTGGTCCACGAGCAGCTGGTCGTGGACGAAAACGACGAAGCCCGGGGCGGATACAACGTGCCGGACTACGACGCAGCAAGCTACGCGCACAGCGTCTGGGTGGGCATCACATACCTCAACAACAAGCTCAACACCGAGGCGGCCGACATGATGGCGCGGGCCAAGGCGCTGATGCAGATTGTCAACGAAGAAAAGGCGCTGGCCGAGAAGGAGGAGAAGGAGCGGCAAAAGAAGCAGCAGGCACTCCTGGAGTGGCCAGAAGAAGCAGCAACAAAGGAACAAGGAAGAAGCTCGGATGCAGCTGCAGCTGAACCAATAAAAGCGACACCAGCACCATGAAAAAAGGGGGGTTTTGTTTTCTCAGATATGAAAACAGAACTGTGTATTATTACTTTTTGTTTGCTTGTTTTCGACAAGGAGAAGACTATCATGACATAATATTTATTTTAGATGAACGACCCTTTCCCCAAATCATAAAATTCATCTGCAACATTCAAGAGAAAAACACATAGAATAGAAATAAGATAGAACCGTATCACCTCATGGCCAGTCCCATTTGTGCGTTATCTGAGTATGAATGAATCGATGAAAAAGGAGCCAGAACGCCGTATGAATAATCATGCCCGCACGCCCCTGCCCAGAAAAGAACAAAATATAAAAATAAAATTGAAAGTCAGACGGACGCGCTTCGAGCAGCCATCCAGAAAGCGTCGTTGACATCCACGGGCCGGAAACCAGGGTATTTCCCGAGACATGTGCCACGCATAACCAGTTCTGTAAAAAAAAAAAATGAAAACAAACAGTTAGTTGATTGCCTTTGATATTGATATTCTTTCTGTGTTTCCATGTCCAGCTTACCGTGCACAAATTTATTGACATCCAGGGTCACTACGCGGCGCCGAGACGGGCTGGTTGACCGGCCGCCGTGTCTGCCTCCTGGTATTGGAGAGCCGGTTGATTTCGGCGTGCTTCCAAACGACATGAGGCCCGCAGACGATACACTGTTTGTCGCCGCGCCACCACCGTGTCCGTAGAGCGTGCTCGCATTGATGAGCGACGACAGCAGGCTGTCTCCAGTCGTCCCTCCCGGCATGGCGCCCGTGCTGCCCGTCGTGGCCGTCGTGATTCCTGTGCGCACACTGCCCGTGTCCCAGTCCGAGGGCGTGCCCTGCCCACCGCCCCCCGAGGACGAGCTGTATGACGAGAAGTTGAACGACTCCACATTGGCCAGGGCCTCGATGCAGCTGCTGTCTGTACCATCGTGGCCAGTGTTGTTGCTTCTATGGTCGTAGCCCCGGCTTTCGATACCGCTGGCGACCATACTCGCACCACCACTACGGCCGGCACCACCCGTTCCGTCTCCGCCAAAGTCGTCTGCATCGACCTCGACGGTGATGCGGTCCGAGTTGGGCGGGATCTCGACGCCCCGCTGTCGGAGGTAGATCTCCGTCTCGTCTGTGTCAAAGAAGGACCCGGCAAAGGAGGGCATCATGATTTCCACCTCGGGGTCCAGCTTCAGCGCCCGGTGCGTCGCGGACGCCATCTCTTCCATGTTGATCCCCGTCACCCGCGTCGACGGTGTGTCGCCCAACACCTTGGACACGTGCGGCAGGTGCCAGTTGACCGCGGCCGCGCTCGAGCCAGGGCTGTCGATGCGGGCCCGCAGCCGCTTCCGGATGGTGTCGAGCGAATCGAAGATGACGCAGAACCCAAAGGCGCGGGCAAACAGTTCCGGCGGCGGGTTCGGGTTGATGGCGAGCGCATAGGCCTTTTCGAGGGCGGTCCGGCGCAGGCGCAGGCTGAACGAGGTAAACATTCGGGGCATCGGGAGGCTCTCATAGGGGCTGCCCAAGGCGGCTGCCGCGGCGGCCACCTGGAACTGGGCTTGCGCCTGGGCGGCGTGGGTGCTGGCCTTGTTGTTGTTGTTGCTGCTGCTGCTGTTGCTGCTGTTGTGATTATTGCTCGGGCCAAAACCTGGACTGTGCTGCTGCGATGGCGTCGTGAAGAACGAAAATCCGGTGCTGTCAAGGAACATGTGTGAGAAGTTGATGGGCCCAGCGGTGGCAGCGGCCGAGACGTCGCCAGTCGTCGTGGTCGTCACCGCCGCACCACCAGGAGGCGACGTCCCCGGAAAGGGCGAGGCAGCCGACGATGTCGCCATCCCGCTGCTGGTGCCGCTGGTGCCGCTGGTGCAGCCGCCGACGCCAGGGAAGCTCATGCTGTCGAAGAACATGGCTTGCCGGGGAAAGTCGGCCGTGTCGCCATCCGGGGTGCCCTGACTGAAGATGAGGCCTCCATACAACTGCTGCTGCGGTTGGACCCTGTGGTCTGCGCCGGTTCTGTCAAACGCTTCCGAGGGATCCGGGGCGCGGTGAATGCTGTACCCGAACACGCCGGGCCGATCACTTGTTGGCTGGTGGATGCGCGTGGGTGTGGGTGTGGGTGTGGCCATGGCCGCAGTGAGGGCGGCCTCGGATCGGCTCGGCCCCGAGCACTTGGAGACGTCGCCATCCTCGTCGTCGTCGTTGTCGTCCGCCTCGACGCTGGACTGGCGCGCCAGCTCGAGGAAGATCTCGGTGGTCCGGCGCAGGTGCCTGGCAAACTCGGGGTGCTCCTCGAGCATGCCGTGGCTGATGGCGTAGTCGTGGAGGCTCATAAACGCATTGCTCATGGCCTCGTTGGTCTCGATGAGGGACTTGACCTTCTTTTCTAGGGTCACGATGGCGTTCTCCTTGCGGTTGCGGTAGGCCCGCTGGGCCAACCTGATCTGGGTGCGTCGGCGCTATGGTGCAGCAGCGGTCAGGACACAGAGGATCCCAAGGAGATTGCAGTGGCATAACTACCACATGGCCACACTTACATCGGCTGCTGTCACATCCTTGACGTCGATACGTGGTCGGCCTCTTGACCGTTTCTTCTCCTTGTCCTCTTCGCCATCGGTCCCCTTGGCTGGTTTGGTCCTCTTCGAGGTCTTCGTGGCACCAGTCCGCGACACCACATCATCATCCTCTGTATTGCTAGGCGGGTCCGACACCCCCAGCGACGTCCCGGATTCGCGGAGGTTGAACGACAACTGGCGCTTGGTGCCGCGTCTTGGACGGCCCCCCGGCAGGTTGAGGCCGAGGTTGTACTCCTCCGCGTTCAGGATGTCTAAGTCGGACTGCATGAATGGCATGGCAATCTTGGAGGTACCCAGGCTATGTCTGCGTGTGTCAAAGAGAACGGCTGCCCTTGCCACACCTCGGGGGAAGTCTGAAGAAGGAGGGGGGGGGGGGGGGTGGGTTTGATTTGGAAGTACTCTTCTTCCCTGTCCAATCGATCCGCTTGAGCTTTGTATCCCACGCAGTATGGCCTACAGAAGGTATAGCTTTCTGGCTGACCTGCAAGAGAAGACGTAAGGTATGTGCGCCAAAGCCTATCTTATTATTGGCTCGCTTCTCAATGCAAGAATTACAGAGCGTTCCTGGGTAGCGGAGACGTCAGTGTCAGTGGATGCCCAGCAAAAAAATGGGGGAGGATGGTGTGTGTGTGTGTGTGTGTGCGTGCGTCGGTTGTGAGGTGTTGGGGATATAAAGCTGCCAACAGCTGCCCCCCCAAGCTGCGGCCGCGCCCGCGCCCTTGGCTGGACACCGGAGTTGCGGAGCTTACCTGACCATCTCTTCTCCTTACTGGCAGCTACCGTAGCAGCGATGTTCCGTGCGCTGAATAATGGCAGGGACGAGCATGGGTTGTAGGCAATTTTATGCGGGAAGACAGACGTTGTGATTTTCTGATTACTGAACAAGTGTGCCCCACACCGACTAACAGATTACTGTGGGAGCTCCACACATTTATGTTAGTGCGCCCTTCGGCTTATGCGCAAACCAGCTGCCTGTTCGCGATCGTGGAATTTGCTGTCAGCCATCTGAGTCACCGTGCATTATACCTAGTCTGCAATTCCGATACCGCATGGCTTACTTTGTGCATAACGGAGCCGCATCGTACTGTCTTGTGACACGTACCATATGCATTCGTTAAGTATCTCAGGACTCTTCCCCCCATCAACAGAACCCGAATTATACGACGAAAGGAAAATCAGGGAAATCAGAAACATCGATTCGATATAAGATGACAAATAAACGTATCCTGTCACGCGCATGCCCTGGGCTAACACTCATCCTTTTCTACTACTGCCTTGAGATCCGAAAACTCCCCTCCTTGTATTAGGACTCCTTTGCTCGACTATTTCTCCACCCCCCAGAAACCATGTTCTTATTCTTTCTTCACCAGAAGCGGAACGGCTGCAGCCGTTTTCCGTTCGACACGAAAGGCGTGAAGGCAGCGTTCGTGGTCACTGGCGTCACAATGCCGTCCGCGCCCGTTGTATACCCGACAATGTCTTGCGTCACAGGCGTGGCCAGGCCGTTAGCGCCGGTCGTGTACGCTACAGGAGTGGGGACTCCATTAGGACCCGTCGTGTAAGCCACGGGTGTTGGAACCCCATTGGGGCCGGTGGTGAAAGACACGGGTGTGGGCAAACCGTTGGTGCCGGTGGTGTACGTCATCGGGGTCAGCACGCCGTCCGGGCCCGTTGTGTAGCTCACGGGGGTCGGCACGCCGTTGGCGCCGGTGGTGTACGAAATCGGCGTGGCCAGACCGTTGGGCCCTGTGGTGTAGGCCACGGGCGTGGGGACGCCGTTGGGGCCCGTCGTAAAGGCGACTGGTGTGGTCAGCCCGTTGGATCCCACCGTGTAGCTGGTGGCATCTGTAGACACCGTAACGGTCGCGGGCGGCAGCGTCTGCTCTGGTGATTGAGAAACATGAGTCTCAGTCTCTGGGCGGTGGGCTGCCGACGTGCGAGGGTCTGGTGGTGGTGCACTGGGCTAAAGGGAGGAGGAGTGACGGGAGACATACCTGGTGTAGTCACGATCGGAGGACCGCCGTGCGGGCCGCCTGGAGCAATGGGCGGACCATGTTCATGTTCGGCAGCCGCAGTGGCAAGGCTAGAGCGAGTGATGAATCCATTGCATTAGCTTTATGGCCAATGAGCTCGTGTTCCTAGATTCCCAAGACTCCATTGCAGACTTACAGGGAGGCGAAAATGCCCAGGACGGGGATAAGGGTCTTCATGGCAAACTGTGAACTGGTTCGTCGCTGTTTTGTCTCTTTCTTGTAGACGTTATACGGGAGAGCAAAGCTTGCGTGATACTTGGTAAGGCTACACGACTCTTGGCAACACATCCGAAGAGGGACAAGACGAGGTTAAAATACTTGGCTCCTCCCGAGACAGCCCTACACTCCTTTCAATTCTCTCACGATTCTGCTGGTCTCCCAGATTGCGCCTCGGTATTGGCTATAGCTCTGAAATGACGGGCAGTTTGTTTCCGTCCGGGGCCTCCCCCGGAGTCCGGGGGCGCCCTTCATTTTGTTGACCCCTATTTAGGCCAGCTGTGCCGATAAGGTCGAACAACGGTCCCTCTCAAATCACGATACCCGGACCAATTCTCCATCGTGCGATGTTGTCTCTCGGAGAAAAGTCCAGAGAAATGGGAGTGATGCATGAACCCGCAAAGAGGTGGAAAGGTGGCAAAAAAGAACGAGGACATCCGACGAAAGAATTCATTGGCCGATTTTTTTAACAAATACTGTTGTTGGGTACGGTACGACTCAAACACACTTTCGGGGGGTAAAATGTTTCTTTTTATTTTCTCGGAACCCTCGACCGGCTCGATCCGAAAAGGGTATGTTAGTTTCCACTTTTTACTTGTCGATCTGACATGATCAAGGACAACCATATGCCAGCCGTCTTACACAAGACGATGACTTCATAGGTTCGGAGATACATATAAGTTTGAAGACACACGGACAAAGGTAGAATGAAACGGGAAATATCCAGACATGTCCGCGCCAATGGGTAAAATCAAAGAGCATGCATGACAATGCATTTATAGCTATAGCATCTGCATGCAAAAAGGAAAAGCCAATGACGATCCCTCACGTCTGACCCGTTTCTAGAGAAGCATCCAAAAGTGGGTGGTAAACGTTTCTGTTCCGTTTCCCCTAGCCGCATCGGCACCGACTCTTGGAAGACGTCATTTTGTTTTTTTAAACAGGATATTTTACTTGCTACTGTTAAGAGCCTTTAAAATTTTGAGACCCCAAAAAGGAAATGTAAGCGAAAAGAAAGCTTAAGAAGTGTTGAACACGGGATGAAAAGAGCAGACATCTATCGTTGTATTTCGAAATTAGATTGCAAAAATTAAGCGTATGACAAGACCAGCAATAAAGGCAGCCGATGTGCAGAGCCGCATGTCATCAGTCTTGCTGGCCGCACTTGAGCTTGCCGATGAGCTGGTACTTCCAGATGCCGTGCCGGTTGCCGGAGACGCTGCGTTCGAAATGAAGCATCAAGAAACGGAACAAAAAACGAAGCTGATGCCTGAAAGCTTGTAGTTGAAGAGAAACCACAGAGCTACAGCTCTGTTTTCAACACGAAACGATGGACGGCCAACGAGGCCGAGCGGAGGACGGTCCCAATCGCTATTATGGTTTTATTTCATACGAGAGTGTGCCTGGGAAGTGGCTGATTAAAAATCCGTTCTAAACATTACCCATTTTTATAGTAGATCTATGGACATTACATATGAGACGCCAAAGTAAGTAGCAGTCTGAGTGGTATGGAAGGAAAAGGCCGTGAAATGAAATCTAGACAACGGAAACACGCTTCATCTATGAGAACGCCTTGGAACGGTATAGGTATAAAGAAGGAGAAAAAAAAAGAGGAGGGCCATGAAAACAAGAAGGGGTATGACAGGTTTCAAGAAATAAGAAGAAACAAAGAGAAACATAGACATCGCTTGTTCGCTCAGTTATGCTTTTTTTGGCAAACAAAATCAGGGAATTGATCTCGTGATCATGCGGATCACGAAGAGTCTTCGTCGTGACCTGGCCAGACAATCTCGCGCCGGATGACCGCATAGATGCACCGGAACGTGATAAACACCCACGACACAACCAGGCAGATGGCCATGCCGGACGACAGCCACAGCACGCCGTCGCTGCCCAGAGCCTGGCCCAGGCGAATTGTGGCAAGGGTCAGACCGGCATTGGGGAAGACAAAACTCCACCAACTCAGATGGAACTTGCGGTCGGGCAGGCCGACGACGGTGGCGGCCACGGCGGAGCCAAAGAACCAGAAACTCAGACCCCAAAGGAAGATGGCCGAGGCAATGGCGAGCAGACGCGCGCCGGCCGCGACGGCGACCACGACGTCTTCGGCCCTGTAGGAGGAGGCGGAAGCAACATCGAATCCTTGGAGCAGGCGGCCCAGGGTGTCGGGCGAGGGCGCGGCCAGGATGCGCGGCAGGTCGGACGCCATGGCGATGAACGCGGCGCACGTGAAGCTGGGCGGACCGACGGCGATAAACATGCCGGGCCGCTGGGCCGGCAGGCCAAAGGCCATGAGGCGCGACAGGTAGGTGGCGTACATGAAGACAGAGACCAGGAAGCCGAGGCCCTGGGCGGCGAGGCCGGCGCAGATCATGGCGAGGGCGTGCGAGGGCGGGCGGTCGGGGGCGATGGCGGCGGCGAGGGTGCCGGCCAGCATGACGGGGAAGATGGGCAGGATCCAGGCGGGGGTCATGGCGCTGACCTGCAGGCGGCGCTCGGGCTTGACGGTGAAGAGCAGGTGGTACTGGACGATGGAGAAGGAGAAGGTGACGGCGAGGTAGATCCAGAAGACGACGTCGAGGAAGCGGGCCATGCCGGCGCGGACGCTGTGGCCGCTGGCAAAGAAGAGGCTGGTGTACTCGGAGGCGTTGGAGAGCAGGGCGCAGATGGACAGGAAAAAGGTCGAGATGAAGAGCGCCTCGGTCGGGTGGGTGAGGGCGCGGCGGAAGGTGCCGCGGTGCAAGACAAAGCGGAAGCCGATGGCGATGGTGATGCTGACAAAGAGGACCAGGTCCAGCAGGTAGATGACGAGCCCGATGACGTCGAGGCCGCGGAAGCGATGGGGCGTGATGCCCAGCACGAGGGCGATGCCGCTGGTGGACATGGTGACGGTGTACCAGGCGAAGGTGAAGTGGTGCAGCCGCTCGCGCACGGTGATGGACGGCTGCAGATAGGTGGGCACGCGCTCGAGGGGCGCGGTGATGGTGGGCGCAGAGTTGCTGTTGCTGTTCGCGTTGGTGGAAGCGTGCGAGGCGTGCGAGGCCATGCGGGTGAGGGCCGCCATGGCGGCGCCGGTCCGGGCCCGGGCGGAGCCTACGGTGGCGGTCGACCGGCGCGGCAGAGCGGCCTCGAGATCGGGCGGCGGGCCATTCTTCTCGGGCTTGTTCTTCAGCGAGGGCGACTCGGACGACTCGGACGACGAGGCGCCCACGGTCTGCATTTCAATGGACTTGGACATGTCGTGAGGAGCGGTTCGTTAGACCATGAGGTCGTGACAAGAGCGGCAAGACATGAGCAGAGCGAGAACGTCGGCGATGGAGAAGAGACGCGGCGTATGGCTGAGAAGGAAAAAGGAAAAGGAAAAATAAAATAAAAAAAAGCCTGCGAAGAGGGAGTGGAACAGGCTGGCGGTGAGGGTATTTTAGGAAAAGATGATGACGACAGGGGATGTGCGTCGCAGAGAGAAGATCGCGCCCCCAAGGAGTCAAAGGCTGCTTTGAGGAAAGAGCGCCCGATGAGGAAAAAGTGAAAAAATAGGGGATCGGCAGTGGTCGACAGGGGCCAAGAGCCCTACCAACTACTTTGTACCAACCAACTAATATCTACCCCCCACGTCTGGCGTGGTGGTGTTGGTTGGCGAGCCTCAGCTCTGTGGAGACGGGCAGGCAGGGGCCAGCCACTGAACGCGAGGTGCGGAAATGTGGTCACTCCACGGCAAAAGGGGATACGGGTGGCCAAGGAGACGTGCGGCGCTGTTGGACAAGGGGGATTGGGCCAGCTGCTCCGATAACAGTGATTACTTGCGGCGGTACAGGGTGCGTACAGGGGACGACGTGGGATGCCGTTATTTGGCGCGGGCAAGGAGTGAAATGAACAGAGGCGAAACAAAGAGGCCGTCGAGAGAGTAGGAGTGGGCGTCTCCTTGGGTGGTGCTATGGTCGGAGCGCGTGTGTAAGCCGGCCACAGAAACAAACCAGAGCACAGAAACACGAGGGAGCCGCCGAGAGGAAAACTTTTTATTTTATTATTTTATTTTATTTTTTTTTTTCGCCAGGCTGCCCACCATAGGGTGACTGTCTCCTGAAGGGATGGGGGACCTGGGCCCCAATGGAGCCAGCCGGGACCCAGTGTAATGGCTCCGGGCCCAGCGCTTCCCAACGTTTTTTGATTGCCCGTGTTTCTGCCCGAAACCGCCCTCTTGGGGCTGCTGGGGTCCACTGTTATCCGCCAGGCAGCTAAAACAAAAACGGCCAGGCCCATCCACCCACCCCCGTGTACCGCCACTATGAGGCGCCACGATCGATACGAGGGTTGCTTCCTTGGGTTTCTTTGGTGGCGCTGGTGCCCGGACATCTCCCGATTGGATCTTGCACCTTGATCTGTGGACAACCATTGTGGTGTGGTCTGGAATGGGCATCGCCGAAACATGGAAAGAAAAAAAGGAGATTGTCCCAAGTCATTCCAAAAAAAAAAAGTGGTGCATCATCCCACTGTAAACAACAATTTCATTTCATTTCTCCTCATGTATGGTTCAGGGTGAACTTGATTGGGAAAAAAAAATTAAAAATAAAACCACACCCCCCCAAACACGGACAGGGCCATTGCCAGACTGTCTTTCGCATCACAATGGATCGACAGACCCGTCCAGCCCAAAGCCGGTGCGCCCTTGCCCGCCGTCTGGCCCCGGCGGGCTGATGTGCCCAAACCGCAGCCGCACCTTGCCCAGCGCATCCTCCGTCCCCGGACTCGGCGTCCTCTTCCTCTCCTGCGGCCCCGCCGGCATCCCGTACTGCGTCAGCGGCAGCAGGTGGTGGCCGCTGTTCTTTGGGCCACCCGCCGCCGCCGCCGCCGCCGCCGCCACCTCTGCCTCGTGCATCGACTCGTGCTGCACGAGCGAGTCCAGCTGCGGGTTGCGCGTCGTTAGCAGCGCCGTGGAAAAGGACACGCCGCCGACGACGCCGTTCTCGTACAGCGCGTACGCGCCGATCAGCAGGGCGGCCGCGCCCAGCATCACCGACACGGCGTACGTGGCCGCCAGCGGGCGCCCGTTGTACGCGAAAAAGACGCGGGTCGCGGCCACGTGCATGGCCACGGACGCGGTGTGGCCGGCGCGCACCCAGGGCCCGTAGGTGAGCGTGCTGTAGGTGAAGTTGCGCGACAGGTCCTCGATGGCCGCCGCCAGCGTGCCGTTGCGGCAGAGGCCCAGCTGCGGCGCGTAGTCCGGCGTGACGAGGCCCGAGCACAGAAAGGCCGAGCTGTTGTACACGTCCGGGCAGTGCAGCAGCGACGACTGCAGGAACGGCGACGCGGTGGTGATGTCCGTGGCCTGGCCGCCGCCCACGATCACGTCGCCGCCGCTGGCCAACTCCGTGATGCTGGTGCTCAGCAGGTACGTGAAGAGCAGGTGCGTGATGTAGTACGTGGGCACGACGCGGCTCTGGGCCTCCGACTTGGGGCCGGTCGTCAAAGTCCTGCAGCGCGAGGTAGTCGATGGCCAGCGGCACGATCGACTGCTGCCCGTTCTCAAAACGCACCGACACGCGGAAGGAGGTGTTGTACAGGCGGCACACAATGTTGGTGCTGGCCAGGCTGTTCACCAACTCTGCCGCCGCCGTATTGTTGTCGTTGTCGTTGGTGGTGGCAGCGGCGGTGCGGCCGCCATCCCACAGCGGATTCGTGCCGTTGGCCGAGAGGATGAGCGTGTTGTTGAGCGCGGAGGGTGCGGCGGCGCTGAAGATGAGGTTGAGCCCGGCGCTGGCGTTCACTCGGGAGACGGCCAGGGTGTCGTAAAAGTACGACGCCAGGTCCAGGGCGTCGGTCCCGTTGTCGACCAGGGGAAACCCGTCCTCGATGGCCTCGTTCAGCGAGGTACACTTGTAGGACGGGCCGTACAGCGTCTGCTCGTACGAGGCGTTGGTGTGCGGCGCGTCCATGGGCACAAACGAGGACGTGGCATAGGTCTTGGTAAACAAGGACGAGATCTCGAGACTGGCGCCCATGGTGTAGCCGTCCGAGTCGGCCACGTTCCAGAGGGTCCAGTCGCTAAAGTTGACGGTCGGCACGGTGGCGTCCGTGACCGTAGACTGCGGCTTGGCCACCACGGAGAGTGTCGGCGGCGTGAGCACGGCCACAATGGGCGGCCAGGTCCTGGGCCGTCATGTTAGTTTGGCTGCCATGGCGGCTGTCAACAGAGTCGGGGGGCGTTGAGAGTCATGTCCACCCACCAGGAGATCAGAGCCAACAGGAACAACATTTTGGCATGGAGCAGCAGGTCCCGGTCGAAAAAGGCTTCAAAGTTGTTCATGATGGAAAACATGGAGTCGATGCCATGCACGGTCATGGCCTGGCGTCGAAGCGTGGACCAGACCTGCTGGGTGGCCACCATGGCGAAAACGGCCTGCAGCGACGACTTGTGGAGGAAGACGAACAGGTTGCCCCAGCGCAGCGCCCAGACCTGCTCCATCGTGGCCGAGTACGGGTCCAGGTAGACGATGCGCGTGGCGCCGTCGCTGTCGGACTGGGCCAGGCGCCCATCTTTGCTCTTGTAGTAAAAGTGGTGGCCGAGGGCGAAGACAATGCTGGCGACGAAGCACAGCAGCGCAATGGCCGGGTATTTCTTCTTGATGGTCGGGCCCTTGCCGAGACTAGTGTAAGACTTCCTCTTTCGTTGCTTGCTGGCCTTGCTGGCGCCGCTGCCCACGGCGGCTATGCTTTCCTGCAGCCTTTGGTAGAGAGGCATGATGCGGGAAGTAGGCATTCAAAAGATCTAGGGGAAAGAACAGGGAGACATGGGCTCGACGGGGCGAAAGAAGGTCATCACCAAGGCAGGAGTAGGCACGGAAAGGGTGCAGAAAGGGCGCAGAAAGGGAGAGGAACCGAAAGGGAGAGGAACCGAAAGGAAGAGAAAAAGAATCGCCTCCTTGTAATGGGATACCAAAGTTCAGAAACACCGGCAAACAAGAACAAGCAAACCGCCTGTGTGTGATGGCAAACTATAAATTCCCTCGGGGACCCCCAGGAAGGAATCTCGAGAGGACGTGGTGTCGCGACCTCAGGAGGGGGGGGGGGCTGGTTTTCCATAAATAGCGTTTTGCCCGCTGGGATTTTCTTTTCATCCTTGCTGCAGGTCGTCAAAAATATTAGCATGCGGCGCATGCTGGCCTGCGGGGTCTTGCTGCGTCTTGCAGGCTCTGAAACGCAAAAGGGCCAAAAACAAAACAGTTGCGAGTGATCGGCCTTGGGATCTATTTGTTATCTGTTTGGAAGGAGACGGGCTGGAAGAGAAAAAAACAAAGTTTGGAAACCCAAGCACAGACGCAGACACGGCTCCCAGCCCGGATCACAAACACGATGGTGCGGTGCAGGGTATTCTTGCCCAACCCAGCATGGGAGGCTTGTCGCAGTCCCATCGGATGTTTCTAGCACCGGGCAAAAACAGGATCGCACCCGAGGAGGGCGAGTCTACAGGAACCAACATCGGCGTGTGCAGTGCTTGGGCGGATGGATACGAATGTGTCTGCATAACGATAGGATACACGACAGAACTACGGAGCGCAGCTTGCAGACGGTGGCCAGCAGGGCCGGCCATGCAGGAAGGGGGTTCCAAACAGGCGGGCTATGCCATTTCCGGCGTTCCCTTTTCCAATCTGCAGCCGGCGCTGAACACACGTGGGAAAGGCGAGCTGTCTCCCGGACGGGGAGTTTTCTTGTGAAGCAGTTTGTCATGCGAGATGCTGTCTGCATGTCTCGATCGAACAAGGAATGTGCTTCTCACCCCTCCCACATTACAGGGGGTCAACCGTGCCGTCCAGCCCAAATCCCGTGTGGCCCGACGCCTGGATGTGGCCAAAGCGGAGGCGGATCTTGCCCAGGTCCCGCCTGTCGTCGCCCGCCGACGTGTCGTCCAGCCAGGTCGAACTTTCCTTGCTCTGGCGCACAATGTCGTCCAGCTGCGGGTTCCGCGTCGTCTGCAGCGCGGCCGAGAAGGAGATGCCACCCACCACCCCGTTCCTCCAGAGGGCGTATGCGCCCACGGCCAAGGCTGCGATCCCTGTTGCGATGGACACCGCATAGGCGGCCAGCAGGACGCCCTGGTTGTACGTGAAGAACACGCGGCTGGTCATGCTGGTCACGGGCACGCGCTCGGTGTACGGGGACCAGGGCTCAAACGCCAGCGTGCTGTAGGTGAAGTTGCGCGACAGGTCCTCGATGGCCGCCGCCAGCGTGCCGTTGCGGCACAGGGCCGGGTTGGGCACAAACTGGGACCGGCCCAGGTCCGAGTGCAGAAACTGCGAGCTGTTGTAGAGGTCGGCGCAGTGGATCAAGGGCGACTGCAGCAGGGGGGCCGTCGTCTGCGAGTCGGAGCTGAAGCCCACCTCCATCGATACGCTCATCCACACCCGCTCGACGAGGAGGTACGAGAAGAGCAGGTGCGTGACAAAGTAGGACGCGATGGCCGCGGGCAACGGGAGCTTCTGCACATAAATATTCTCGCCCGTCTGGGCGCCCCAGTTCTGTGGCTCGTGGTAGTCAATGGCCAGGGGCACCACCGACTGCACGCCGTCCTCAAAGCGCCAGACCTGGCGAAACGACGTGTTGTACAGCTGGCACACGAGACTGCTGCCCTGGGGCGCATCGGGCGCGGTGGCATTGGTGTCGCTGGCGTCGCTGGTCGCGTTGGTCAGGCCTGCCGGGCGCGTGCCGCCATCCCACAATGCGTTCGTGCCGCCCGTCGACACGAGGATCATGTTGTACAGATACGCCGGCGCGGCGGCTGTGTAGATGAGGGACATGTTGAGGGGGTCGATTCTCCGTGGCAGGCCCAGCTCCTGGTAGAACATGTCTTCGAACCCCGTGTAGTTTTTGTTCCCGTAAAAGGTGTCTGTGATCCAGGTCGGGGCATAGTCCGCGGCCAGCGCCTCGTTCAGGCTGATGCATTTGTAGGACGGACCATAGAACGTCTGCTCGTAGGAAGAGTTGGGAAACGGGGCACCCATGGGCACAGCGGCTGCCGAGGAGAAGACCTTGGTGAAGAGCGTGCCAATTTCCAGGCTCGCCCCACTGACGTATCCGGGGCCGCTTGTCGAATACCACCGGCTGGCGTCGCTGAAGTTGACCGTGGGCACGGCAAAGTCGAAGACGGCGGACTTGATCATCGGCTGCACGGACAGGGAGGGAGGGGCAACCACCACCACCAGGGGCGTGAGCCTGCGCGGACAAGTCAGTCCATGCTGTCTTTGTGTTTGTCTCCATCCTTGTGGCGGTTGTAGCACACGCCATGGTCTCCTTTCTTTCTGGCTCCCGTCCTCCCCACGTACCAGGACACCAGCGCGAGCAGGACGAGCACCTTGGCGTGCGCCAACAAGTTTCTATTAAAGAGCGACCGCGGGCTGTTCATCACCAGAAACATGCTGTCGATTCCGTCAATGGTCATGGATTTTCGCCGCAGAGTGGCCCATACTTGTTGCGCACCAACCATGCTGAAAAACGACACGATGCACGTCTTGTACAAAAAGGACAGCCCGTTGCCAATGCGCAGGGCCCAGACCTGTTTCTCAGAGTCGCGAGCATCGTCGACGTCGGACTGGGCCAGGTGTCCGTCGAGGCTCTTGTAATACGCATGGTGCGCAACGGCCAGGATGATGCTCGCAATGAAAAAGCCCAGTGCCGTGACGGGGTACGTCCAGTTGACCTCGGTGCCTTTGCCGAGACTGGTGTAGGATCGCCTTTTGTCTGCTGCGCTGGGTTTTCCCGACATGTTGTTTTGTTCTCTGGTTTCCAAGCAAGAAAAATGAAACGACTCGCTGCGTCTACGAGATCATGGACGACCATAGAACACTTGGAAGAGTCGCAGGGACACCTAGGGTCATATGAATACTGCTGGCTGCCCTTGAATGCTGCAGAGAGTCCTCGTGATCCATCCCGTCCCAACATCGCATGCAGCAGCTCACCCGTCCACCCAGCGGATTTCGGGACACGGCCTGAGGTCTACTGTGTACATGACAAGAAGCGTAGTCTTTTCGGTTCTTTGTGATTTGTCTACCAGATGAAGAGTGTCCGTACATATCGCCTGCGATCCGAGCCCATTGGATCGATCCGTCACAGTCACACCCACCCGAACTGCGAGCAGGGGTGATATCCCTGCCATCAAAAAGCTTTTACATTTGTATGCACTCACCAGGATGTAAGTGGCCATTGTGGCTCGAGCACGAGCCTTCCCGCCCCCCCCCCATCAACCAATGATGGTCGCCTGGAAAGAGACGTGCGACCACAGCCGAGCCTTTCCATTTCCGGCGTCCAACCTCCTGGCCCATCATGTAAGTATGATACGAAGTGCAAGGGTGTCAATGCATGTGTGTGTGTTGTAGCCGAAGTAGGTCCTGCCGAGATATGTCGGTGGACAGATTGGGGAGGTCAATTGTCGCCACCTATTCCGCCAACCTAAACATTTGTCTGGAAGTTTGTATGTACCGGCATAAGGAGAAAAGGTCAACATCTCAAGCTTTTCTTTTTTTTTTCTGAACCCCCCCCCCCCCAAAAAAGAAGAAAAAAAGCGTCACAGGACCATTGGCACACTACCGGGGTGCCGACACTCCGTTAGCATTGAGATAACCCGGTTCCCCAAGCAGCTACGAGTAAAATTGTAGGTTGTATCCGCTGAGGGGGGATCTCTTGCGGGGAAATGACGAAGCTAAAGAAACAGACCTCGCATCGGAAAGTAGATGTCTTGCCTAGTCCGTTCATTGAGTTGGGGTCTTTGGGGCAATGGAGGTCTTGGGGCCGAGGCCGCTGCCAGCTCCAACCACGGCGTGTCGGAGAACAATGAATGGCTACCTCCGATAGCTGACCGTCCTTATGCCCTTACGTTGGTTCTCATCCCCGCAAATTCTTACAAGCGCCGGGTATCTTTGCCCGGGCCTTCAACGTCCGGGTTGCCGGAGTGTCGGGTTCCCTCCAGAGCAGAGCCCATGTGGGCAAGAGAGAGAGAGAGAGCAGTCAAGACCTCCATGTCAATGGGATAAGCTGTAGCGGAAAAGCCGGCGGCCAGTTTCCAGGGACTCTGTATATAAGTGACGGGCTGGCTGCTTCGTCGGTTCTTGAGAAGGGGGGGAGGGGCGGCTTGACATGAGTGCCTCAGCTGTCCAAGAGTTTTGCAGTTCTTGAGAGTGTCCAGTCTTTCCTATTTGCAATTTGGGGCCCCCTTTTGCTTTCTTTTTCTTTCATTTCCCTCTTTGTCATCTGTCGAAACCATGGGCTCCGTCCAACCCAAGCGCCCCGTCCGCGTGGCCGGCGCCTCGGGCGGCTTCTCGGACCGCGTGCGCGCCATTGCCTCGCTCGCGCGCGACGAAGAGGTCGACGTCATTGTGGGCGACTGGCTCTCCGAGATGACCATGACCATGCACGGCACCGGCAAGCTGCGCAACAAGGCGGCCAACGCGGGCAAGGCGCTGACGTGGGAAGAGGAGGTGTCCAGCGCCATGTTTGCCGAGAACTTTATGGACTGCTTCGAGCCCGCCATTGCACACCTGGCCAAGAACAAGGTCAAGCTCGCCGTCAACGCGGGCGCCAGCGACACCGAGATCCTGGCCAAGCTGGTGCAGCAAAAGGTGCGCGACCGCGGCTTCCCGGAGCTCAGGGTGGCCTGGATCGAGGGCGACGACGCCACCGGCACGGTGCAGGCGCTGCTGGCCAACGGGCAGGAAGAGTTCCGCAGCCTGATGCACGGCAAGTCGGTGCGGGAGTGGGGGCTGGAGCCCGTGTGCGCGCAGTGCTACCAGGGCGGTCTGGGCATCGCGCGCGCGCTGACCGAGGGCGCCGACATTGTCATCTGCGGCCGGGTCTCGGACGCGTCGCCCATCATCGGCGCCGCGGCCTGGTGGCACCAGTGGCGGCCGGACCAGTTCGACGAGCTGGCCGGCGCGCTGGTCATCGGCCATCTGCTGGAGTGCGCGTCGTACGTGTCGGGCGGCTACTGCGCCGACTTCAAGGCCATCCGCCAGGCCGGCAAGCACGTGGACATGGGGTTCCCGATCTGCGCCATCGACCACACGGGCGCCGGCCTGATGACCAAGGAGTCCCGGAAGTTCGGCGGCGTCATGACGGTCAACTCGGTCACGTCGCAGCTGCTGTACGAGATCCAGGGCCCGCAGTACTACAACTGCGACGTGACGGCCCAGCTGGAGGGCATCCGGATCGAACAGGTCGGCGAGGACCAGGTCAAGGTGTCGGGCGTCAAGGGGACGCCGCCGCCGCCGACGACCAAAGTTGGGTGAGTCGAGTCCGGTGGCATTTGCTGAGTCGAGTCCGGTGTCATTTCCTGAGTCGTCGTCTTGTGTTGTGTCTTGGCGTGTCCATTGTTCTTTTTTTTTCTTTTTCGTTGTCGTGGTGTTTCGCGTTTCATGCATCACGATGCTGTCTTTCTTTTTTTTGGTCACCATACCTGGAGAGAACGAGGTGAACTAACACCCCCCCCCCCCCCCAGAATCACTGGATTTGCCGGCTACCAGGCTGAATACCACGTCTACCTCGTCGGCCTCGACATCGAGGAGAAGTGCAAGTGGACCGAGGACCAGGTCAAGGCCGAGCTGGGCGAGGAGACGCTGAAAAAGTTCGACGTGCTCAAGTTCATGCAGAACGGCACCTCGGTGATCGACGCGCGCAACCAGGACGTCGCCACCGTCGACTTCCGCATCTTTGCCCAGAGCAAGGACAAGGAGCTGCTGCGCATGCGCAACCCGGACGGCTTCTTCCGCCGCAGCATGACCACCTTCCTGCAGAGCTGCCCGGGCGCCTCGCTCGGCAACGACATGCGCCAGGCCGAGGGCAAGCCGTACTACGAGTACCACCCGGCCCTCATGCCGCAGTCCGCCATGAAGCAGCGCCTGCACCTGCTCTTCGACCACCCCACCCCCGTCATCGACCTGCCCCTGCCGCCCGCCTTCCGCACCTACGACCGCCGCCAGCCCAGCTACGAGACCGCCCACCCGGTGCCGCTCGACAGCTTCGGGCCCACGGTGCGCCTGCCGCTCGGCCGCATCGTGCTCGGCCGCTCCGGCGACAAGTGCAGCGACTGCAACGTCGGCTTCTTTGTGCGGCACGACGACGAGTACGACTGGCTGTGCAGCCTGCTGACGGTGGCCAAGATCCGCGAGCTGCTGGGCCCCGAGGAGGACCAGGGCAAGCCCATCGACCGCTTCGAGATGCGCCACATCCGCGCCGTGCATTTCCTGCTGCACGACCACCTCGACCGGGGCTACGACGCCTGCAGCACGTACGACACGCTGGGCAAGAACTGCCTCGAGTATCTGCGGGCCAAGACGGTCGACATTCCGCAGCGGTTTGTGGATCGGGGGATGTTGTAGAGAGGAGCGAAAATAAAAATAAAAATAAAAATTGAAAAATAAAAGTCGGTGAAAAACGACTCTATTCATTTGTGTAAATTTTTTTACAATATTGTTAGCATCAAATCAAGTTGTCAAACCCAAACAATCGAATACAACCCGCAAAGAAGAGGTATGGCGAAGAACTGGGAGGAACGGTGAAGAGCCGTGGCCGAGCAATTTGGGCCGAGATTGGACAGTCCTCCAGAGTGCTTGACCATGCTGCCATTGCCATTTGCAGTTTCAAGCACGCTTCCAGGTTGCCAGCGACAGCAAAGGGCAGATTCTGGGATCTGGTGTATGCCAAAGATCGGGTATTCGATGACGAGAAGGTTCTCGCCTTCAGACGTCGCCTCATCGCACATGGCGGTTGTGTTTGATCGTTGCCCCAAGGGTTTCAAGATTTGCGTCTCTTCTCTCGATTTTACTCGCTTGACGCCAAGGACTCTATCCTCACCCCCTGATCGGCCGGTATCCCATTCACCATCTGGCAGACCAATGATCCGCGTGGGTTTCCTCCAATCGTTCGCGGGGAAAGCCATCGTGAGGCCTCTTTGGTGAACATGGTGCTCTCGCAAATAGCCTCACTTTGGTGCAAGAACAAAATTGGCCAGGGACCGCATGCGTCTTTTCGGCCGGCTTGACCGTTTCCAAATATTTATGCCATGACCTCCTGTCTCATTTCGGGACTTGTGGAAGACGTCTTGTGAGGACCTCTTTTGGCATTCAAATAGGGCTTTCCTGTCCATGGAGGCATCCCGAGCTAGTTTTTCCCCTTCTTCTCCTCCACAGCTACGCTCTCTTTACTCTACTGCACATTTGCTTCATTCTGTCTGACAGGCTCGACAGTCGTTTCTTTTCCATTTTTCTCTTTTCGTCTTTCTCTTCTCGTCTCTCGTTTACTTTTTTTTTATTCCCATACAACCGCCGGGTCGGTTATTGCTTTTGGTTTCTTTTTCTTGGCTTCTTTTGTTTTTCCTCTTTCTTTCTTTTTCGTGTTCTTCGTCTCCCGCCCCAACATGCTCGCACACACTGTTCTGGTGGCCGTCCTGGCCGCCTTGGCCGATGCCCGTTTTGGCCAGGAAGGCCTCGTACAGAGCGCCATCCAGGCCCTCAGCGACTTTGGTGAGCCTGGCCAGGCGGCCACCCTGGCCGGCCAGACGCCCAGTGTCCTCCTGGCTGGTGCCAACGCATGCGACAAGGTAAGCAGTCTCACCATTTGGCCGCCACCTGGCTGCCCACCGGGTCACCACTGGGCCACCACTGGGCCACCACTGGGCCACCACTTCACCTTCTCGAACCACTTGTTTCGTCTGCTCATGTTGCCTCTTGCTAACGCATATCCCCCCCAGCTCGCCCTCGCTGACCAGATCGTCACGGACTTGGGCAACGACCCCGAGGTCCTTGCTGGGGCGGTCCAGCTCGTCGCGGCCGAGAAGAACTTCAACCCGTCGGCCCAGTCGATCCCCACGCTGTGCTCGGACGCGACGCTGCCCGCCACGGCAGCTCTGCGCGGCATCGTGCCTCTCGTGGACCCAGCCGTGGGCGGCTCAGACGTCGAGAACGCCAACGCGGCTCTGTCTCTGCAGACGCCCTTCAGCGCCAACGGCCTGAGCGTTGCCGACGTTGCGGCTGCGCAGGGATTTGACAACTTTACGGCGCAGGCAAGCGCATGAACAAGAACTAATTGACCAGAGCCAGATACATATATATTAATAGATAAGAAAGGCAAAGAGCGGGGACAGACAGTTTAGATACGACAGAGACACGCGGAGGGTGACCCGTCTCGAGATCCTCTTCCTTCTTGGCTCCTCTTTTGTGCATCCCACCTTGCTTCTTCTGCTGCTTGTCTGTGACTGGTCTTGCCACCCTTCCCCACGCGTGGTGCAACAGCACTACATGGGAAGTTTCCCATATAACAGCTCCTCTTATCGATTTGTGCTGCTTTCGTATGCATTTATGCCCATTCTCTGCTCCTTCCCGCCTTTGCCTGGGCTCTCGTGACGAAATAACGAGCAGCAGCGGTGTCGAACCTGTCAAAAGTTCTTATCTTGTGTGCATTATTGTCCTTGCCGTTATGCACGTTGTTGTTGCCCTCCCCCCTCTCCTTCACACCACCCCCGAACCCCCCTAGCCCCCTCCCCTCATGGCCCCCCCCTTTTCGCGGCCGTGGTTGTGTTGGCCACTGAAGCATGGCGTGTTTGTGTTTCCGGCATTATGCAGTCTTATTGGCCCAAAGAGGCAACACCTCTGGGCCCAATGGTGTCTCAGTTGGGCGGCCCACAGTATGACGTCAACCACGTCGCACACTGTGCCCACCACCCTGTATCAGGAGACGTCGGACCTTCTCGCACGCCAGAACAACTAAAAAGCAAGGCTGAACGCTCTTCGGTCCCGTCTTCTCGCCATCCTTCTTTTTTCCCTGTCTGATTCTCCCTTTCATCGCCCTCGTTCATTTGACGGTCTCTCCATTTGTTCCACATTCTTTTCCCTTCTCCTTGTCCGTGTGCTGCCTTCCACAGGGCTGCAAGAATCGGCGAATCCGTCAAGACAAGGCAGAGTCAGCCCGTACCAGCCTGCCTACCTACCGATCCCACCCGAAACACACACACACACACATACATACCCAACATGGTCCGTGAGACGGCTCTCTACGAACAGCTCGGCATCAACCACGATGCCTCGGGCGACGAGATCCGGCGCTCGTACCGCCAGGCCGCCCTGCGATGGCACCCCGACCGCAACCAGGACAACCCGGCCGCTGCCGACAATTTCAAGGCCTGTCTGCAGGCCTACGAGATCCTGTCCGACCCCAACAAGCGGGCCACCTACGACCGACACGGCATGTACGGCGTGACCAACGGCATTCCGGCCACCCAGCAGCCGGCCCCGTCCTCCTCGGCCTCGCCATCAGCCACAAACAATAACAACAACTTCCACCGCGAATGGGCCAACCACTTCCAGCGCGACTGGGCCCGGGACACGCGCGAGCGGAACCACGAATGGGCCCGCGAATCCCCCCCGCGCTGGGGCCGCGAGGCGCAGGACGAGCAGGAGCAGCGGCGACGCGAGTTTTTCGAAGACTTCTTTGGTGACCGGCCGACACGGCACGAGCGGCAAGAGCGATGGCAACGTTCGCGCTCGCCGCTCGCCTCGCAGCGGTGGTCCACGTCGGGGACATCGAGAGGGGGTGTGTCGTTCTCGTTTGGCGGCCACAGCAACCAAGAACAAGGCCAAGAAGAGCAAGGCCAAGAGCAAGGCCAGCAGCAAGGCCGCCCCCGGTTCCAGACCAGCTATTCCTTCCTGATGTCGACCAGCACGGCCAACAACGCCGACGGCACCTACTCGACGCAGTACCACACCTACGACAGCCGAGACGGCCACCGCAGTGGCGGCTCCAGCGGCCGCATCGGCGACCAAGGCTTTGACGAATTCTCGCGGACCCTTGGCAGCCTGTTCCCCGCCCCCAGCGCGCGGACGTCGCTGTTTGCCGGCAGCAACATGGGCTTTGGGCTCGGCAATGGGCTCGGCAATGGGCTCGGCAGCGGGTTTGGCAACATCGGCTTCGGCAATGGTGGGGCCCGGTCCCGGAACAGCCGGCAGCAACCTCCCAACCTGTTTTGGTTGTAGAGATTTTTTTTTTCTTTTTTTTTTTTTAGCTTGGTCTTCTTTTTCTTTTTCTTTTTCTGTTTTTTTTTTTTTTTTTTGTGTGTGTACCGAAAGAGATTGCCTTTTTGCTTCCTTTTTTGACCTTTTTTTCCTCTTTTCCTTTTTTTATTGTTGTCCTCATTTCGAAGGAGTTTGCTTTTTCTTTGCATGGAATCATGGAACATGCATGGAATCATGGGACAGTATGGGAATGCGATTTACATGACTACATGTTTTATGGACTTTTTTTTGTCCGATGATGATCCCCTGGCGCAGGGCCCATCAGGCTGGGCGGACCGCCGCAGCGAACAGGCTATAGGGCCACACAAAGCAAGCATGGTCTGCTGGTGCCAGTGGTGACCCCTGCTGCTCTGTGCAAGTATGATCATTGCCCCTTTGGTGTGTCTGGGAAACAGGCCCGAATTGCATTAAGATAAAGCCCTACAAGTCCGACCCAGTTAAGCTAATACCGGAAAGCAATTAGTTGGCTAGGCCAACATGTTATACAAGCCAGCCATGTGTTCCGAAGCGACCTCCGGTAAAAATAAGTTCTGGGCCCTGACAAGATGTTACTTTGCCTGGCCTCGCAGTCAGATCAACGATTCTCGGGAATATCACTGAGTACCGTGAGTAGGAGTTATACTATTTAGGTTTCCGCCTGATGATTTTAACGAGTCAGACCTTTGTATTGAGGGCTTGTGTGTTCAAGTTTCGTTATAAACGGCATAAATTGTTTAGTTTTTTAAACACTTCTATGCGATTTTGTTAACTAAAAAAAAACCCCCCAAAAGCCCTTCGAAGAAAAAATTCGGCGCGTAGTAGATCTGCCCTTTAAAGCGAAAACGCGTCATGCGCTTTCCCTTGTAGTTGTCTTTCTTCCATTGATCTGGTGTTGTCATCACGATTCGGGTCTTTTCATCTCTGAAGATGTATTCGCTGGGTCTCATAAAGTGCGACCTTTTGCGGACAACCACACTAAACCATGCAGGCACAGCATCACCTGCTTCTGGAAAGTCTCGTCCTGTGGCACCAGACAAAGGACCATAATCACCAGAAGTTGCATACAAGCTCTTTCGACGGTTCGGGTGCATCTTGATACATTGCAAACCCCTGTAGATCGAATTATCTCGTAAGAGGTCACGGTGGAGCGATTTTACCCCAAGCTCTGCTGATTTTGGTACAAAAAGGGGCTGAAAAAACCCATTGTATAATAATTATACCGAAAGTCGTGCTGATAGCCCTACACACGTCATAATCCAGACACCATTTTTCCCGTATACGTCGCAGTAAGCTCTGCCAGAAGTGATACCTTGCGCCTCGACCTCTTCAACAACGGATCCAACATGTTTGCATGCTTTACTTCCATAAACAAGACCGTGATACTCGACGTGCCGTAGCGGTTATACAGTTCGACAACAAGAGCAACTATCCGCTGGCTATTGTCTTCTTCGTTCGGGGGCTGCTGGGAAGAATCAGCTCCAGAAAACTCGTTGGATATGTGACGATTGCAGACGTACTTCCAAAATTCCGTGGTCGAATGTTCCGGTCCCAAACTTGCATTGTAATGCATGCGGTGCACTACCGGGTCTTAGAGAATGGAATTCATGGTGGCCAGACAAAAGGGCAACCGCTTGTGCGATCGTCTGCGGAAAGTGTGTGTGTAAAACGACAAATTACTGTCGATCAGCAGACACAGGAAAGAAAAGAAAGAAAGAAGAGGAAACAACAGTAGAATTTACAACGAGAAGAAGAAAATGCAACAAAAAAAAAAACCCCCCATCCACGCTTCATAGCAGTTTAACATGCATGGCCTTCCGGCCGTAGATCCTCACGGCCCGGCATGGAAACTTGTGTGGTGGCCATGATCAAAGAATAAGCTTCGTCCAAGGAGCGGCGGCGGCTGGTTCCGGCCTGGCGATTTCTGCTGGTACTCCACCTGGTAGGCCACTCCGAATGAACTCGTGAAAAGCAGGCATTGCTGGCCCAAATGACTGGAGCAACTTATCACGCGCCTTATGTGTCAATAGACACAATGCACACACCCGCACGTAGTCACCATGGAAAACAGCCTCGGTGCTCTCTGACGCGCCGTGTGTCAACGCCGACAATGTCTTCCCAAAACTGGTGCCCAGGCGATACGTGTCTTCTACGTCATGTCTTTTGCAGTCCTGGCACGAGGGAAATGGTGTGGGAGCATCCCTAAACCGCCGTGGAGACAGCCAAGCTTGCTTTGGTCTGCAGCTTTTGGACATTGGCCGAGTGTAGCCGGGAAGCTAGATTCCTGAATGACAGATCACAATTCGGTTCGGCGTCCAAGTCCAGCAGTGACAGATATTTCACTTGGGCACTCTTATGCCTCGTCTTCGGGGGCCGGCACATACTTCTCGTGAGGCTGGGGCTGAGCGCAATGCCGGTTGCGATGGTTGCCCGTGTGGCGGAGGCGGCTGTACCAGTGACCGCGTCGTTGCCAGGTCGGTGGCCGACACCTGCTTTCTCTTCTAGGCTATAACAACCTCATCTTTCGCCTCGCTCAAGCTCGAGGGTTTCCTTTCCTCCTTTGACTTCCGAGAGGACCACGGCAGACCCATTCTTGCAGTTTGGGCCGTCGTAGATGATCGTGCTGACTAATCAGAAGCTTGTTTGCCCCTTGCCGAGTAAACAAACAGACAGCCATTGAATCAAACACAAGACAAACGATGAGCAACAATGGGCAATGGCATTCCATACTAACCAAGCAGCAGCGAGAAACAGACATGAAGTAAATAGAACGCATTCGTCTGCACAAGATGTCAAGATTTTGCAATAATATATGTATTTCTTTTGCCTTCGGCACATGAAAGCAATGGCTGGCAACCTGGCGCCATCTCGGCAAAATCTTCCACCTCTACAGACGACGGTGAGCCTTGCCATGTTGATGCCGATTGCATTTATCGTCTTTCTAACTGGAGACAGGAAACTGCCTGCATCTGATCCTGTGGCTGCGGGTCTGTCTTTCGGAGAAAAAGCTTCGGACATCTGCAGAAGTCCGGACTTGCACCGGTACAACTGCATGACTGGTGATGGCACAGCCGGCTCACGATTGGGGCACAGATGTTGGTGTCAAGGGCATGTGCCGAGATGTTCCAGTACGCCCCTAAATGGAGATACCCAGATCACTCTTCTGGTCTGGCTTGGCACACCATCCGTTCTCCATATTTTTGCGCCGCCTACGCTTTTTGTAGGTGTGCCCCAACTTGTGCGCTGCGTATGTCATCCGTTTTTTGTGTTCCAGTACATTCCCTTATCTCTGTCTTGTATGCGGCTTCTGTTTTCCACGTACTTTTTCAGTCTATTTCCGAGTTCGAAGTACGCGCGGTGTTATTTCCCGCCGCATCCCGAATGGCTTCCGGGTCCGCTCAGCCATGGATGCGCATAAGCCGGACTTTACGGCAGCCAAGATCGTTGATCCCGCTTAACTCCACGTTCATGGCTGAACGATAAATACGACCCGTGGCTGAACGACTACATATACCCCCGCCGTTGTCCGCTTGGATAACATTCGTGGTCCATAGAAAGGTTCTACAAGCACCCACCTCTCTCTTGGAGCCGACATTATGAAACTCATCGTTGCCGGCGCCACGGGCTTTGTCGCCAGTGAGGTCATTCGGCAGGGCCTGAAGAGAGCCGAGATCACTTCTGTCATCGCTCTTGCTCGCAAGGAAATGTTGCCTCCATCCGACGACAGCTCCAACGCAGGGAAGCTAAAAAGTGTGGTCATCCAAGACTATGGCGTCTACCCAGCCGAAGCAAAAAAGGAACTCGCAGGTGCGAATGCCTGCATTTGGTGCGTTGAGCCAGAGTTCCGTCGCTGTGATTTGAATGAATTCCGCTAACGACCCACGTTTAGGACGGTTGCCATCACCCCCAGCAAGTCGCTCTCCGCAGACTGGAACGACGTCAAGTATGTCTGTCAGGATTGCACTCTCGCGGGCCTGACTGCTTTCAGCGACGCTGGTGTTGAGAAGCCGTTTCGCTTCGTCTACATGAGCGGGGCAGTGGCCCAGCGGGATCAGACCAAGACGCCAGAGCTTTTGCCAGGACTGCCAGAGCGGCTGACAGACTACTGTCTTATGCGGGTCAGTCGCGTCACTTTGTCTTCCCATCTCATGCCGTCACGCTATCTTGTTCTGCTGCTGACTGAAATAGGGCCGAGTCGAAAGCCAAGTCCTCGGCTTTGCAGCCGAACACGAGGACTTCGAGGCTGAGATCGTGAGGCCTGGGCTCATCACCAGGCCAGAGCAAGAGACGAAGAATCCCAATGGCTACCCGACCATTGCCGTCAGCGAGGTCGCCGCTTCCATGCTGGACCAGGCTATTGGAGGATTCGAGAAGGAGACGCTGGACAATTTGGACATGACGCGGATCGGGCAACGTGCTCTCGGGAAATAAGCCAAGGCAAACACTCTTCTCAAAGACGGTACAGCAAATGGCGTACCGAGTCCATGACCCAAGTACAATTTGCTTATTTACAGAAGACAATTTGATTTCCACCTCAGTTTTTTACCGAAAACAGCTTCCGATATGATTCGGGTCTGTGATACAAGAATATGCGTGGAAACCGGAGAATATAGATAACAAACTGGCCGGCTCAAAAGTATCGTCCATGGCAAGGATTTCATGTGAAGACCACGCATGTATCAAGTGTTCAAAACAAGAACGCGGTATGTGCTACCAGAATTTGCGCATAGTTTAACAACAGCACTACTTTGCCCCCCAAATAGCAGGGTTGCCGATCCAGTTGAGCACTTCGTGGTCTCCTGCCTTGGCATTGCTCGCCGACAACCCTTTGCCCGGGCTGCGGTCCGGGCCAGGATCATTATAGGTCTGCACCACACGAAGGACATCTTTGCCCACCTCAAGAATGGTACCGCCGCCATATTTATCGTCATCTGCCAGTTTCAGCATAGCCTGCGCCACTTCCTGCGGCGTCACCCATGCGTCCTTCTGCTCATCCAGATACAACATCTTCTCGGGGTGCTCTACCCAAAGTGGTGTCCGTACAATCCCGGGCGCCACCGCATTGACTCGAATACTATTTGTGGCATCCAGAGGTCCCAGTGATCGCACAAGGCCGGTCACAGCGAACTTGGAAGCACAATACAAGGGCGTGTGGAACACGGGAATCTGTCCCGCGATAGAGGAGATGTGCACCAGGCGCTTCGGATTGGTGGGAGAGGCCTTCTCGGCGGCCGGGAATTTTTTATTGGGCGAGGCCCGCGGGTGAAACCACTGCGAGAGGGCCAGCTGGGTGGTGCGGATGGGGTGGGTGAGGTTGATGTCAAGCAGCGCGTAGTGGTCTCCGTCGGGCTTATCTTTGCTCTCTGCCGACCCGGGCGGGAGCCAAAAGTTGGTCCAATACGGCTCATAGACGCCGGCACCGGGACAGACAATGTCAAAGTCGCCGAACTCGTCCAGTGTCACGTCGAACATGTGCTGGAGAGCTGTCCACGAGGTGACGTCGGTCTTGACAAAGACAGCCTGGGGGCCCTTGTCTTGGCCGCTGTACTTTTTGAGCAGTTCTTCGGCCTCTGGGCGAAGAGAGATATCGGCAATGACTACATTGCAGTTGCGTGTGAGAAGCAACTCGGCGAAGCAGAAGTTGATTCCTGAAAAGAACATTAGTATCAGCGAGGCCCGCGCGAATAAACTTGCTGTTGGTTTCCTACCGGACCCGGCGCCAGTGACAATGGCTGTTTTCCCAGAAACCGAATATGCCGAAGAAGAAGACATGTTGCACGGTAGACAAGAGGAGCCAAATGGATGTGTATTTGTTAAAAATGTGATAAAGGAAAAACCGCGGACTGGGTTCTATTACAAAAATACACCTTCCAGGGCGGGGAACGTATGCAGCTGTGAAGTTGTCACAGGCAGGACAGCGCGTGCGATCATTTCGCCGTCAGTATATATTCGACAGCCGCGGGCATCTCGGCACTGATTGCCGGCTGGGCCAGTTGGGGGTGCCAAGTGAATTTACAGATCACTCTCACGCTCTCGGCTTTCCTTCCTCGTCTAAGCCCGGGGAGTCGCAAAGTGCGGAGAACATAAACCGAAACCCCGCAAGTATCTGTTCGCCTGTTTCCGATATGCATTCGTGTTGCTCCTTTTTGCCCGGACATAGAAGATTTGGTTTAACAGCCTTGAAAAAAAAAAACGCGTTGCATTGAAACCCAATCTGCTGGCGGATGGCCTGCTGTTCCGGGCCGTACCCGGACTTTGACAGTGCCTCATAGCCGGAAATGGGCACGATTCGACCAGACCCACGAAAACCTAGAGAGCATACATCCGTGATGTCTTTATATGCCATACTACTGTAGTTGAACTGCCGGTTCTTATGCGGGGCAGTTGGCATCTGCGACACATAGACGACAAGTGATTCTAATAAGATACTGTTTGCTTAGAGGTCGAATACCTTACCGTTGCATCGAATGCACTTGTCTAAGCATGAAATTCCGTCTTCCAGCATCCAAGGCATTCCAGCTCCGACTTGTCGCTCCCGAGACGCCGTTTACAGCACTCTTAGCAGCCTGTACAAGCCCGAGCCACCCCATCACGACGCGGCGTCTGGGTAGGCCGATCTCCAACTGTGCCACCAGATAATTGGATTTCTGTCTTACGTTTCCCCTATTGTGTGTGAGAGATTGCGTGTGAGAGTTATGAGGAAACAGGGAATAGAGGTATCAGTAAACCTCCGTGCTTGTGAAGGCCGTTTTCGTGTCGTGACCAGTGTTAAGATGACGCCGCACGGGCCGGCTCCACATCGCCACCTGCACTATTTTGAAGCCACAAGAGTACGCTGTATACAAGCCTAAGTTAGAGCAAACTCCGCCATCCAACAAAGGATAAGGGCTTGTGGTTTAGTGGTATAATACTCCCTTAGCATGGGAGTGGTCCAGGGTTCGATTCCCTGCAAGTCCATTTTTTGTTTCCAGCCTTTTCTCTTACTTTTTTTTTTCCCACCATAACGGGGTGATGGGGTGTTTATTTCCTCCTTTTTCTCTTCTTAGTTTTCCTCGTATTTTTTTGGGCGCTGTCACCCTGCGGCTGATCTTGGAACAACTATTTCGTCGATCTCTGCTTGCTTCTAGCTTATAGACCAGCATGATCTGCACATTCACACGACGCCGTCTTGAGACACAAAAGACATCATGCGCTTAAATTTCCAGAATACACTGTCACAGTGTAATTTACGCTTATGAAGATAATTGTATAGTAATCCAACGACATTAAAAGCTAAGAAGAAATGGCGAATCTAGACCATGTTTTCTTCGAGAGTCTCAAACATCCGTTCGATCACAGAGCCAGCTTCAGCCTCGGTTGGGTTGCTATTGATCTCAACTTCGACCTCGGACCAGTTTTTGTGACTGTTTTTCGCAGCCAGTTCCTTGAGAGTTGAATTCTCGGCATTTTTGTTGAGCTGAAAGTAGTACATCCTGTACTCCTTTCCGCCTCTCTTGATCTTTGGACCGAAGTCCAATCTGGCGCCAATTTTCTGGTCATTGTTGCCAGAGCGAGTAGGCACAGCCCTAGTGCCAAGCTCACCAGTGCCCTTGACCAGTTTCATCTCACGTTCGACTGATTTCGTAATCCAGGCTTTGAGCGCCCGAAGAGCAGAACGGCGGGCAGACGACATCCTGACAAACGAACCCCCAGAATTAGTGAAAATATGGACAAGGTGGACGACGTGAAAACCAATATCTCACAGTGATGGTTGTGCTTGCCTTGATATAGAAACGTCTTGAATTTGAGGACACAAAGAATGCGAGAATGGTAGGGATATATGTAGTGAATCGGCAGACGGTGATAGGAGGTGATATAGGAAGGCAAACCTTCAAACAGTAAAGGGAAATCTCATGAGAATATATATAGGCAACTGGGCCTGGCACATTTCAGTTACTGGGGAGTGGGAGACCTCCATCAGGAGTCGACAAGATACACCGCTTTCTGCGAACTTTCTTCAATGTAGGATAATCAGCCAAAGCCCGGCCCAACCACAAAGAAATGATCTCAGTGTGATGTCAGGTATCTGTAGCATCAATTGTCTCGGGGTATATGAGGCTGGACTTGAGTGGATTAGCCCCTTCAGGATCGGGGCGCTTGTCCATCTCCTTGAGCGTCGCCTTTCACCTCGCTGGAGAGTTGCTATCCGCATCCGGCTGGAGACATTTGGAACCAAGGGGCCGATAGAAATCGCCCCAGGTTGGCGCATTCAATGCTTTACACCTGCCGTCGAGCTTTGTCTCCTCACGTCACGCCCCGCGTCAAGTGGCCGCATCGCGACCACGGGCGTTAAAAAGATCAACAAAGCTTAGTGGAGTCTGAAGAAGGCACAGCCGATTGCACACACTTTGACTCCGTAACCTCAAAGAGTCTGTAGCATGAAGCGTTTCAGAGAATATATGGGAGTCGAGACGTTGGGGCCGCGGGGGGCGGTTGGCGGCTGCAAAGAATGTAAAGCAGGGCCCAACTCAACTTAGCCAACCACAGACTGCCTCGATATTGAGCAGTTGAAAGAGCCAGTGTTGGGGGATTCTAGAAAAGAGAAAAGCATGAAATGTAACAGAAGGAAGCTGCAGCGCGTCCGGAGCACTTGGGCCAGTGAAACTCCTAGGGAAGGGAGTACCATAACAGCCAGAGAACTTATGTCTTGGGGAGGAACAACAATACAAACTGTCGACAGAAACGGCCATTTTGGTGTTGTGGGTAGAGGGTTTCAGCTTAAACACCACGGCACTAGAAAGGAGATATCGGCGCCTAAGCAAACTTTCTATAAGAAATCGAGGTGCCTGCCTTCCTACTTTCCGTAGAGGTGCATTATATGGGACGGAAAGTCCAGCGATCTATTGGTGAAGGTCACGTGGGAGGGTTTTTTTTTTTGAGGCGTATTAACAAAAGATTCGAATGGTGGGGTAATTCTTTGCAGCAACCTTTGTTTCTCATGTATGAAAGCCTCCCAGTTTGCTTCTCAGTTTGCTTCTCAGTTTGCTTCTCAGTTCCAACTGACACTTTAACCATGCATCGCGCGTCGCCGAAGCCACTTAGGATTCTCCTTAAAAGATATCCAATTTTCTCGCAAATACGGCACAGAAAAGCGATGAGTAACAACCGCCCGCCTACTGCTGATACTCCTGACTGGAATGGCGAAGCCGATTTTTTTGCGTTTACACGCGGGCGGTTTGTGATAAACGAGAAGCGCCAACAGGCCCTGCATGCAGTCCACTTTGACATGAACGAGCTTTCCCGGATAGCGGCCGACTCAGTTGGGGCACAATCCTGTGTCCATGTGCAGAAGTGTCCGGATGGCCAGTACAACAAAGCCTTTCTCTTCCAGATGGACAACGGCCGCGAGGTGATTGGCAAGGTGCCGAATCCAAACGCGGGCCTCCGGCACTATACCACGGCTAGTGAAGTGGCCACAATGGATTTTGTGCGTTTCCATCTTTTCGAGTTCAGGTCCAGCCTTGGCGGTGCTTTCTTCGCTAATGTTCCTAGATGAGAAATGTTCTCTCAACGCCCGCCCCCAAGGTGTTAGCTTGGAATTCACGCACAGAGAATAATGCGGTTGGAGCCGAGTACATCATCATGGAAAAGGCTACTGGTGTCCCTCTGCGCAAGCTCTGGGGTTCAATCAAACCTACAGACAAACTCAAAATATTCCTCCAAATCTTGAGTATGACGAAGGCCTGGACTGCAACAGCTTTCCCTGGGTATGGAAGCCTCTATTACGCGTCTGATGTTTCTGGCGGTGTGGCTATTTCCGCCGACCAGGCAGTGGCGGGCACAACTGGCGATAAATTTGTCGTCGGCCCTGCGACAGGAAGAGACTGGTGTGACGCAGAACGAAATGAGATGCATTTTGACAACAAGGGTCCGTGGCCATCGGTCGTGGAATACCGCCGGGCCGTGGCGGAGAGAGAGCTGGCAGCCATCCAACGACTTCCAGAGAATCCAGCACATATGGTCATGATCACAGGCCCAGATCCATTATACCAGCCCACGGCAGACAATAAGATCTGGTCTCTGAACGCATATTTGCGTGTTTTGGAACACCTCGCACCCGAGGCACCACCAGACTCAGCCCTGGACAACATGTCACTGGGACGCCTCTGGCATGATGACCTGCACAACGAAAACATCTTTGTCAACCCGGACGACCCAACACAGATCACGTCCATCATTGACTGGCAATCCACCCAGATCGCCCCTCTGTTCGACCACCACATGGATCCGGCCATCATCGACTACTGGGGCGAAGACATCGGAGACAACTTGGAACAACCAGCTCGGGTCGATACGACGGGTATGACAGACGAGGAGAGCGCAATAGCCCGCGCGGAGAACATGTCCCACATCCTCATGGTTGTCTGGCGAACTCTGCTGAGGGTAAAATCACCCATCCAGTACCGGACGGCCTTGTTCAACCTCTCGACTGCTGGAAACATCTTACACGTAGCACGGCGCATTTATGAAGTTGGCGAGCCGTTTCTTGCCGATCTCTTGCTGGGACTAAGCGAGATGTGGCCACCCGAGAAAGGTAGCTTCCCCGTCGTGCTTACGCCAGACGACGTGAACCAGATCCAGGCCAATTTGGAAAAGGCCACCCGAGGGATAGAAGTCCTGCACCAGCTGCAAGAGGCGATGGGCGGCGCATGGCCCGACAAAGGGATGACGACGCATAAGGAGTACGAAGAGGTAAAGGCCATGCTAGCTTCGCTGCGGGATCAGGTTATCGCTGAGCTTTACGGAGACAATGCCGAAGCGGCAAGGGACTTTATTAAATCATGGCCGTTTGAAAACTGAGGTTTGGCTGCCTGCTATCTTCCGATAGACCCTGGAAGAACGAAGACACAGAAAATACCCGTCATGTGAAGAGCGCAGACGATCAGATTGCAACCTTGCTGTGCTGTGCAGGCAGCCGCCTCAGTTATCGTGCAGACACTGTACGCAAGCTGCTTCTATTTTATCTTCTATTTTCAAACTTCGATTTATGGGGCATGAAGAACGAGCAGGCCCGTCTTGCGGACGACGAGGTCGCCAATACGCTGCTGGAGATTCTGTCAAGGAAGTCTTGACGCGGCGGTTGGCGTCCTTGGTTTGCCTACTTTCTCGTCCTTCAGAGTTGCCTGACCGTCGTCCATAAGACAGACGAAACCTGCTGCTTTAAAATTTCTTCTTTTTTTTCGTTTGCAGTTGCTCATGCCTGTGCAGCCCCTGCGCAGCCCCGTGTTATCCTGTGCTGCGCCTGCTGTGGCCTGCTTTGAATAGCGCCTGCCAAGTTCTGGCGTCTCGTTTCTGTTATGTGGAGAATGCCAAGAGCTCCTCTAAGCTCATTCTGCACTGACGTCTAGTCTCGTGCTATTTCCTCTGCCTCACCAACACCGCAATTGCCACTACGAACCCCCCCCCCCCCCCCCCCCCCCSCCTGGTCACCATGATGACCACCTTTGTCGGCCCAGAAGGGCCGGAAACAGTCGCCTTCCAACTGGGCCGGCGGCGCCCGGCCGTCGCCCGGGCCTGCGCGGAGTGCCAGCGGCGCAAGGTGAAGTGCGATGGCCAATTGCCATGCCACAACTGCTCCACCGCGCAGGTCCCGTGCCAGTATGTCGAGCGTCGTCGGCGGACAGACCGACTCTCGCACAGGACGACCGGGGCTGCCACGGCTGGGGATGCGCATGGGTATGTGGCCGTCTTCACACGGCTCTTTGGCCAGGTCCCCATCTCGGCTGTGCAGGACTGCTCCCGCGAACGGCTTCTCGCCCTGCTCCTGCATGCGGACGCAGCCAAGGAGAAGTCCCGGAGCTCGCCCGCCACCAGCAGCGGCCCGAGCATGGAGCCCCTCCACCCAACGCAGACAGAGTCTGTCTCGCCGTCTGTGAGCGAAGCGGTCCAGGACGCGGTGCAGCGGCTGCAGACGCTCGAGGACGGCGAGGCGCAAGAGTTTGAATGGAACGAGAGCGATCTCGATCTCCAGGATGCCTTTGCCGACGACGTCAATGCCCTCTCGCTCTCGGCCAACTCCCGCTCCTCCTTCCTGGGCATTTTCTCCGTGGCCGCCGTTCTCCGCGTGCTCGTCAAGGTTCTCCCGAGCTTCGTTCCGCAGGACAACGAGAACAATGGGATACGCCCGGCCCGGACCCCCCCCACAGTAGCAGCCCCCGCAGCAGCAGCAGCCCCCGCAGGAGCCCCTGTGGCAGCCCCCGCAAGAGGAGGAGGAGCCCCTGTGGCGGCCACTCTTGGGTCGCCGGCTTTTCCGCAGCCGCCGCTGGAGACTGCCCCACGCGTGCCCTACCACGAAGGACAGCGGCTCATTGACGCCTACTTTTCCCATGTGCACGTCTTTGTCCCCATGGTCCACGAGCCCACGTTTCGGAGCCAGTATCTCTCTGGGAGCCGAAGGGGCTCGCCGTGGAAGGCTTTGCTCTATATGGTGTTTGCTCTCGGGAGTGTCGCCTCTTCTACGTCCGACTCGGAGGAGGATGTCGTCTACTATCGAGCGGCTCAAGCACACCTGGGCCTGGAGAGCTTTGGAAGTGGCCAGATGGAGACGCTGCAGGCCCTGATCCTGATGGGCGGCTTGTATCTTCACTACAGGAACCGGCCCAACATGGCCTCCGCCATTATGGGCGCCACGAACAGGATGGCCTGCGGTCTTGGCCTGCACAGGGACTTCCACGGCGGCGGCGATGCGAACGAGGCACGGCCCGCGGTGGAGATCAGGCGGAGGACCTGGTTCAGCAACTACATCCTGGATTCATGGGGTTCCGAAACGCTGGGAAGACCACACGCGGCTGCGAAATTCGATACCAAGCCACCGCGGAATTTCGTGGATGATGAGGTATGAATAACCTGCTCCTGCTCCTGCTCCTGCTCGCCAGCTATCGGGAGCATTGCAACCAAGTTGCCCCTTCTTCTTGCCGGCACGAGGCTAATCCAGGCCCGCGCAGACGGGCGAGGTCCCTTTGCACGAACCCACCATACATTCTCCGCTGATCCACAATATTTCGCTCTGCCACGTCGTGTGGCGTATTCAATCCAGACTGCAGACGTCCCCGATCTTGGATCCGAGGGAGATTGCCGTCTATGACAAGATGCTCGTGGATTGGTACCAGCAGCTTCCTCCCTTTATGCGCCCGCCCAACCCCTGTCCGGAATTTCTCCAGGACGCCCGCGCTGTCTTGACTTGGCGGTACTTGAATTTTCGGACTCTGGTCCGTCGTGCCGTTGTGCTCGATGCGACCATCCGGCAGATTCCCTCTGCCGGCCTGGAAGCGGATGAGCAGCACGTGGTCACCCAATGCCGACAGCTCGCATCCGACTCGATCCAGAGCGTCAGGGCAGAATGGCGTCCAAGGAGAATGTCTGGATGGCAAGGTGTCTGGTTTGTCTTCCAGGCGTGCCTGGTCCCGCTGATGGCGCTGGCAACCGAGCCCCCCGAAAGCCGCGACTTTGCCAGCTGGCGAGCAGATGTCCAGGCAGGGATCAGGCTGTGCAGCGACATGGCGCCGTGGAGTCTGGTCGGACGGAAGACGGTAGGCGTCCTGGAGCAGTTGCTGAGGGCAACCGAGCATGCCCACGGTGCCGGCGGCGGCGAGGGCGGCACAGCAGTCCTCGATTCTTCCCTCGATTTCCAGCCCAACGATCTGGCCTCGTTCTTCTTTGCGGGCGACTGGTCCGATGTGATGGGTGTCCAGGACTATCCAACCGCGTTTGACCAGGCCTTCCTTGACTCGACTTCAGTGCAGCTTCTAGATGCGGGATTTTCTAGCAGCTCCGTCCAGTAAAGGGAAGATTTTTTTACAAGGTGTTCTCGGGGCACAACAACCGCAGAGACCATCATTCGCTGCCGGCAGTCCAGCAGCATAGAATTTTGCAAGCTAAACAAACAGGCATGAGAATCGACGATCGGTCTTGGAATCTTGCTAGGGGTGCCAGCATGTCTTGGTCATGTTAGGCCCGTGAACATGTCGGACTTTGATAATACAGGTCAAGAAAAGACTGCTCGAGTCTATCATGTTCGCCGCGCTCGGGTTTTATTTCTATGGACAGATAGATATGGCCTATGCAGAGCATCCACGCATCCACGCATTCACGCATTCACGCATTTACGCATTCACGCATCCACCGTGTGCTCTACGGCGAGGGCTGGCCCAAGAACCACCATCCCAGAGGCTTGTCGTCCGCAGAGAGACCAGTTACTTGAACAACATGGTCGTCTCCTGGAACAATGCTGAACGCAGAGTCACTCAGGGTGACGCCATCGCGCTCCTCAAATACAAAACCCTTGACCGGCTTTTGCGCGCTGACCACCAGCGTGCCGCCTTCCTGGCCAATACGAGGCGTCACCTCCAGTCCGCGGTCTTCGGCAGAGAGGGAGAGATACTTGAGTGGCTGCGGCCAGTCGACGTCCTGGGCGACACACACGCCGTCGACCAGCACCTTGGCTGCCAGAACGTACGGCTCGGCATCCGCGTCCATCTCCCCGCTCAGCACCTCCGTCGTGCCGTTCGCCGTGATGCGCACGCCTCTCTGGACAATCCGCGCAGCGATGTCGAGGCCGGTCGCAATGGACACGAATCGAAGCTCGACGTCGGCGGTGGCGACGGCGGTTTCCCCAGCACCAGCTCGAATGCTGCTGATCCAGAGATCGTACGCGATTCTTGGGGGTGGACGGGCATGGGGCGTAGACCAGTCATGGTGTGCGCGACGGATGCCAACGGCGATGGGCTTGAGGGCCCGGGCAATGGCATAGTAGGCGGCCTTTTTGCGCAGAAAATAGTCCACAATGGCCCACGAGGTGCAGGGCCAACTGTCGTTCAGCTGCCAGACGAGCGCGCCGCCGCATTTGCGGTCCTGGCCCCACTGCCGCCGCCAGCCAACATAGGCGTATGCCATGGCATCGGCCTGGGCAGTCTGTGTGATGTGGACGTACTCCTGCTCGGGTGTAGAAGGGGGGTGTCAGCCGAAAAATAGGAATAAAATCAAACAAAATAAAGCAAAAGGGTCTGCTGGGGACAGGAACGAAAACGAACCTCAAGGTCGGAAACCGGTCGGAAGTTCTCCGCCAAGTAACCGGCGAGCCGGCGTTCTTGGCCGTCTGCCTTGTTGTGGAAATCGAGCACACGCGAATGCGAATGGCGGTCCGAGGGCTTGGGGGCAAAATATTCAATGGTCGGCAGATGAGGCAGGGCCTCCAGGCCAAATTCACTGTTGAAACGGCCTCCGAGAGACGCGTACACTTGGTATTTTCGTTGCGTACCATGCCAGACTAGATAGGAAATGTCCACTCTGTTAGGAAGACATTCAGGGAACGGAAAAAAAAAGAAAAAAAAAAAAAAAGAGATGTCCGCAAGTAGAGGGACCTTGCATCGTACCGTTCCACTCGTGGACGTCGCCCGTGCTTGGGTCGTCCGAACGTCGGCCATCGCCCGAGAAAGGCGAGCTCGGCCAGTATGGGAAGCCGCGCGGCAATTCCTCGGCGAGAACCTTGGGCAGCAAATGCTCGTAGATGTACCGGGCCGGGAACGTGGTCCTGCCGGGCTTCAGCTTCAGCCAGGACGCGGGATCCTTGTCTGCGGCGTCGTATTCGATCTGGTACGTCTCTTGGATCTGGTAGTCCTCGTTGTTGCCCGCATACAGCACAATCGACGGATGGGCCCGCAGGCGTCGGATGTTGCAGCGCGCCTCCTGTTCAATGCTTTCGAGCAGGGCCGGCCAGGTCGGGTATGACCCACAGGCGAACATGAAATCTTGCCAGACAAGAATCCCCAGCTCGTCGCAGGTGTCATAGAATACGTCTTCTTCGTAAATGCCCCCACCCCAGACTCTGGCAAACAAGACATTCGATTAGAGAGGAGGAAGACTTCTACATCAATCAGGGCAGCAGCTTTCACCCCCGGGGGGGAGGGGGGAGGCTGGCAAAAAATTCCTCTTACCGCGTCATAACCTGGCCACCATCGACCATGAGCCGAAGCCATTTCCGGTATCTGTCGGGGGCAATGCGCGGCAAAAGGGTGTCGGCCGGGATCCAGCAAGATCCACCGCAAAACACATCAATGTTGTTGATGCGGAAGTAGAAGGAACGTCCGTGCTTGTCGTCGTTCCGGACCAACTCCGCCCGCCGGAGGCCGATTCTCTTGGATGCTGGCTCGCCAAGAGGGGTCCCCGCTGGGCGCGCCAGAGGCTCGGCTACCAGGTCGTAGAGGACTTGGTCCCCGTAGCCGTGGGGGAACCACAGCCGTGGTTGGTCCAGGCGAAAGGGGACGCTTGCTGCGCCGCCTTGTTCGACGGAAGCTGTTGCTTCGAAGACGACATGGCCAGCAAGCCTGAGCACGAAGCGCACCTGGTCGGCCGGTCCGTCGACGTGGGCAAAGAGCGTTCCGTCCGCAAAGCCCAGGCCCGCATCAACGTTCACGTCGGACCACAGATCGTCGATCTTGGCGCGGTAGGACTGGAGACGGACTGGCCGCCACGGTCCGCAGCACATGAGAACCGGCCCCCAATCCCAGCCCTACATGTGTGGTTAGCGCACGAGTCTGGTGGTGTGGGTGCGGAAGGGGGGGAGCTTTTTTCTTGCTCTGCGGCCAAACAACCGCTTTTTTTTTCTGCAAACTGACCCAATGATACTGTGCCTTGCGCACTGCCATTCGGCTCACATCGCCATTGTCAGCGATGAATTTGTATTCGGGATGCTCGCTCTGGAGCTTTCGGCCGCGGAGAAGGGCGGGCTCGAAATCAATCCTGAGCTGGTTGTCGTTGCAGGGCGCGTTCAAGATGTTGGTCACGTCGATCGTATGAGACAGAAACATGTTTTCGCTTTCCAGGACGACCTGGCCATTGAGCGAGACGGACTGCAGGAAAGGAAAAAGAAGTCTTAGCCAATGAAGAAACCCCTCCCGTCTCCCGGGGCGAAACACACGAGATTCCCTTACAGCATAGGTGTCCAGTCCTTCAAAAACCAGAACAGTCTTGTGTCCCAGAGGCGTTTCGGGCGTAGAAAAGCGTACTCGGTACGTCCATGGCTGTTCGCCAACCCAGTCCGTGGCGAGTTCGTTCAGTTCCACAAAGGGGTCCGGAATTCTGTTGTTTTGTTAGCCGCACTTCCTGTCGGTACCGAAGAGGAGAGATCGTGTGTGTGCCCCTCGCTTGTAGCCGCGCTCGTCACTCACTTGTTGTTGTGCAGGAGATCAAGATGGACGACGGTAGGGACACTAGCTACAGGAAGCCATTGGTCATCTCCGCTGTCCGTTTGCTTGAATTCCCAGCCCGCACTGAGATTCTGGTTCAGCACCATCTGCTTCTGGAGGCTGTCGTCTCCCATGTTGCTGTATGGTAGCGTATGCTGGGGAAAAGCTGCTGCTGAGGGTCTGGGGACACGACGGCTGCTAGACCAGGAGCAATCAGGAGCAGCACGCTCTTAAGACAGTGCCGTGCCTATTGGTCCTCCAGCTGGACCTTGGCAGCATTCCGTCTGGTGACTTGCGTCCGACATTCCGACGTTCGTGCCCATGTCCTGGGCCCCAGGTGACGACACTTCTCCGGCACGCCACTGAGCGCTCCGGCCTTTCGGAGACTCGGCCGTCCAAACTAGGAAACTTCCGTTTGCTCCGAATGACTATTCTTGTTCCGGCCTTAGACCGTCTCAATGCAGCAACCGCCGAGTGATTCCGAGGACCCACGTCATGGCCCTCGTGGGAACTCCACTTCGCCTCCACGATCACCCACCACGTACACGGGACCGCACTCTCCCCCGTCGTAAGATTATGGGGAAATTGGGGAAATGGGGAAGTGGGAAGTGGAGAATCTGGGAGACAAAGTGGAAATAGACAACGAGGTCTGGTGATGCATCCATTCATTGGTTGCGCGGCCGAGCCCCGAAATTGACCTGATCGTCTATGACTTCTATTATATAATGAAACCTTGGGGAGCTGTTCTTGTATGGTAGCCGGCTCGGCATTCATTGTGCTGCACCGTTTCGAATTGCAAACAAAGCCAACATCAACAAAGCCAACACCAACGTCGAGACATGGCTGGCAAACTAGTCGAGGCAAGCTCTCACCATGAGAAGGAAGAGTATACAGAGGAGGCCCCCGGCCCTTCGGACCCTGCTATTACTCCCGAGTCGTTGCCGGAAGAATATCGGCCAGACCCGTGGAACCGGGGACACCTGAGGCTGTACCTGATATGCGCCTTGGTTTATTTGTGCTCTACGATGAATGGTACTGTTTTTTTTTGTTTTTTTTTTGTTTGTTTGTTTGTTTGTTTGTTTGTGTGTTTCTTCTTCTTGTCCAACTGCAGCCGCAAGCTTCCGTCACTGACAATCAACGTGTGCAGGCTATGACGGTTCCCTCATGGGCTCGATCAACGCCATTCCGGAATACCAGGACTACTACAACTTTGGACCCGATGGCGCTACGTCGACGGGGCTGGTCTTTAGCATTTACCAGATTGGCCAAATAGCAGGCGGCCCTTTCATTGGGCTGGCGGACTGGAGAGGCCGCAGGCTCACAATCTTCCTCGGATGCTTTGGCGTCATGGTTTCTACAATCATCGCATCTGTCGCCCCCAATCTGCCAACGTTCATCGGCGGCCGATTCCTGCTGTCCTTCTGTGCCATGATCGGGTACACGTCTGCGCCGCTGTATCTGGTCGAGATGGCTCCGCCCATGTACCGCGGCACGATTGCGGGTATCTTCAACACCCTCTATTACATGGGGTCCATCATTGCCACGTTTGCTGTGTATGGAGCCAACCTGCACCTCCCCGGCAATCTGAAATGGCGACTGCCGCTGTGGCTTCAGATGATCTGCCCCGGATTCGTGTGTATGGGGATTTTATTTCTCCCCGAGAGCCCTCGATGGTATGCCCTCCCTGTTAGAAAACCGGTGCATTTTTTCCCCGGGGTTTTTTTTTTTCCTTTTTCCCTTTCTTTCTTTTTCTTATTTCGGACAGTATATTCACATTTGGAATGTAGGCTGGTTGCCAGGGGTCGCCACGACGAGGCGCGGAAGATTTTGGTCAAGTATCATGCAAACGGGGACGCAAACGTAAGTCTGGGTGTGGCCATGGGTGTCTCTTGTCATTGGTGGGCCTAGTCACTTGAACTTACACATACGAAACAGCATCCCATTGTCGATCTGGAAATGTCCGAAATCACAGCCTCCCTAGCCACCCAGGCCATGGAACCCATCAAGAGCTACTTTGATCTTCGCGGGCTAGTGAACTCCCACAACAGGCGGTACCGGATGCTCTTGGTGGTGGCATTCTCGTGGTTTGGCCAGTTCAGCGGCAACAACATTGCGAGCTACTACCTGCCCACGATGCTGAAGAATGTAGGCATCACGTCCACCAATCTCGTGCTCCTGATGAACGCCATTTATGCTGTGATTGGATGGATCTTTGCCTTGTCGGGCGCACGCTTCCATGACATTCTGGGCCGCCGCAAGATGCTCATGGGGTCGTGCGCCGGCATGGCCGTGTGTCTTGCCGTTGTTGCTGGCACTGCCGCAAAGTACGAGCAGACAGGGAGCAAGCCAGCCAGCAGTGCCAGCATTGCCTTCATCTTTATATTCGGTGCCGTCTTCGCCTTCTCCTTTACGCCCATGCAACCCATCTACCCCGCCGAAGTGCTGTCCAGTAAGTTGTTGTCCGTCTTGGGAAATTGTGCACATCTACTTGAGACGGAATCTTTTCTTTTTGTCACCTTCTTTGAGACTAGCCCACTGACGCGTGCCGGTAGACGATGTGAGAGCAAAAGGCATGATGATCTTTGTTCTCACCTCTGGCTGTGCCGGCTTTGTCAACACATTCGCCGCGCCGCTAGCCCTGCAGAATATTCGGTATTGGTTTTACGTCTTCTTTGTCTTCTGGGATGTCTTTGAGTTCGCCTTTATCTACGTCTTCTTTGTTGAGACCAAGGGCCGAACTTTGGAAGAGCTGGAAGCCGTCTTTGATAGCAAGAACCCCAAGAAAGCGAGCCTTGTGAAGCCCGAGCGAGCTGTTAGGGCCTAGAATGTAGATAGAAACAGTCCCGGGATCGTCTAAAATCTTGAATTGGAACTTGAATCGCATATTTTGTAGGTTTCCACCAAGCCTCTGATTCCCCCATCCGGCGATTTCTTTTCGACCCCTTTTTTTTTGGTCCCAAGGCAGCTACGTAGCTGCTGGCCCATAGCACCTATCAGCCGATGAAGACGCGTAGGGCATTTTCAAGATGCTAATCCAATGGATGTTTATGAAAACACATGGTGCCTTCTTCCTCACTCGGGAGGACCACACGACAAACCAACATACCATCCACTTGCTGCGTTCTTTTCGTCATACATCCAGTAGCAGTTTTTTACCACTCCCCTCTTGGCTGACTTGGCCAGGATGAGCATCCATCACGTGGATACGTATATTTATGTGTATAGAAAGTTGTATTATACCTGCTACATTGCATTACACCAGATGTCACAGGCGTACACTATCGCACACTTGGATACACTATACCGAAAGAAATGAATCGTGTTGGCCATCAGCTCCGCTACACCACGACGGCTGGTGGAATGTAGCGTAGTTGATTGGAGCCCTGCTTGGCGGACACACAACCGCTGAAGCCATTGTTGTTCTCCTCACACCTTTCTCTTTCCCTTGGGCATTCTCGCGACCCAGTAGAGCACCATGGCCGCCGCGATGTTGAATACGACAAAGGCCCAGATGATGCCAAAGTTCTCCCAACGCTTGCTGTAGTCGGCCTCGATCTCGGAGAGGAACACGTTCGAGTCTTTGAGTTTGCAATATTGGCAGTCCCGCGTCGCATTCGCATTCCGCAGGTACCCGCCGACGTCGCGCATCTGGTCCGCCAGATACTCGTAGCACGTCTGGCCCGCCGGCGGGTCGATGATGGTGTACTCGCTCGCCGCACACGTCACGTCGACATTGGCGAGACCGGACGACATCATGGCCGAGACGAGATAGGACAGCGGCGAGGCGCGGTACAAGAAGATCCAGAAGTGCGGCATCTGGTTGGGCGTGACGAGGGCGCCGCAGAAGAAGTTGACCAGCACGTACATAAAGTTGGCCGCGTTGGCGCCGTCTTCGGCGGTCTCGGAGAAGGAGATGCAGAAGTGGGCAAAGGTCGACACCCACATGAGCCAGGCGAAGAACAGCAGCCACATGAGGACGCCTCGCTCCGTGCTCTGGTCGGCGGCGTCGGCGTTCTTGTAGAGCCCGATGGGAAAGTAGAAGAAGGCCCACATCAGCACCGAGGCAATGGCGTAGTACGGGATGTCCGAGAGAATCTGCGACACCATAAAGACTTTCCAGCTGTATGTGTTGGCCGGCCGTTCGCGCACTTCATACAAGTTTCGCTGGGTGACAAACTGGGGCATCTGCTGGGACATCAGTTGACCCACGATGCCGAACAGCTGGAAAATAGCAAACATTTGGTTTTCCAGGCCGCGGATGCTGAGCGGGCTGTTGAGGAACACGAGGCCGAGGAACAGGCTGACGACGGAGCAGATGGCCAGCCGGGAATAGACGTACCAGGGCGTCCGCCACGACTGCTGGAACACGCGCTGGCCGACGACCAGGAACTGCGTCCACAGAGGAACCGCAAACGCGCCGTACGTGGTCGGTCTGTTCTCAATGTTCTCGATGTTCTTGCTCTCCTGGTGGTGGCTGTCCGACGACGAGCCGTGCTCGCGGAGGCGAGACAATTCGTCTTGGACGTGCTGGAATTCTGGGCTGGTGCGCCAGACATGCTGCCAGTCCACCTCGGACTTGCTTCCCGGCGCGGCCCCGATGGCCTCGAGCATCCACTCGGCCGGATTGGCGTTGGGCGGACACGCGTGCAGGGCATGGCGCTCGAAATACTGAACGAGGGTGTTGGAGTTCTCACCAATGTCGCCTAGTATGAAAAACCGCGCGTTAGTATGCGTGCGTGCTTTGCCGGAAAAGAAGAGAAAATAAAATATGATAAAACACCTCCCCCCCCCCCAAGAAGAATAGAATACAAAGCTCACCAAAGTAGACCGTTTTCCCCCCATCGGCAAGCAGAAGCAGACGATCGAAGCGCTGGAACAGCATCGCCGAAGGCTGGTGCAGCGTGCAGAGGATGGACTGGCCCGCCTTGGACAGTTTTTCCAGCAGGCTGACGACGGCCCAGCTGGTCTGCGAGTCGAGGCCGGATGTGGGCTCGTCGACAAAGAGGAGGAGCGGCGGCTTGGCCGCCAGTTCGGTACCAATCGTCAAGCGCTTGCGTTGTTCGACGTTCAGGCCTTCGCCCAGCACGCCGACGACGGCATCGGCGTACTCGCCCATGTCGAGGAGCTCGATGACTTCCTCGACATAGGCGAGCTTTTCTGCCATGGGGACGTCGTGCGGCCGGCGGAGAAGCGCAGAAAAGATCAAGGACTGGACAGGGCAAGCGAAAAAGGTCAGCCAACGGTTACCACGTGAAGCTTTTTTTTTGTTTCTTTTTTCCCCAAGTTTCAACGTACCTCGCGCACCGTACTCGTTTCCAAGTGCAGATCCTGTTGCTGCGCATACCCCGTCTTGCGCTGGAAGCTCTCATCACGCATCTTGCCGTCGACGAGCATCTCGCCCGTGACGATGCCAATGCCCGTGCGGCGGTCAGCCAGGCAGTCGAGCAGGGTGGTCTTGCCGGCACCCGACACACCCATCAGGGCGGTCAGGGTCCCTGGCTTCACCCAGCCATCCACATTGTCCAGGATGCGCCGAGGCTTGCCTTTGATTTTGATGTCGTAGCACACGTTGTGCCAGTGAAAGACGCTCGTGGAGAGGGTCGGGCGTTCGCCGCCGTCGACCACTCTCTCCTTGCTGCCCGCGTACCCACCACCACCACCACCGGGCGTCTCCAGGATCCGCGCGACCGGGCTATGCAGCGACCGGGCCTCGAGGTCGTCGGCGGGCTTGTCCGGACCGGCGCGGTGCGGTGGGACGAACCCGCGACGAAACACGAGGACCTCGCCCTTGGACTTCTTGGCCGAGACGTACTCGCTCGCAATGAAGCACAGCGCGTAGTTCACCAGCGTCATGGCAATGAGGATGCCCACATTCCGCCACTTGTGCGCGTGGTAGTAGCTGTACGCCGTGCCGATGTGGGCGTCGCCGGTCACGTACGTCTCGCCGGGCACGGCGCCCACGACGTCGCAGGCCACGTTGGGGCTGCCGGGCGTGCCGTACGCGGGGATGTAGCTGGAGCAGCTGAAGTTGCGGTTGTGGTACTCGTTGACCATGAGCGACTCGTAGCCGTACGCCACCGGGTTCACGTAGTTGATCCAGCGACACCAGGAGAGCATGTATTCGATGGGCACCATGAAGCCCGTAAAGGTGATGAGGAAGATCATGAGAATGGAGGCGGGGATCATGGCCTGCCGTACCGTGCGGGAAAGGGCGGCGCTGGGAATGGTCGGTCAGTGCAACTCTGTGCTGCGGGCAGCTAGTCCTCCCCACGGACAGACGAAGGACGTACATGAACCGGAAGATGCCCGACATGGACAGGACGATGAAAAACGTGACCAATAAGTAGAAAAAAAAGTTGCCCGGGTGCCGGTTGAGATGCGTCATGAAGTAGAAGACCAGGTTGAACGATATGCAGGCCAAGACCTTGACCGGGAGATCCATCAGCACCGACGCGTACGATTCGGCCGAAGGATGATAAAACGCATAGCGCGCCTGCTTCTCGACAATGGGCCGCTGGGCATAGAGCGTCATGACTTCCAGGACCGACGCAAAAGCATTGAACATGACCGCCATGAACAGAATCACCTCGCGGCCGTTGAACGAATGCGTCGTCTCCTGCATGTTGTAGAACAGCGACGACATGATGAGCGCCAGCACGAGATTGCCCAACATGACGACGATCGTCGGGCCCGGATCGTGGAGGAACCGCCGCCACGCCCGCCACATGCAGATCTGCACCTGCTGCCCGTACGTCAGCATATACGGCGACTGGACGCGGTGGCCCCTGGCCTGGTAGGACCTCTTGCGCTGGCGGTACGCCTGTGCGTCGGGCCCGTCGATGGGATGCTGCGTCGTGTACTCGTCCATCTCGGCCTGGAGGGCCTTGTACTCGGCGCTCGCGCGCCACGCGGCGGCAAACTCCTCGGGCGTGCGCGGCGGGGCGCAGCCGGGACGGGGAATCCGCTCGCCGGGGAAGGTCATGGAGGTGAGGAAGTCGGGCGTGGTTTGTCGCGGGGGGCACTCGAAGCCCAGCCTCTCAAAGTAGGCCTTGGCCTGGGACGCCGGGCCGAAGTAGATCTGGCGGCCTTGGTAGAGGACGGTGGCTTTGTCGAACAGGTCGTACGCGGTTTGGGGGGCTTGGTACATGGAGACCGCGCACGTTTGGCCGAAGAACTCGGACTGCAGACGGAGTGTTTTGCAGAACCCGACGGCGTTGGCGGAGTCCAGGCCGCGGGTGCAACTATCAGACAGAGGACGTCAATGTGAGCATGCGTGGTCCCGGTTCTTCTTTGCAAGCAGGTGGGCGGCGACTGGGAAGAGACGGGGCGTGCTTACTTGTCCCAGCATTGAAAAGGCGCGTTGGACAGTGTGGCTTCCGCAATGGTGACGCGCTTCCGCTCGCCGCCCGAGACGCCGCGAATGAACTCGTTGCCCACTTTGGTGTCCGCCGTATGGCTGATTCCATACATGGCCATCACGACGTCCTTGAGTTTCGCGCAAAACCTACATGCGTAACATGCTGTTAGCAAGTCCGGTGCCGTCTTGGGCCATGCGGGCGGGTGTCCTACTGTGGACGCGATATTCCCTGTGGCAGCTCCCTCGGACACCGAGCCTGTGCCGCAAACTCCAGTGTTTCGCCCACGGTCAATTTCGGGAAATGGACGTCGACCTCTGCTGTGTAGATTGCATCACCGCGGTGGGCCGTGTGGAGCTCCTTGTCCGAGATGCCCTCGTAGTTGAAATGGCTGTCCTCGCCCACGAACAAGCCATCGCGATCCCCAGACAGCGTCTTCAGCAGAGTCGAGCAGCCCGAGCTAGGCGGCCCCAGCACCACACACATCTCTCCGGGGCGAATGATCCCATCGAACCGGTGCAAGATCCTGATGCGTCTGCGACGTCGCGCAAGCATGCCGGGAAGAGCCAGCCAGACGTTGGCAGCGTCTTTCTGGTAGTCAGCAGGGGTGGCATAGCCGAACACGCTGAGATGCTGGAAGCACACGCCCAGGCGACGAAACGGGTTGCCGCCTTCGAGCGCAACGTTGGCATAGTTGCGAGCCCAGGCAGACGCGTCGAACCGGCTGCTGGAAGGGTTCAGTGCGGATCCCGGGTCGTTTGCCCCAAAGATGGGCAGGCTCGCGACACCGCTGGTGCGGCCATCTCGGGCTGCTGTCGTGTGCGACGACTCAGAATACGTGGTGTCGATCATGTTTGCATGGCCGTCCTCGACAAGATTCGTTTCTTTGACTCGGTCGAAGTGGGAGAGCGTATGCCGAGTCCCAGAGCTGGAGCGATGGTCATTGTTCAACTCGTACTTTGCACCCTTTTTGTACGAATTGCATACACGGCGCGCGGCTTTGATCTTCCATTGTCCGACTCATCAACCAATCATTAATCAATTGCCGTGTGGTGATGATTTCCGAAAGACCTCTTCGGCCGAAATGTTCAATCTGCTGCATGCTGTTTCCGTCAAACCGTCAGTTTCGGACAATTCACTTAGACGGACGAGATCTTCGGCCGAGTGGGGAGTTAAAGCCGCAAGGGTACACACCACAAGTACTAAACCTCTTCCGTGACTGGTTGCTTCTATTATTGGCTGAACACCACCTGGCCACACCATGCGACCACGCGTTGTGGCGTCTTGTAGTGACAGGAGCGGCCCGCTTATGTAGCCTATCTTAGTCAGACGCTAGGTGAAGATCGACCTGCCACATAATTAGCCTGCGATCGCGGCCTTGCAATCGACGCAGCCTCCAGCTCTCTGCTCGACACGGCGTCGCGCACGGGGCCGTCGCCCTCGTCCGCCGCGGACACCATGAACAGCGCTAGGCACCCCAGCGTGTTGGCGGTGAGTACCCGGTACTGCAACATGAGCGAGCTCTTTCCCCTCATGATTGGCAGCAGCTCCGGATCTGCCTTCTCGAGATACTGCGTGAGCATCTGCCCGCCAGACACATCTCGGCAAACTCGACCTCGTCCGGCGTGAGGCCTTCCCCGAGCAGACCGGCACGACAGTCGTCCCACGCATAGCCCAGAAACCGGTGCATATCCAAAGTACTTCTTGCATGCTTGCCACACTTGCTTGGTGGTCAAGGCCGACCTGTGGTAGTGGAAACAGTTATTTCAGACTGACAAGGCAAGAACAAACACCGAGTGGCCGATACACAACGGAGGGTAGCAGGTTCAAAGGGGTACAATCACCGTGCGTATTGGGACACAGAAAGTTGCGTGGTCTAAGAGAATTTTCTCTTTTACCTGAAATTCCTAAAAGGGGTTTAAGAAACCAATTTTACAGTGAAGTATTCGTCGTAAATGCCAAAGATTGCCGAATACTACGTGCCTATCGCTCGAATGCAATATTTCATGTAAATAAGCCGACCTGAATCTGCAATCCGGCTGCTTGTATTCCAGAAATTCTTTCCAGAAAGGATTCTGCCTCACCTCATCCACGAAAATGAAAATAAAAGCAGCCAAGGATATTATACACCTGCCCGCTGCTTTTGAAGGATCAACTAGGCGCTCCGATATCTCAATTACACGGCGTTCCTTTATATATACACACTCGAATACCTGTGTAAAGACACTCTCAGTCACATAACCCATACTTTACGGGAGGCATCCGTGGTTTTTTAACAGTCTGCATTTACAGTCCGCCAAATTCACAGCCGAGCCGGACAAAGACATGGGCGTAACGGTCGAGGCCAAATAGGCAGGTTGCAGGGTGGTGGGGGACAGGATGAGTAAGGATTCCAGGACGGCGCGCACAGGGACAACGACGCGGAGAGTGCGGAGACCGGTAGATGTTCGGCCGAGACCTTGACGGATATAAGGCCACGTCCCCCCACTAGCGTCGAATAAGCCGAGCGAGTTCAGTCTTGTCTGTCTCGCACATCCGCAAACTGGCTGTATTAGTTGGTTAAAATCTTGGCTTTCGGCCTTTTGAGGAGCCTACTGCCTCATCCTCACACTCCTTCGCTTTTGCTTTTTCCGTCTGTCGAATTCAGACGGCCGAGCAGTTGCCTAGCACACGGCTCCCAGAACCGAAACGACTTCCACCAAGCCCTGCCACCACATTGCCCTCTCCGATGGACAAGCCGCCGACGCCGCCGCCGCGCCGACGCCGCAGACCCATGCGTTCCTGCTGGGAATGCCGACGCCGCAAGCTCAAATGCGACCGCACCGACCCCTGTGCCCATTGCGTCCGCCACAAGACGCAGTGTGTCTTCGCAACACACACGGATGTCGGCGAGTCCGGGCCTTCGCGGACAAGCTCCGGACCCGAGCCTGCGCCAAGGGCCCGCACGACAATCGGCTCCAGTGCGAGCTCGGCTGCGACGGTCCCGTCGTCCGACTCTGGCTATGGCGGCTCGGCGGTCACTGTGGCTTCCTCCCCTTCGAGCTTGCCGGGCGCCACTGGACCCCGTCGTCTACACAGCGTGCCTGTCTCGGACGCAGCGGCTTGTGCGCTCCGTCGACAGGTTCACCATTCTCTACCAGAGGCAACAGCAGCCATCTCGCGCGTGCTGCACCCAGCGTCTGTCGCTCCATCGCCGTCGGCAAACACGCCGCCACCATCGTCCCGTGCCCCCCTTCAGGCTCTCCTGGAACGAGTCAAACGGCTAGAAGACTCATACTCGACTCTATCGTCACGGCATGCCGACAGCGTCGAGGGCCCAGTCGGCTCCGCCGTCGAGACGCGTGAACCGGAGCCTGGCGCAGAAGACCCTGCCGTGCGCCACACGAATGCCACCCGTGGCGACGATGTGGAGGCGCAGGATTGGCAGGATGTCGTCAAGGCGAAGGCGAGGAACCTGGGGAGGACGCGCCGGATGGGCGACGCGCCGGACTTCGCTGCGATCATTCAGTGTTACAGTGCCATGCTGGGGAAGACCAGCGAGGATGTCTTCGGCGACGAGCCGGAGATCAAAGCGCTGCTGGTGGAGGGTGGCGAGCTCCTGGTTGAGTCCAAGCACATAGCCCAGCAGTTCAAGCGCGGGCGACCCACCAGGCTCGCTCCCACTCCGTCGGTCGTGCCCAAGCTCGGCCCATACCTCGTCCCGCCCTCCCGCGAGAGGGCGGATGCCATGACCAAGCTCTACTTTGCGTCCTTTGAGTCCACCTACCGCATCCTCCACGTTCCTACGTTCTGGGCCGACTACGAGAAATACTGGCAAGCGCCTGGGTCGGTCACCAGTGCCGTGTATCTCCAAATCCAGCTCGTTGTTGCCATTGGGTCGAGTCTGTACAACCATGGAGACAGCAAGGCCGTGCTCGACAACATGGAAATGAGCCGCCCATGCATCTACGCGGCCGAGAACTGGCTCGCCGGCCCACTGGAGAAGGACCGCCTCAACCTGAGCGGCTTCCAAGTCTACTGCCTGTGCATCCTGGCGCGGCAGATCTTCTCCGTAGGCGGGGACCTCGTGTGGATGTCCATGGGCGCGCTCCTCCATCGAGCCATGCAGAGCGGACTGCACCGCGAGCCAAAGCATCTACCGGGCGTGTCCGTGTTCCACGCCGAGCTCCGCCGCAGACTCTGGGCCACCATCCTCGACATGGTCGTGCAGGCTTCGCTAGACGCCTCCATGCCGCCGAGGATCTCGCTAGACGAGTTCGACATCGAGCCACCGTCCAACATCGACGACGAGGCGATCAGCGAGTCCACCACAGCGATCGTGCCGCACCCCAGGACGACGCTCACCAACACTTCGGTCCAGCTTGCCTTGCTTGACACGCTGCCGCTCCGCCTGGGCATTGTCCAGTATCTCAACGGCCTGCACTCGGAGCAGTCGTACCCGCGCGTCCTGTCGCTGAGCTCCCAGCTGACCAGCGCATTGCGCATGTGCAACAGTCTCGGCGCGACCGGATCACCACCACCCCCGAACCAAGCCTGCGATGCCGACCATGAGGCCCACACCACCACCACCATCACTCCTTTTCAGCGCAACTTCCTCGACTACCTCGTCCGCCGCTTCATGATCCCCCTCCACATGTTTTTCGCAACCCAGGCCCGCTCCAACCCCATCTTCCACTACTCGCTCACCGTCAGCCTCGACGCCGCCCTCGCCCTCGTCTCGCCCGTGACCCACACGACCACCACGTCCCCTCCCGGACACGACAGCGAGACCGACGTCTTTGACCGCCTACTGTCCATGGCGGGCGGTCTCTTCCGCGAAGGGTTCCGCGCCGCGCTGACCGTCATCTCTCTCGCGCTCCTCGTGCACGTCGCCACGCAGCAAGCAAGCGGCGCGCTTCACCGCGCACCGCAGCACCGCACGCTGCTCAAGGCGGTGGTGCGCGATCTGGTCGCGCTGGCGGAGCGCCGCATCCGCCACGGCGACACGAACATCAAGCCGTACATGTTCTTGAATATGGTGCTTGCACAGGTGGAAGCCATGGAGGCGGGGGCGCGCTCTGGTGAGGGCGCGCTGAAAACGGCGCTGGCGAGGAGTGCGGTCGAGAGCTTGCGGTTTTGCCGGGATGCGATGCAAGCGAGGGCCAATACGATGGTGCTTCTGGGTGGGGAGGCGATGGAGTTTGGTGCGGAAGGGCTGGATTTGGCTGGGAGTAGGGGCATGGAGGCGTTTGAACTAGACTGGAACGGGGCGAATTTGGCTGCAAGCATGGACTTTGAGCCGTTCGAAGCGAATTGGAACTGGCAGTCTCTTCTGACGACTGGGCATCAATATGGGGCTGACAGATGAAGCCTGCACGGTACTACGATCTTTTATCTGTTTGTAAGTAGGGGAGCTGTTTGGTGGGTTGTTCGTTTGGATATGACCTGTGTGCGCAGTATAGCCTCGTTGTCTGATAGACACTCAATGTACCCAGCCTTGGTCACGCATCGGTGATTGGACTCAAGTCAGTGTTCTGTTCTTTGACGACACCAACGATGACCGGACAAGGCTAGAACAACTAGAATAAGGCTGTATGGTAACGTGACGACAACGTGGACTAAACGAAAATGCTGCTTGAGTGAACAACAGGTAAACTCCAGGTAAGACATGTACATAATACGGTTCGATTGGCGGAAACAACTCTTCAGCGGGACCGTTGATGTAAGCACCGGGTTTTTCGGACAATAGACAGAGACTAATGAAAATGCCTATGCAAGGTACCCGTTCAGTCGGCGAGTATCAATGCAAAGGGGTGGTTGTCTTACAACACGCCGCCTACGCCCATATCCACAACACACTTTGGAAGACACATAAAACAATAGCCGAGTACTGTAGCTAAGCCACCCTTTTCTTTTCACAATCTGGTTACTGCACAGCAAAGGGCCATACATCAGCCCACCGACCTTGCCGGCACTAGATCTATCGTATTCGCACGCATGCCTAGAGTGCCTTCCGGACCTCATAGGGAACGGCGTGCATGTCATCTTGCTGAGATCCCAAACGCCACTAGTCGCAAACGGATTCTCGCCGAGTCTGGGGTGCAGGTGATCAAAATGGTACAGATTCCTTACAATATGCGACATCCATTCTCACTCATTTTAGTTGATGGTAAAGACGCTCTCGGGAATCGGAGCATGACGTTTGCGTTCAAGTCGTGGGGTGACCACATATGACAGCGAAAGGACTCAACCACACAGACATGATCGACATAGTATGAGTGGAAATCATCCTGGGTTCTATCTAGCATGTTGCAAAGTCTTCTAAAGAATAGACACAAACATGTTAATAAAGTGGAGCCTAGGCCTTGCAGCCTCATTACGGACCGAGTTATTCTAGCAGCCCATGGCATGCTGCTTTTGCTGGCCACAAAAGATACCCCTTTCCAACTGTTTCTATGTGGTTTCCGTTCTTTCCGCCGCGCCCTATTCCGATATTGCCCTTTCTCTGTACCACCGATATCAAGGCTGAAAATAAGTTCGCAATTTGTCAGGTCACGCAAGAAATTTTACTTGACAAGGTCAGAGGTTCTTCTGATTCCACTGATCCGGTTCGCAGCATTCCGCGAGGCCCTGATAGGATATATGTGGGCTCGTCTCTAGTAGGGGAGCTTGTCCGTCGCATCTTGGCTTTGACCCGCTCCGTCCTCCGTGCACTGTCGCGGACAAGCTGATGGCCAACAATTTCCGGCCATTTAGAGTAATGCAACGGGTGGCTGAGCGGCTTTTTGCATTCACTCGGCCGAAAGCACACGGCACGAACTCACCGAGAACATCCCCCAGGGCCGCGTGTCGGCCGAAGACACGTACCAATTCACCGATTCACCGACGACAAGCAAGTGTTTTATAAAGCCAGCAGGATCACGCAGACTGGGGTGAGGGAGCCTCCATTCCCCATCATCCCAAACCGAAGCGCAGAAGTCCCGACAATTCCCGCCCATTGATCATTTGGTCCACCTCCCACCATGCCGCCATTGAAGATCCTCATCAACGGTGCCGGTATTGCCGGCAATGCGATTGCCTTCTGGCTCTGCAAGCTTGGTCACGACGTGACTGTTCTGGAGCGATTTCCTACCCTACGAACGTCTGGATTGCAGCTCGATCTGCGCGGCCACGGAATCGAGGTGCTGAAGCGCATGGGGCTCAATGAGGCTTTCCTGGCCAAGTCTGTCAAGGAAGATGGTGCCCAGTTCGTTGACACCAACGGAAAACGAGTGGCCTATTTCCCCAAATCTGGCAACAGAACGGTGCAGGCCTTCACATCCGAGTACGAAATCATGCGAGGCGACATCTGCAGGATATTCTACGGCGCCACCCAAGACCGAGCGACGTACAAGTTTGGAAACTCGGTCCAGGAAGTTGAGGACACAGGCGATTCGGTCCGGATACGGCTCACCGACGGTACGGTCGATCAGTACGATCTGCTCATCGGTGCCGATGGTGTGGCGTCGAGCATTCGCAAGATTATGCTGGGGCCTGATGTTCCCGAACAGTTCGTTTCGTTCAACGGCCTTTATGGGTCTTACTTCACCATCCCCGAACCGATGAAGCCTGGGGAGGGGTACAAGGCATCGATTTACATAGCGCCGGGCAGCCGAGTCCTCATGACACGGAGGGACAACCCAGAACGGCTCCAGGTATATATGGGAGGGAAAAGCAATTCGGAGCGACTCCGGAAGGCTCGCCGTGGCGACACCGAGGAAGAAAAAGCAGGCATCGCGGAGCTCATCCACGGTGCTGGTTGGCGAGCGGAAGAGATGCTGGAACATCTCAAAGAAGCCGACGACTTTTACTGCGAGCGCTTGGGCATGGTCAAGCTGGACTCTTGGCACCGGGGGCGCGTCGTACTCGTCGGAGAAGCGGCTTGGTGTTCGTCTGTCTTGACTGGCATGGGCACGACGTCTTGCCTCGTGGGCGCGTATGTGCTAGCCGGTGAGATTGCCCAACATTGCGGTCGTGGAGACAAGGGGGGGAAGGATGAGCCGGAGATCGTGGAAAAGAACCTTGCCATTGCGCTGGACGCTTACGAGCAGAAGTTCATGCCCTTCATGCGCGAAGTGCAAGACGGTCTTTCGGCGAAAACGGGCACGAGAACCTACATGCCCTCATCCCAATGGGGCATCTCTATACTGAACTTCCTGATACGCGTAATCGCTTTGCTGAGGTTGAATGTGGCGGGTGAGTGGATCATCCGGGAATCCTTGAGGCATTGGACGCTCCCGAAGTATACAGAACTCGAGTAAGGATAGTTCAGCAGTGAGCGTTAGCCATGATGTCTCCAGCTTCTTTCCTACAAATAGTACCATAAACCTGCGCCGGCCTATTTTGCGCTGCCTGGTTCTTGTGTTATATTGTGACAGTTGGATAAGGTGCCAGCCGTCTTGTGTTGGTTGTTGTAGCGGCCGTTATGTGCGCAACATCATGAGCAGCGTGCGGCTAAGTGGCATCCCAACCGCAAAGTCCCAAGAAAGACCCAAGAAAAGGCAAAGCCCTTGGCACCTTGGATCCTTCACTTTGAAACACGGCACAGAGAAAACACTGCTGATTTTTTCCCCCGTAGAGGAAATACAGTTACTCCCGAAGATGCATGAGCCAAGAGGCAGAATAAAACTTCCGAAAAAAGAAGACAAAACGTGTTATTTATCACGGGATCCTTTTCTTAGCATGCAGACTCGACCTGGCCCATAGATGCATTGCTTTGTCCTTCGCATCCAATCCTACCCAGCAGCTCCTCTTCGTAACCACTGCCGCTCGTGCTCAACTATGGGAGATCCGTCTGTGTCTCCAGCCATGGCTCAACTGCTCCTCTATCGTTCCGTTGCACTGTTTCTCGTGGTAATATCATGGGCCGCAACGCATGTACTACAGGGTATCCCCGGCGCACGAGCAGCGGAAACACAAACGAAAACGACAAGTCCATTCTCCTCCTCCTTCTCCAGCGAGCCACCGATCCCCAACACCATCGAAGGATCTGCTGCCTCATCCTCCTCGCAGCAGTGCAGAAACATCCATGCCCCAAACAACAACCTTCTCCACCACCGCCACCCTGCCGTTACTGGCCCTCTGTGTCGACCACCCGTCGACAACGGAACCAAGATACCACGGACGTGGGCACCATGGACGCATCGTCCGGTTTGTCTACTGAACAAGAGCAAGGGCAATGGGGCCCATTCCTCCTCCTCCTACTGCCTGTTCACCCATGCCGTCTTGGGTGACGGTGGGGGGGTCAGTGTCGTGGCCACACCGGAAGCGGCTGCTGACTTGGCCGCCATGGTGGCCGCCCTTGCTATGGACAACCCTACCACCCTGGCATACGAAGGCGACCATGGTCGTGGCCCAACCCATGATGATGATGGCCTCAACTATGGCCACCACCACCACCACCACCACGGCCTGAACCGTGGCCATAGCGCCACCGCCGTGCGAGTCGTCCCGGGAAAAGGCCTCGGGGTCCTGGCCACGCAGCCCATCCCTCGCGGCACTGTGCTCCTCTCGGACCGCGTCAGACTCCTGGTGGATGTGGAGTTCCCTGCGCGCGTGCGTCGCGTCCACGGCCAGCAGCTGCTGCACCAGGCGGCCGGGCAGCTGGCCGCCAAGGAGGACGTGAGACGGCTGGCACGCAATCATCGCCCGACACAGCAAGACCATGAGCAGCCTGCTGTCGGTGAGGCCGAGGAGGCCATCCTGCGGACCAACTCGTTTGCCGTGACGGTCCATGGGGTGTCGTACATGGCCCTGCTGGCAAAGATTTCTGTGCGTACTGTTGGGCTTTCTTTGGGGACTCTCTGTCTCTCGTATTGACTAACGCATCCCAGAGAATCAACCACGCATGCAATCCAACGTAGGATGAAATGCCCGGCTGCATTTCAAACTCGTGTATTAACTGACCAACACACTAACACCCTATGCAGGGCCGTCACGCGCTTCCATGCACACAATCTTTCCATGGATGTTCTGGCGTTCCGGGACATCCAACCCGGCGAAGAGATTACCATCAGCTGTAGGGGCCCGTTTGCTCTCTTCCACCAGTTTGCCTGTCCTGGCTACCCCTAACACACGTAACTAGACACCGACTTTGGCTTGACCTATCGCGAGCGCCAGGCAAGACTCCAGACCCGCTGGGGCTTCACCTGCACCTGCGGCCTCTGCCGCGGCGGCCCCGACGCCGACACCGTCGCAGCCTCCGACCGCCGTCGGCGTCGCGTGGCCACCATCCGCGGCGAGGTCGTCGCGCTCCTGCAGCAGGGTCGCGTCCACGCGGCCGTCCACACGTACGAGGACGAGCTGCTGGGCCTCGTGCGCGCCGAGCACCTGGCCGAGCACATGGGCGAGCACTACGGGGTGCTGGCCCGGCTGCACCGGGCGGCCGGCAACCGGACGGGCGCTGCGCACTATGCACAGTGGGCGATCGACGAGATGGAGGTGTTTGGCGGACGCGACGTGTTTGCGTCTGTGGCCGAGCTGGAGGGGATTCTCCAGAAATGGAGGGAAGAGGAATGGACAAAGGGGGCGGGAGTAGAATGATGGGGACGCCTTGATGATGGAAACAATGGAAAATGGGTATTTCAATGAGTCGACAAACCCAAGCTGCTAGACCATGGCTCGCTTCTCGCACTCTCCTCCCCCTCCCCCCCTTCGCCTCGCCAGTTTTGCGGCCTCCTTGGCCAGGAACGCCTGTCTTGCGTGTATATGCTCCTTGCCGTGCTTCTCCTCCAGATACTGCCTCGTTTTCTCCGTCCTCGCTTGCTGCGCAGCTGTCGTCGATGGGGACGAGGGCGTGCCTCTTCCGGGGCGTGTGTTCTCTTTGTTGTCGCCCGCAGCCACCAGCAGTTGGTCGTCTTTCTTGGTCCAGACACCGCGCATGTCGGGCGGCACACCGGCACCCTGCATCAGCTGCTCCATCACCACGCCGGCCAGGCCCGGCGCGCCGTTTGTCGCTCGCAATGCCTGCAGCACATAATCCTGCGGGTAGCGCAGCGCAACAAACCGGTCGACAACCGCCAAGTTGGAGTCCTGGCTGTCGTCGACTGCTGCTTCTGCTGACGCCGTGCTCGGCAAGATGTCGACCTGGTCACCTACTACTACTATGTGTTGGTCAACTCTGATTTCATGTAGAAGAAACTCATTTCCGATTTTCTCTTTGTAGGGACACTTGTAGGGACACCACGTCATGTCCGTTTTACCCGAAACCTATCATGAAGGGATATCAAAACAGTATAGTACAGAGAAACGATAAGGGGAGGGATGATTTTTTTTTTCAACCCCAGCAGAAGAGAAACACTTTTTTCCCTCCAAAGGTCATCCCCCCAACTTCCCACCAGAAAAAGGCAACTAAATTTTCCCAAAAATATTTTAGGGTGCAGTACCTCGCGATCCCTGGCTGTATGACACCTCCTTCAACGGCGGTAGCTTTGGCACACCCGATGACCGATGCGCCCCGCCAAACGATGCTGGCAACGATCGACGGCTCGTCTTAGAAGCCGAAGACGTCGTGGTGTGCCTCGCCGGAGCCGGCGACGCTGAAAACCGAGATGACGAAGCCGCATTCGCCCGTGGGCCCGGCAGGCTCAGAGGATACGCCTGCACGACCCGCTCTTCCGTGTACAGCTGCTGTGATGGCGTCGTGTCGACCCCATCGCCACTGCCACCCACGACGTCGCCCGCCGCGGCCTGTGTCTCTGGATCGTAGGCAAAGTCTTGCGTCTCTGGCTCAGCCGTCGCAGACAGTTGTCGCGAGCTCCTCCGGTCTACTCCGCTCGACCGGGACGTGCGTGGCGGTGGTGTTCTTTGGGCGTCGCGCGACCTGACCCGGGCGGGCCGCTTTTCAAAGTGGTCTTCATCGTCTTCATCGTCTTCGTCGTCTTCATCGTCTTCATCGTCTTCGTGGTCGGACGAAGCGGGATGGTCGGCCTCGATACGGACGCGTTTGGACGAGCTGGGCGTGCCGTCAGAATGGCCGCCGCTGCTATAAAAGGCTGCCTCGAACATACGCTTGGCACTACCCATGAGCGTCCTGTGAGGTGTAGCGGCAGCAGCAGCAGCAGCAGCAGCAGCATGGGAGGATGGTCCCTTGCCCGCCCTACCTGCATCCCGCCCTTCCTCCTGCGTGGCTCCGTTGGTGCCGTTCTGGGATGCGTCAACATCGTTGTCGTCGTCGTCGTCATCGTCATCTTCATCGTCGCTCCCTGCCTTGAACATCTCCAGCGCCTTCTCAAACGCGGCCAGGTTATGATTGTACCAGCGAGACAGGCTGACTTCCACGGCCGGATATTTGGCCACATCGAGGCCGAGAGACCGGACAATACTCGGCCAATCGCGGTTTTCTGGGTTAGGCGATATTTCCTTGACCGCCATCCACAGTGTCCAGATCTGGAGATGCACGCCACCAATGAATATGGACGTGGGGACATAGAGACCGTGACGCTCCGAGAACAGGTCCAGGTCGCGGTGGAAATTATCCTCCTCATCGTCCTGCATGGCCACCTCGTTCAGGATAGACATGTCGCTCAGGACGGGATCCGCTGAGAGTTCCTGGCTGTCAGCCCCGCTATGGCTCCGGCCAACAAGGTTGTCACCTGCGATGCTGTCTGCAGGAGGCAAGTTATCAAGTAGGCCACCTGCGGCATAGTCTCCGTGGTCTTCGCGCTCTTCGTGCTCTTCCAAGGATTCCTCGGCAGCTATTTCGACGGATCTCTCAACCACAACTTTGTCGGTGACTCCATAACTCTCGGGAACGGGTGTCGGATAGCGCGGCTCCGACTCCGGCTGCGATGCCTGCTCATGGCGAGAAGCTCCCCCGGATAACTCGGGCAATCGCTCGCTAAGCTGGTCATACAAGTCTCGCCATTCGGCGGCTGGGGTATCAGGGAACTAGTGTACCAGGGGTTAGCCGTCTTCTTGTTGCTGTTTTTTTGCTGTACACACGTTACGAAAGACAAGGAAATAAAATAGAAATAAAAAAAACTGGAGCTGGAGCTGGAGCTGGAAAGCATACCTTTTCATGCAAGGCCTGGAATAGACGCTCATCCACTCTGTCTACGCCATGTCTCTGCGCCTTTCTCAACGCATCCAACAGATGAACGGTTTTGTCGAGATTCTCGCCGCGACTGCGGTCGATCCGTTCAATTTGTTGCGGCTGTGTGGGTTGGTCGTTGTCCCTCTCCGATGATTGGAACAGACTCGGTTCTCGGCGTGCGTTGGCAGGAGAGCTCGGCTGCTGTTGTCGTCGCTGCTGCTGCTGTTGCCGATTAGATTTCTGCGTCCGCGTCCGTTGCGCAAAGGTCTGGTTTTCTAATGGCACAAGAACAAGAAATTGCAGTTTTCTCTTCCACCGCTCTCGCCACGATTGCCAGGAATGGTGAGGGTACTACACGCAAAGGGCAGATACATTAGTGACACTTCCATTAGATAAGACAGCGCATTATACAAAACAACCCCCCAAAAAGGACGTGTAAATTACTCACTTTGTTTTCAAATTCTATGAACAAATTGTTTCCCTGAAGACCGTGGGTGCCTTCCAAGTCGCACTTTATCATGTAATCGGTCAGAAGTTTGTCGTCGGCCGCCGTGAACTCGGTTCGGCCACGCCGCCTCATGCTGACGGTAGCCTGACGCTGAGCATATGTTTCCCGGCCATCGTTCTCTTTCCTGAGCATCGCAGGAACCGAGTACTCTGTTTCGAGAAGCAGTTTGTCCTGCTCAATCATGTCGTTGATATAGGTGTAGGAATAGGCCGTGGTGTGGGTGGGATTCCTTCGGTGGTCTGTGATACACATGGTAGCATTGCGCTCGAGTACAACGACCTCGCCTTCATGATCCTAGAGACCAGATGTCAGAGAGACGAGAATGAGAAATAAGGGGCGCCACCAGGTGTAGCCAAAGCGCGTCTAGGAGCGCCAACCTAGACACCACCCTTGTTCCGCCCAACATACAAGTATCTTCTGCCTTATATCGGAAGGGACAGTCTTGGAGACCCAAAACTTCATGCCCAAAAAGGAAACCATGGCAACAATCGTAAAGGGGTGTTCCAGCAACTGTGTGCGATCAGTGTTGCTATGCGCACAGCAAGAGTCGCGTATGCTGGGATGGGCTCAGTTGTCGGATGGAGGGTGGGAGAATGTGCCGATCGTCTTCGTTTTAAGTCGATCACCGTGCATGTCAGCACCAAGACCCCACGTGCTGTGCCTCTGCGTTCTGACGGACAATTCCCAGCGCAGCTGATGCGGCCGTGGCGCGTCCTAGAGCAGGCGAGGAGGGTAGGTCGGTGATGTCGGACGCGTGATGCCAAATGCAGTCACGTTGCGGCGTCATTGCGATAGTGGGTCGTAAGGCGTTCTGCCACTAAACAATGACCTTAGACACCAAGTCACGTGTGCTGCTTTTAACGACAAGTCAATAAGTGGGGAATAACAAACGACTGAGAACCAATTGAGGGCCGTGAAACTCTTGAGTTTGTTGCTCATGATGCCAGCAAACTGAGACTGCGTTTACACTTGCGAGTAGAATTCGGTCTTATCTTCGGCATGTAGGAAAGTTTCCCATGCCCTTTGACATCGCTGTCACTGAGTCGTGCTCTAGTGCTACGGGTCTCGAGTGGGCGCATGCTTTGGCTCTGCTCGTTCGTTCTCACTATGTTGGTTGAATTGCCCAAGTCATGGGAGACGAGGCTGATGTTTTCCGTTTCCATACTGTTGCCTATGTAGGTGAGTGTATACGCGTTTTTCTTTCCTCTGAATCCGATGCTGGTCTTCGGCTGCTGTGAGGGGCCTCGGTTCCCTGTGTTGGAATAGCGTGCAACGTCTTTGGATCAGCAGCCCAGCCTTCCCTGAAACCCTGCCCAGCCCCACCAAAAGGGCAGCCAATGGGCGCTAGGCCCCCCAAATACAGATGGCTCAGCTTCAGCCTCCCGGTGACGAAGCATTTCTCCGTCGCAGTAAACCATCTCCGAGCTGGCCGCCGACGACAGGCCCCCTTCCTCTCCGTTTGCCTTCTGTGCACACGACCACAAAACATGTCCCGTGCGATCTGACGAACTCGACGAAACGCCCTGCACTTCCTCAGAACTATTCCCCCCAGTGGACCACGCGACAGAACCTCAAGGGGGGGGGGCCTTTTTTTTTTTAAGGGGCCTTTTCTTAGGGCCAGAGAGAGAGGGTTTCCCCTTTGTCCTTGTGGTGCCGTCTTTGTCCACGTCTGGACCGAACAGATTGCATACCAATCAGCACACTGTCTTCGCAGGCCTCTCGCCCTTGCCGTTGATAGCTTGCAAAGATGGGCATCATAGCGACCATCGCCACAGTGGTGCTGGTCATCTCGCTGCTGACGTTTGTGGCCTTTTTCGGGCGACTGCCAGTATTTAGGTAAACTTTCTATCCTGGGAGAAATCGGTCGAGGAACAAAGAAGAGCGAGACAAAAAGAGCAGAAAAGAAAGAAGGACTGACATGGCGTTCAGGCACACCCCAATAGCATGGCTGCATCGGCTCTTTGTCGTCCACATCCCTGGCGGCGTGCTGGCGGCCGACCAGAAGCTGACGGCCGGCAAGTTCACCTCGTCGCTGCGCCGGTTTGGCCATTTCATGATGAACGACAAGCACCCGACAGTGCTGGTATGTTGCCGTCTCTCTCCGGTCGTCCTGCTGCTATCCAAGATACCTGCTGACCAACCGACCGTGCGTGGCAGATCTTCTTCCTCGGCCTCCTCATCGGCTCCGAATACCTGGCCATCCCGATCGCCTGGCCGCTCCTATCCTCCTTCCAAAAGACCTGCGTGGTCGTCTTCGTGGCGCTCCCCTACGTCTTCCTCTACCTCGCGGCCTTCACCGACCCGGGCACCGTCTCGCTCGGCAACCTGCGCGAGCACATGCGCCAGTATCCCTACGACTACGCCCTCTTCCACCCGGGTGCCCGCTGCACCACCTGCAACCTGCTCAAGCCGCCGCGTAGCAAGCACTGCCCCATCTGCAAGCGCTGCATCGGCCGCCTCGACCACCACTGCATCTTTATCAACAACTGCGTCGGCGCCGGCAACCACCACTATTTCCTGCTGCTGCTGCTGTCGACCGCCGTCCTCACCCTCTACGGCGGCGTCGTCGCCCTCGGCCTCGTGTCGCACCAGATCCGCCAGCGCTACCCGACCTGGTCGCTCATCCCCTGGCTGGCCCGCCGCGCGACCGACCCGACGCAGCGCCTGCCCATGCACGAGTGGCTTGTGGTGTATTCGTGGGGGCTGCGCAACCACGTCAGCCTGGGCAGCGTGGGCCTGCTGGCCGTGCTGATCACGCCGCTCGTCTGGGGCCTGTTTCTCTTCAACCTGTGGAACGTCTACTCCGGACAGACCACCAACGAGAGCCTCAAGTGGTCCGACTGGCAGTACGACATGCGTGACGGCAACGTCTTTCGGCGGCGGCTGACACGCGATCGTAGCTGGGGTCCCGGCGGCGGCGGCGGTGGCGACGGCAGCCGAGACGGCGCGAGCAGAAGCCCGGCAGCCGTGAATGCGTGGACGCGCTGGCCCATCGAGCCCGAGCACGTGCTCGTGCGCACCGAAACCGGCAAGCCGCCGCCGTCGCTGGAAAACGCCGGCATCCCCGGTGTCGGCGAGTGGCAGCGCATCCGGCGGCTGCGCGAGATCGACAACATCTACGACATTGGCTTCTGGGGCAACCTGATCGATGTGTTCGTGCCGAGCCACAAGTTCACGTCGGTCGACCTGCCATCCGTCGAGTCGCGTGGACGGCCGCGGAAACGGGTTGCTCGCCACTGATTCGAAATTTTCTGTACTCTCTCTTTTCTTGGAGTTTTTTTCATGTTCTTTTGTTCCTTGAACATGCAGATGCAGCATTGCTCGGGTTATACTTGGGTTAGGTTACTGACGAGTTTGGACGGCGAAACTGGGAAATACAGCATGGTAGCGAAGGCATCGTGTACATTAAAAGAAAGAGCACCAAGGGATTGAAAGCTGCTCGCTTTGTAAAATATCCGGGGAAGAAGCATGTGGGACATGAGGTTTTCAGTTCTATGCTATGATACACATTATACATATATACTTTGTACAAGAACGCCATTTTGCTCTGCCATTGGTCTTCGTAGCTTACACGTGAATGCTTTTTATTTTTTTTATTTTTCTGGTTCCCTCCCTTCCTTTTTTTCTAGACAGCCACTCGCGATGATCGGCTAGCACTCCCGGCCTTCCATGCCCGTCTCCGGCCGGCTGCTGGCCGTGCAGCCGGAGCGGCCACCTTTTTCTTGGCCGCTTGCATCTCCGCGATAAACCTGAGCTCGTCCGTCTGGTCCACAGTCGTTTCCGTGGTCGTCTCGGACCAGCGGATCTCATCAAAGGGCACGGTTCGAGGGGTCGGTGAGCCACGGCGGGGAGCAGCATCAGCGGCACCGTTAGCAGCAGCAACACCAGCACTACCACCACCAGCGATGTCTTTGCTCTTCCTCTCCTTGCGCTTGGCCGACGACGATGACGACGACGCCGTCTTTTTGGACTTGGCCTCCTCCTGCGCGGTCGGGATCAGCCCGGCCATGCGGCAGATCGCCAGCCGCGTGCCGGCCACGCCGAACCCGCCGCCCTTGGGGTCGCCCGCGCCCGTCACAAACACCTCCCGGTCCCATCCCTGGCCCTCCATCCACGGCACCGTGCCCATGCTGTCGCGCTCAATCTCGCGCAGCGTCTCCCACACGCGGGCACAGCTCGCGCGCAGCTTGGCCTCGCCGGCCGAGCCCGACAACACTTCCTCGGTCGTCATGGCGCCGGCCCCCGGCAGCAGCTTGTCGGCCTTGGTCAGGACTACCATGGTGCGCACGTTGGCGTCCCGCAGCATGCCCAGCGCCTGCCGGTCGCCGTCCTTGATGCCGGCCACGGCGTCCACCAGCACGACCGCGCCGTGCAGAGCCACGCGCCGCTGCAAGTACTTGGCGATCTCGACGCCCCACTCGGACCGCGACATGTAGCCGTAGCCGGGCATGTCGATCAGCACCAGACGGTGCGTCGGGAAAGGTTCACCCGCCTTTTGGGCACGTCGCTGCGAACGGGAGCCGGGCCCGGACGACAACTTGTTGCGGGCAGGGCCCTCCTCCGCCTCCGCATCCTTCTCCTTCTCCTCGGTCTGCCCAAACGAGGGGACCTTTCCTGGCCGGGGCCGAGGTCCGAACCCGTAGCCGTTCATCATCGTTGTGCAGCCCGCGCGGGCACTGGTGATGGCCAGGCCTACCCGGCTGTGTTTGGCACCGTGGCTGCGGCCGGCCTTGCCGCCAGTCTCGAGGCCGGCAAGCGCATTGAGGAGCGTGGACTTGCCGACGTTGGAGCGGCCCAGAATGCAGACTTCGGGGATGTGGGTGTTGACAGGGAGGTTGAGGAAGCGCGGAGCAGAGTAGAGAAATCGAGGCGGCGGGTTGAGGAAGAGGGCGTTGGCGTGTGCAAGGGAACTCTCGCTAGGTGTACGACCGGTCACCGCAGGCGTGTCTTCGGCTGCCACGGAGGTCGAGTCCGAGGGTTCTCTCGAGGTAGAGGACGCGGTGGAGCTCGGGGGGAGGTAGGAGAGGGACGGGAGACGCTCGTGTCTTGGTGGTGGTGGTGGTGCTTCGGCTGGTTTCTTCTTCGCCTCTTTACCAGACTTTGCACCAGACTTTGCACCAGACTTTGCCGTCTTTGTAGAACTCGTGGCCTTTGCAGGCCTTGCAGACTTTGCAGACTTTGTGGATTTCACAGGCTTCGCTGGGGCGGCAGCCAGCCTTGTCGTCGAGAAGTTCCTCCGCCGTGATGGTGTAGACGAGGCTGCGAAAGTGGAAGCTTTCAAGGAGGGTGTTGCTGTGCGTATGGAGGGCGGTGCTGCTGGTCTGGACAGGGCCAACTCTACGACCATGCCCCGTAATGGTGCCGGCAAAGCCAGCAGGCGAATATTCCACCAGCTCGCTTTCATTGTGTCTGCTGGCCAGACTTGTGTCTGGGGGCGCAAATTACAATCAATGGCTGTGGGGGAGTTTTGACGTTGAAAATTGGGTGCCAAAACGGTAAAGTCTCCACTCCAAAGCTAGAGGAGCTTGCACTAGCCAATGAGACCGCCCGGTTCACATCGTCGCCGTGTTTTTTTATTTTTTATTTTTTTTTTTGGCTCCTCAGCCCGAACAAACGGGCTCTAAACTCGGCAAACTTCTACCGCAGCTGATTGCCTCCATTGACAGACGACACGGACAGTCTACACATTTCCGCAGCGTCCTTCTTCCGATTCAACATGTCTTCCGCATCCGCAACCAAGCTGCGCTCCCTCTACCGCTCGTTTCTGCGTGAGCTGCCGCCCCGGCCGATTCTCGCCTCACCTCGGTCGCCACTGCATGCCCAGCTCCGCTCCCAGTTCGAGCCCTCGACCCCGGCTTCCAGTGTGGCGGCATCGGCCAGCCATGCCGAACAGTACTTGTCATTTTTGCAGGGGCAGCACACCTACGCAATGCTGATCGAGCGGTACAACCCGGGCATGGCAGGTGACCTAGACGAAGCCGAGCGGATCCGGCTGACGGCGAGAAGAGTGGGCATGAACTTGCCCGTGGAGTTTGAGAACGGGCAAGACGGTGGCGAGGCCAGCGGGAAGAAGTGAATATCAGTGAAGAACGGACAGGAGAAGTGCCAAAATGGCAAACTCAAGCAACGTCGATGACGGAGCCGCGTGCCAAACGGTAAGGGTGCATCGATGCCGATGGGTTTGTTTAGTGCCCTGCCGCTTTCAGTGAAATGTGAATTTCACTGACATGGTTTCTCTGCACAGGGCCCTTCGCAGGCATTGGGGCGTGTTGCAAAAGAAAGCGTACAGCCCAAGGTGGTAACGGTCGCCAGAACAGAGTGGGTGGCTTCGCGCAATCGTCACCGTGGCGAAGGACACATTCGGCTGCAGACGAACTGCCCCAGCTCTCGCTTTTCAGGCCATCGTCGCTGATCCTAGGCCTATCATGACGTGAAAAACTACAAGATTATCAGCTGTTTGTTTATGATTGCTCTATGATTCAAAGTGGCTGTTTGTACGTGAGAGCTAGAAGAAGCTGTCTGGAAACGAAAGTATTACAAGGAGATGAGCTCACCCTACTGTACATATCATAGCATTCTCTCTATCTCACAGTTTCAGCTACGCGAGCAACGGCGGGGGCCATATATATGCATACAATATATCTCTGTATTGACGATGACCGACGCAAACATGCGCATATTGGCGTGGGTCTATGAGTAAGCCAGGAAGACAAGAAGCGTCACTTGTTTGCACAATGCTGATGGGAATTGGTTTGCGGTAGTCTATATCAAAGCTACACGATTCCATGAACTTTTTTTCCCTATCAAACTAAAACCATCTCCATGCAACCACCGCCTGCAAATTCAGGAACCATAACCCCCCTTGCCTTTAGCTGGTCAGCAAAATCTCTTCAGCGAGGTACAGATGATACCCATTCCAACGAGTACTTACAAAATCAGTGAAAGCCCTGCTACCTCGTCTTCGCCTTCGCCTTCGCCTTGGATTTCGCCTGCTTCTCCTGCTCAGCACGCTCGCGCTCGACTGAAGAGTGATAGGTTGCCTTCAGATAGAGACCACGTCTCACGGGATGGGCGTTCCAATGGCAAAGGACATCCAGTTTGTCGTCATCTTTGTCGGCGTTGTACACCATCCGTGTAAGCCCAGGGCTGCCATCCAGATACTCATTTTTCCAGACAGAATCCAGGTGGTCCAGGCATGGCTCACAGATCCAGCCGTTTCTGCCGAGGTACGTAGTTTCTGACGGAGGCATTGTCAGGTCGAGATTTTGTCTGTTCTTGAAGTGAAAATGGGATCGCAATGTCATGATTGCTGATCTGGCTTTCTTTGAGATGTGTTACAATGTAGCGAGCTGTGTGTTTTGAGCGCGTGTTTTGGGTCGATCGTGTCTGTCGTTGGAACAGCTCTCTGGCGGTGGTAGCTAGTCTGTGTTTATATCCCCTTGTTGCAACGCAAGCGCCCTCTCCTATGGGCCGGCGCCTTGGAGTTTGGCGAGCAACAGGGCCGCACCACTGCAGGCCTCAACGCCATCCAAGATTTGGGGAAAAGTTGCTGCACAACCGTTGTGTGGTCCTGGCTGTATGGCCTCATCACAGCGGTAGCCTAGAAGCCACATTGTTCCGAACGTGCAATGTTTCAAAGAAAAGAAGAGGAGCCAAACGACAAGATCGCAGCTGCCAATAGAACCAAGGCGGGATGCACTTCGACTGTAAGTCAACGTTGGGAAATAGGCGCTTGAAACTGGCCATGGGCCTCAGGGGCTACGCTTTTGGCTGGCCTCACTTCTAGGTCAGTCCTGGCACACAGTGAGTGTTCCGTGAAGACCGCAACATGGGCCATTTCCTTGTTCCTTCTCTTCTGTTCTCTTCCTTTCTGCTCTTTTCTTTTCGGAAGGAATCCGGGTGTTGGTTCAAAGGGCATCGGTGGGCGCTTGCAAAAGCAAGATAAGAGGGTTCATAAGCAGGTTGCAAGCGTTCCTGCTATTCACCTGAATATTCGACTTCATTTTAACTTGCTATGTGCTGGAAATTGGACAAGTTTGTCTTTCTCTATTCACTTCTAATTCTGAATACATTGGGACCAAGCAAAAATGGCCATGCAAAGCAACAAGCCGATCAACCTCGACTCCTATGAGTGGGCGATCCGTCAGGACACCGACATGGAGAAGCTGCAACTGCCCATGTTCAACGTCCTCAAGGCCACACTCCAGATGCCGATTGACGTCAGTGACAAAGCCCTGAAGCTGTCTGAGGACATTCGCTCCTTCTGCAAAGCCGAGGACGAGGGCGCCAACTTTTGTGATGCCTTCAAAACCGTCTGGGAAGTATACTTTGGCATTGTCCGGTGCATCCAGCCGCACCATCCGTGGTTCCACAGCATGGGCCTGTGCCTGTCTTACCTCGTCGCTAGCGAGGGCCCCATATCGAGACGACACAAGGTATGTGAGGAGGGAGAGATAGAGACACCCATATATGTACAACAATCGAATTGGAAGACCGTGAGGCTGACCATAATTTGTGCCGAGCAGAGCATGACATGGAAGGATGTCTCGTGTGGCATGGACAACCTTCTCGTGGAAATCTTTGAAGGTAAAGACATTGGCCCACGTTCTGTGCCCAACTACTTTCCCATATTGGACACAGTGAATAGCTAATTTGCATTTTCGCATAACAGGACGTGAGGTCTGGGTAGACTGGCGCTCGCAGGCGGAGAGAATTTGGAAGAGGATGAACCTGATCTCGTTCATTGCCTGTATCTCAGCAGGACTGAGCGACAGGCCGCCCACCTTTGCTGTGTGGGCTCTCCGCGACGCCCTCGAAGAGCCGCCCGTGGACGGCTTTGAGATGAACGACCGGCTTTGGGAGGCCACTGAGTGGCTCAGCTACATTCCAGAGATGCTCTACGAATACATGACCACGGAGCCGAACAGGCCATGGGCAGACGACCACGCACCGAGCGACGATGAAAAGGCATCCTTTGACAAGACTCTCGACGCTTGCTACAAGAGGGGGCCGCTGGTCGGCGAGGTCGAGTCTGTCCTCTCCATCTCGCGGTGGAACTTCTGGAAGAAGCGATTTGCCGAGCTTGCCAAACAAGGCGACCAGTGGGCGCTTGACGTGAATGTCGTGAAGCGCCTCGAAAATGCCGTGGAGGATATGGAAGAGGCCGAGACGACTGACTGGTCAAGTATGAACATTCCATGCGGATATTGGAAGGCGACCAGTAAGAACGCATCCAAGAAGGAGAGCCACAAGAGGAGATGGAAGTTTCAAGTACTCGGGGACTCTATGCCTGAGCTGGGTTGGGACTGATGGGGGGCTGATGGGTTCGAAGACTGTCTTGTGTGAATTGAGTTTGGTGTTTCTGGCTTTCGTGTACTGGTGTCTGGATTGTGGGTATAGCAGCAAGAAGCATATTGCGCTGGATAGTGTGAGAAAGGATACACTATTGAAATTTGGCCAATGAACTAAAATACTGGCTTGCAAATTGAATTCTCTCGACTTCCAGCCCACTGTGCCAGAGCCGCCTTTGAAAACGCAGCCGATAGACAGCCAACGAACGCGTACGATTTGTGGCAGGTCAATAAGCGCCTTCCACTCTCGGAGTCAGTTGCTGCAGTTGCAAGTTTGTGTTGGATGTTGCGGATGATTGGCCGAGGATGGTCTGCTTTGGGATTCAGGCGCTCTGGGCAACCCATTGATTTCAACCCGTTGTAATAGCCGCCTATCTCTTTGCATAACAAATATCAAGAAACACTCTGATCTCATCCAGCCTGGGTTTCTCCGTCAAGTCTACGAGACACCGTTGCCATGGCGAAAGGAATCGACACATCCGTCAGTCTCCAGCCGTGTGAGAAATACTTTGAGAAAGATCACGACGATGCAATGCTGGGGAGGCCGCTCTTCCATGTTCTCAAAGCCACCCTGCAGTTCCCTGTCCATGCGCAGTGCAAAGCTCAGAGACTGGCAGACGACCTGAAAATTTTCGACCATGCAGAACAGGCCGGCAGCTCTGGCACGGCAGGCTGGACGACCTGGGAGGTGTAGTTTGGCATCGCATGATTCATTGCGCCAGGGCACCGATGGCAAGAGAGCATGAGCCAAGCCGTGGTCATGCTTTATGAGAGAAGCGAACCCTCTGTGGGCGGAGAAGATGTAAGAGAACACCACCTTTGGTATTTTGGGAAATGCCAACTCTGACTGGATCTGTCGTATCACAGCCCAGCACCTGAAGAAATCTCGATGAGATGGACAATCTCCTGCACGAAGTGTACCAAGGTAACAAAAACACGGAAGAGGATGTTGCTTGGACCAGCCATATGGCTAACATTCTGCTTGCATTCTGTTCAGGTGCCGACTTTTAGACAGACTACGACACAAAAGAAGAAGGGGCCGAAAGACGGCGAAACTTGACGTCTCTTGTAGCCCGGCTGACAGCGGCTCTAGCCAGACCCCAGTCTGGCTTGCGGACGATGCTCTGTGGTCTGCTCTCGAGAGGCCGACGACACAGGGCATCGAAATGGACATCCGCCTGTGGGAAGCCGCGGAGTGGGTGTTGTGGTCGGGTCCGGCACACTCCTCGAGATGATGTCGCCGCGGAGTGGGTGTTGTGGTCGGCCGGCACACTCCTCGAGATGATGTCGCCGCCGGAGCGTGTCTATGACGGCCACCCAACACTGGGCGTGCTCATTGCGGGGAAGATGCCGGTGCGTGGACGCGCTCGGTGGCAGTACTGGAAGGACAGGTTCACGGAGCTTGTTGAGGAGGCCGAGAGTCTGGGTCGGCGGGCCGACACAGTCGCGAGGGTGCACGACGCAGTGAGGGTCATGACGGCGGCCGAGGGGAAACGTGCTGCCAAGAATGGGAAAGAAACCACATCGGGAACCGATGATGGAGTGTAGATAGCTGGTTTCGAAGACAAAAGAGGCCCAGGCCAAACGGAGGCTAAGCAGCTTCCGGGCACTGCTTGGGGTAGAAACTGAGGATTGTACTACTATGTATGTAGTTGTATTGAGAAAGTAGTTGGTTGTTACAAGATACACGGCAAAGGGCCTGGTACTTTGTTGTCTCTGTTTCGAGATAGGATCTGGAGGTTGTAGTTAGAACACAGTCTAACTGCGAGCCACCAACTGCCTCACTCCAAGACCAGCTTTTCCATCGGTCTCCTGCTTTGTATTTGTGTCGTACGAGGCCAAGCTTTACGACAGTCGTTCGCAAGGGTGATCCATTGTGTGTTTTTGGGCTCTATCCCGCGCCGATCTACGGTGAACGCGTGCTCACAGGCTGCAACTAGCATGTCACCAAGAGCAAGAACCACGGAAAGAAGTATTGGCCTGCCCGTCCAGGCCAGCCAGCAGCGGTCCAGACTCAACGGGGACTAGCCTTTGTTGGAGGATAGTTACATAGTATGTACTCGTACGAGTAGGTAGAAGAGCAGAGCTGCAGAATAGACTTGCTACCTGGTGGGCGTGGATGTGACTGGAGGGGCCGCACTTCACAGACAGAAGCAAATCACAATCCTCGCATGGGCAGCTAAGCGCCGGCACGCCTTGTTCACACCTTGGGATCCAGAGAGGCCAGCCAATGGGAGCCCGTCGTCTCTAGACCGTACCAAGAATAGATTAAGACCAGGGTCGCTCTGTCCAATCAGTGCTGTGCTAGTGTTGGGGGGATCCACACAAGAAGAGACCAGGGGGTGTAGACTGCAAGTACTCTGTCCTCTGGATGAAATCGTTTGGGCGTGTGGTGGGAAGGGGTGGTTCCTGGTGGGTGGAGTGGGCGCGTTTTGATGCGATGCTCTGATGTTGAGTCGGGGTAGAACACAAGTCGAAGCAGAACACAATGGTCTTGCTCCCGAGTGCTGTTTTTTTTTCTTCACTACGAGTACTCGTACAAGCAACTTTTGTTCGCCTTTTTGCCTCTTTGCCCCCCCCCCCCCAAGGCACAACAAGTCCGTTCGCCATGTACACCGTAGCTCTGCGTTGTGTTGCATTACATGAGGTCAGGGGCCGCGAGCAGCCAATCCAGACAGCGGCAAGGCAAAGGCGAGCCAGAATTGTTGCAGAAGGAAGCCATGCAGGGAGGCCAGATGGCTGGAACCATGCCATGTGAACAGGAGCCGGCTGCAAGCAAAAGAAACCAAGAAAAGGAAGAGGAAGGGAAGGAAAGGAACAGTGTCCCAGGGGGCCAGGATGGCGATGACCGAGGTGAACGCCCAGAGGTGGTCCAGCGCTGGTCCGGCCACAGGGTTCACGGATGCCGCAACAGGCAAGCCATGAGAGCATGAACACCCTCCTCCCCAAAAGCGCCGTTGTGACTGGGGAGAGCGCCTGGACGCCACGGCTAGGGTCGCATTGCCATAGTCCGCCCCGCTCCTAGCGAATGGAGACAAAACACCGGAACGGCAGGGCCAAAAAGAAAGCCAAAAAAAAACAGGGCGCCAGGGGTATCAACTGGATGGCTGGCCGGCGGGGGTGAGCGCCCAAGAGGGGGAGCTGCCAAAAAAAGAGCGTCTTGGATGGATGTAAAAGTACTGCCAGGCAACAACATGTATTGTCCGGCATCTGGAAATAGACGATGCCAAGTTGAGAATCAAGGCTCACCGACAGGGCCGAAGGACAGGGCCGGGAACAAGGAAAGAACCAGGACACAACAATAGAACCGCAATAGAACAACAATAGAAATGCACGGCGAGGCAGCGGGATCTCGCCAGAACATCGCAGCAATAAGAAAAGAGGAAACGGGCGAGCCACCCTGGTCGTGCTGTTGGCAGCTGTCAAGGCCCCCAACCACGAGACTGGGTCGGGACGGAGGTCGAGATGGGCGGCCGAATCTGCTGTGTCTTTGCAGACGGCGCAATGCGCATTGCCTGCAGCTTCTCACTGCATTTCGCCGTTTTCAGGTCTGCCAGTCCATGTCTGCAGTGTTTCGGTGGTTTCCTGGATTCCCTGGGAGCAAGACATGCGGCAGCAGCCTGCAGGCTACTAGTAGCTACATACTATGTAGCATGTAGTAGACAAGCAACTCCATCGTGCCGCCCATCTTTTTTTTCACCCGCATGCAATGCACGGCCAGATTTTGGTCACTTCCTTGGTTGCCCAGAACGCATTACACGACTAGGGTGGCCATAATATCGGAACATCCCCCCCCCCTTCCCTTCCCTTTATCGAATCCTATGGGCGCACACCCCCCCTCGCCTCGCCTCGCCTCGTCGTTATTAATTTTGTTATTTTTATTTTGGTTCGTTCTCTTTCTTAAAACTTTACCTTGCCACAGGGACCTGCGGCACACCTGTCGGGAAGCGTGCGGCCAATATTTGTTTGCTCTGCTCCATCCTCGTGTATTCTCTTGCTTGTGTTTTGTTCTCCTGTGCTTGTGTGGTGTCTTTTTGTCTTGCTCTCTCTCTCTCTCGGTTCTCTCTTGTGAGACTGGTGAGACCGTTTCCATCTGTCGGCCGGTCTCTTCCTGCGGCCCCCCCGTCACCTTACACCTACCGACACCAGCTCGTCCCCGGCCACCCTCACTTCTCACCTGCCACGAGCGACGAGAGGACGGCCCTGGTGAGACGGACCGCGAGGCCACACTGCTCTGTCTCCTCTGCCTGCCTCAATTGCCAATTGCGCAGTTACTCTCGAGGCCTTCTTGGCACGCAGAACGGCTCCGGGTTCCTTCATTGGCTGCTCGTTTCGTCGTTTTCTCTTGGCCGTTGCTTCTCTGTTTCTCTGCTCCTTCTTTTGTGTCTCTTTTTTTTTCTTTTTATCATTTTCTTCCCCTTCCTTCTCTCTGCCTCTTCCTTTCGTCTCAACCACATCCTTCCTCTCCCTCCCTGTATGGACTTGTGAAGAGCATCCCCGTCACAGCCCAATTGACGGGTGCCCTTGGGGGTGCACAAGCCTTTTGTCGAACCGCACTCTTTCCTTCCTCCTCGCCACCATGATGAATACAGCCCGCGACCCGACCTCGCGGCTTCGGGCCAGCCTCAACCCGCTGCGGACATCCTCCCTGGGCGTCGGCGTCTACCATGCGTCCAACACGCCCGTGTCGGCCGTCTCCATGGCCTCCCACAACACCGTGCAGACGCCGGCCAGCGCCATCCAGCCCTACAACCCCCAGCAATGGATGCCGTCGCCGGCACCAGGTCGGGAACACGGCCACTACCAGGAGCACTACCAAGAGCAGTACCAAGAGCAACGTACGAACACCTCTTCTTTTCCCCCCTGTCCACGGTGCTCGCCGGACGAGCATGTCCAAGTCTGTACTAACATCCGATGCGCCTGGCGGAAACAGAATCACCACCGCCTCCGCCTCCCTACTCGCCGCCACGGAGCCAACGCCCCGTCAGCATGGCCTACGAGACGTCGCCAGCCAACATCTCCGCCGCACGAGCTCCCCTGCCCGCGGGCCAGCGCCCCTCCCCCGAGCCGACCGTCCACCAGTCCTTTGCACCGCCGCCGGGCAACTCCCGGGGCATGTCGCGCGAGCGGCGCTTTGGCCTGCCCTCGTTTGGCCGGCGACGAGACACGGAGCAGCAGCTGCCGCACCCATCCGCCGCCATGTCGCCCTCGGACATGCACGGCTCCCACATCGCCCACATCTCCCACGCCTCCCACGCCTCCCACACCTCCCACGCACCACCGCCACCGCCTCCTTCTTCCCGCTCGCCCCAGCCGCTGTCCGTCAACACGGCCGCCTCCCCGTCGACGCCGCACCGCGCCAACCATCCGGTCCTGCAGCCGCTGCACATTCCCGATTCCAACATCCAGGGCACCATGGTGCCGCCCGGCTCGCGTCGGGCGGTCTCGACGGGCGCCATTGCCACGCCCACCTCGGCCCGCTCGCGGTCCGCGTCCCAGGTCCGCTGGGAGCCCGGCATGCCCCTGCCGCCCCCGCCACCCGGCCCGCCGCCATCCAACTCCCGGTCGCAGAGCATGAGCCGGCCCCCGTCCGGCAGCGAGCCGATCGTCTCGCCGCCCACGCGGCGACCCCCGCCAGCCGGCGTCGCCGTGCTGGGCCCCGTGCCGCCCACGCCCGCGGGCTGGTTCGACCACGATGTTCTGACGCCGCCACCACCCGGGCAGTCGTCCACGGGAGCCACAGGACAAGTGGCGGCGGCCGCCCATCACGAGGCCGGCATGGTGGCCAGCCCCCCGGCGTCGGCGCCGCCCATGACGATCACCAGCAGCGCCACCACACCAGCAGCAGCCATGAACGGCGACGAGCAGCAGCAGCAGCAGCAGCAGCAGCAGCAACAACAACAACACTCACCCAACGCGCCGTCCTCCCACATGGAGAGTGCGTCCAGCATTGCCAGCTCGTCCCGGGACGGCGGCCCCCCGGAGTCGGCCGCATCCAGCACGTCCGACAGCAACAACAGCGTGCCGTCGCCCAACATGGTGAACGGCCGCCTGTCGCGCACGGGTGCCGTGCGCGGCGAGAAGACGCTGCGCGAGCGCCGCAACGAGAGCCGCACGCGCGGCGGCGTCCGCCTCTCCATCGACGGCGCCGTCGAGGGCCGGCAGCTGTCCAACATTGTCATCCCGTCGCCGACCGGCATCGGCAGCTCGGTGCGCCGCCCGGGACCCGCCAGCGGCAACAACAAGGCCACACCGCGCAGCGGCGGCTTCAGTGCCCAGCTGCGCGACGACGTCACGCCGCGGACCGCCGACGTACCCACCAACCCGGGCATGGGCATGGGCGTGGGCATGGGCACGGCCACGCCGCCCTTCTCGCCCAGCTCGCAGAAGCCGCGGGTCCTGGCCACGGGAAAGGCCAACAACAGCGCCGCCTCTGCGGCCGGGGACGCGCCCGTCCCCCAAGCCCTGCCGACCCCGCCGACGCAGAGCCGGTCCAACTCGTCGTCGCAGTCGCGGTTCTCGGCCGACACGGTTTCTGGTGGTGCTGGTGGTAGTGCCCCCGCCGTGATGACCAAGGAGCTGGCCGCCAAGCAGACGGCGGACCAGTTTGCCACGGGCACCATGGAGCGGTACAGCGCGTTTGCCCAGCGCGAGGCCGCGGCCGCGACGGACGCCGAGCGCGTGCGCCTGTTTGCCGAGTTTGTCGTCAGCGAGTCCCGCGTGCGGCGCGAGCGCTATGCCGCCGCGATTGGCGCCATGGGCTCGGAGATCTTTGATCTGACGCGGGACCTGTTCCGGCCCATGACCACGCCCCTGGTGACGCAGACGGTCCGTCCCAAGCGCGCGTCGACGGTCTCGCAGGACAGCAGCAGCGCCGGCGGCTACGTCAGCGCCGTCGAGTTCACGCCGCAGTCGTCGGAAGCCAGCCGGTCGCACCGCGACTCGGCGGCCTCCTCGTCGGCGGCCTTTCTGTACCGGGACGCCTCGTCGTCGGTCGCGACGACCACCACCTCGGCGCCCGCGTCGTCCACCTTCCCGCCGGCCCCCCACTCGGCCAGCAAGATGTCCGAGGCCGCGTCCGACAACAACAGCGGCTCGTCGTCGGTCCTCGGCCTGTCGCCCACGGTGCCCGGCCGGGACTGGCAGCAGGCGGCCGCGGCCACCAACAACTACATGCCGTCGCTGTCGCCCATCCTCAGCATGAGCGTCAGCGAGAACCACGACGACGACAGCTCGCGCGGCCGCACCGCCAGCCGCTGGTGGGAGTCGAGCTCGCACGGCGAGTCGGCCGTGCGGCTGGAGCGGTCGCGCCGCGAGTCCAAGTACATGGGCGTCGGCAAGGAAGCCCGCGAGGCCCTGCAGTGGGCCGACCACCCGGAGCAGCCCCTGAGCGGCAAGAGCGTCCTGTCGGGCAACTTTTCCAACCTCCACAACGCGCCCTCGTCGTCGTCCTGCTCCGCCGCCACCGCGGCCGACCCCGGCGTGGGCAGCAGCAGCACCGGCCCGCAGCAACCAATGCAACGGTACTACGGCCCCAACGAGTACCCGCCCGAGAAGGGGCCCGAGGGGGTCGCCTCGTCCGCCGCCTCGTCCGCCGCTGCCGCCGCCGGCGGACCCCTGCGCACGCCGCAGGCCGTCTTCCGCCACTCGCTGGTGTCCATGGCGTCCTCGACGGCGCCCAACACGCCCAGCGCCACGCAGCTCGACGTGTCGCGCCTGGTCACGCTGCCGCCGCCGTACCCGCGCCACCACCCGGCCGTCAACAACAACCACCCGGAGCTGGCGACGATCCGCGCGTCGGTGCGCACGCTGTCCAACATGGAAGCCGCGGACGCGGCGCGGGCGCAGTTTGCGCGCGAGACGCGCGCCGCCCACGAGGAGGCGGAGCGCGCGGCGCAGACGGCGCAGCAGGCGATGCGCGCGCGGCTGCACACGGAGATCGGGGCGGGCCGGATGAGCTACGCGGACGCGGCGGCGGTCGAGGCGGAGGCGGCGGAGGCGGCGCAGGGGCAGGCCAAGGCGCGCGAGAAGGACGCGTTTGACGGCTTCCAGCGGACGGTGGTGATGCCGGTGCACGAGCTGCTGACGGCGCGCATCGCGCAGGCGACGCAGCTGTTTGACGAGCTGCGCGGGCGGCTCTTTGTGGAGACGCGCCAGGCCAGCCCCAACATGCCGCAGGAGGAGGGCGACGAGCAGCCCGAGCTGCTCGAGAAGCTGACGCTGCTCAAGTGGATCGTCGAGGCCCGCGAGGCCCTCCACCGCGCCATCTACGACCTGCTGACCGACCGCAACAACCGCTACCGCGACATGGTCCTCGCCCCCTACCGCCTCTCCGGCAACGACGCCAAGCTCGCCAACGCCGTCGCCTTCTTCGACCAGGACGCCCACACCCGCCGCCAGGCCTTTGCCGAGGACGCCTACCGCCGCACCCAGGAGTTCCGCGACGTCGTCGAGGAGAACGTCGTGCGCGGCGTCGAGGTCCAGCTCTCCGCCTTTTGGGACATTGCGCCCCCGCTGAACCGCCTCATCGACCAGATCCCCGGCGCCGTCGGCGGCGGCACCTCTGCCGACCTCGCCGCCTTCCAGATCCGCATCCCCGCCGCCGAGTACGACGAGAACCCCAGCTACCACCAGCACCCGCTGCAGTACCTCTTCTCCCTGCTGCTGCACGCCGAGAAGAGCACCCACCAGTTCATCGAGTCGCAGACCAACCTGTTCTGCCTGCTGCACGAGGTCAAAGAAGCCGTCGTCGCCGCCAAGACGCGCGTGCGCGAGGCCGAGGGGCGCGATCCGCGCCAGTGCGAGAGCGAGGCCGCCGAAGAGCGCGCGCGCCTGACCGAGGACCTGCAGGACAAGGTCCGCGTCGTGCAGGACCAGTGGAAGTCCGCGCTGGGCGACTGCATCGTCCTGGTCAAGGAGCGTGTCGGAGGGTATCTGTTGGAGACGGGCGGCTGGGACGAGAATCTGGAAGAAGGCGGAGTAGGGAGTGTATGAGGGAGGGGGGTTGCATTGATCGCAACTGACGACGACATCTGTGGAGGACCTACGGGGTAGACGGGAATATATCCAAGAGTCGGAACGGAGAGAGCGCATCGGTTTTTTTTGGGGGTTTTTTTTTTTGAGACGGGGCTTGTGTAGAAGGGAACTGTCCGGAAGAGCAAACAAGGAAACGTCTTAGAAACAGGAATATCCCGTCGGAGGAAGACAAGTTGATACCCTTCGTTTTCGTCGTCACTCGTTTTTTTTTCTCTCTCTATGCACGCAAGTGCCATTTTGGCTGCCACCAGGCTTGGACACGACTGGCTTGTTTTGTTTCCGATCTTCTTCTCTTTTTATGTATATATCACTCATATATCTTCATACCATCCGCATTTGGTCATGTGTGTACCGGGAAATGATAGTCAAGTTATGATTCTTGGCCTCTTGTTTATAACGGATCATGAACAGTGACATTTTCCCAGAAACAACACGCGGGACAACTAGCAGAACAAAAAGCCTACCCCATTCATCACCGGCAGCTAGAAATACACAAAGACGGACCCGAATGGTCTGGTTGCAGCCCCAACGCTTCAGAAAAAAACCACCATAAAAATACAAAAAAAAAAAAACATATCCATATCACTAAACACTGTCTCCTCGTCATTCTCTGCAAAACATGGAGCGCACCTTGTGCAGTTTCCGTTTGATCTTGTTTGGGGGGGCCTCGCCATCCGGCAGAGGACCCTCGTCCTTGTTCGTGGACGAGCCCGTCATGCTCCCTTCGTCAGAGCCGGACGCGGGTGCCCTGTCATGATACTCATCGTAGGGCCTTCCGTCGCAGGATCTTTCGTCATCAGAGTCCTCCCTGTCATTCGACTCGTTGTCATGCAACTCACTTCCATGCGACTCACTCCCATGCGACTCACTTCCATGCGACTCGCTGCCATGCAACGCACTGCCATTCGACTCCCTGTCGGACGACGACCCCCGGTTGGATGACGCTTTCCTGGCGTAGTGCTTCTCGGCAACGTCCATGGCTTTCAGTGCAGCCTTTGCTCGTCCCACAGAGGCGGCACTGAGTTGCAGGGTCTCCGGCTTCTCGGCAGCATCGGTGAGTCGTTCTCGCCAGAGCGCCCAGCGCGCATGGCATTCCTCTTGGATGTTCTCCCCCCGCGGGAAAACCAGCGGGCCGGGCTCGTCCTCGGCGGCGAGGTATTCGTAGAGCTTGTTGCCGTACACAAGAATCCACTCCGTTGCTGTCCAGATCTTGGTGTCCATCTCCAGGCCGGTCGTGTCCGGACAAGGGTTTTCCAGAGCCGCTTCAATGTCCATGGCAGCAAAGGGCCGCCACTGACAGTCCATTTCCTTTGTCATTCTGGCCACGAACGACACGAGATTCTTCCACTTCTCGGCCTTTTCTTCGGGCGTTGTCCAGTCTTTCCAAGGGTCGTGGCCTACACTGTCAGTAAGATACAGGCTTTTTTTCTTTTTTTTTCACATGCAACGATCAACTCGAGAAACTCAGCTTACCTTGCCAGATTTGAACCAGCAACTCTTCCATGGTGGTGCTGTAGAACGATGACCAGTCCAAGTGCTGTCAAGAAAAAATGGGAGCATCTAGTCAGCTCAGTTCCGAAACCCCTTTTTTGCTCTCTTTTTTTTTTGTCTGTTTTTCTCCTTGTCATGTACGACTTACACAGTACGTCCCATAAGAGATGGACCCTCCTCGACTCGTCAAGGTGTCCAGAGCGTCGACCATGCTCTCTTGCCATGGGCTGCTCGGCGGGACGCATCTCGCAATGCCCAAAAACACCCCCCAGATATCACGGAGGCTGCCAAAATAGGCGCCCGAGTCTTCTGCCTCGCAGAAAAAGACGAGATCTTGGGCCAGTCGCTGCGATTTGGGCCACGGCCTGACTGGAAACTGGAGAGTCGCCTTGAGAACATGAAAGAGGGGCCACAGATAGTTCTCTGTGTCACCATTCGGTCTCTTGTCGAATGTCCGTTCGTAAGAGTCAAGACTGACCGACGTGTCGGCTTCTGCGTATTCTGGCAAGGGATCCATCTCTTTTGCCGTACCCGTGAAGCCAGGGCAAAGCTGCAAAGCAAAACTGCAATACAAGAAAAAATTGACGAACACAAAAAAAAGAGAGAGAGAGAGAAGCCGGAATTGAAATTGAAATTGAGCAGGGCACAAAGAAAAGTAAATACAAAAACAAAACCCCAGACACATCAAACGGCCACCACAGCTATTCCAGCATGGGATCAAAGCTTCTGCAAACAGGCCTTTTCTCCATCTTCCATCTTTGTCCCCCAAAAGGAGACTCGGGGCTTGTTCGTCCTTCGACTGCCTCAGAAACAATGCTTTTCCATCCAATCATTATCGTGAAACACCACAGGGTGGAAGCCCAGAAACAAAGCTGGAAACAGTCCTACGTTTCTACGTTTCGCCGTATGCTTCTTGCATTTGGAAGCAGGTCGCGGCCGTCAAGCGCCTATTGCTTCAGCCTTACTGGCCGCTGTTAGGCACCATTTTTTTACTCCAAAGGCTTACACGCCCAGCCCCACGAGCTGTACGAGTAGGGGCGAGACAAAAGTACTGAATTACTGGTACAATGCACGCCAACAAAAGTTAGCCGCTCTGATTCCAAAATAGACCATTGCCAACATCTCGCCTTCTTTGGTGGAATGGATGGCTGTTAGATGCCCCGAACCACGATGCGGCCATGTTGCGGCCATGTTGCTGACCAGCAGAGCCCAGATGTTTGAAAATGCATGCAGGAATATCAAGGAGGAGGGCCGCCTGCCTGTCGCCGTTTTATTGGACCAGATTACGTTTTTGCAATGGATGCAGTCATCGCTTCCTGGGGGGGGCCTGCATCGATCGTCTGGTCCACTGGCATGCTGCTCTCATCCGTGCGTTTTCCCAATGGCAGACACGCCGTGTAACTACTATGACAAGGTGCTGCAGGGCCGCGTGTCAGAAATAGCTTATTCCTTCATGATGCGGCGGCCGCCTACAACGGCAAGTTGAACGGCATAACACCCCCCCATCTGCATGACCATACGCCCCCCATCAAATGAAGGCACAGCAGCGGCGCGGATATTATTAGGGTGAATATGAGACGTTCCTCCTGTGCCCAAAAATGCACCATTTTATGTGTTCCCCGAAATAGAAAGCATGTTGGCCTGTTCTTTCGGCAGGCATGTTTCCGTGATGCTGGACGCTCTACATGGATATCGGAGTGCTAACAGCAGACTGGCAAACCCGCATGAAGAAACTGGGCGGCCCTGGGGAGAACTGCTCTGTTCTCGGCTCTCGGCTTCCGTAGACGTGTGCTTCGAGCTGTTCAGCCAATCCAGAGCCAGCAGGTGATTGCAGTTGCCACAGACCAGCTGCTTGTAATAAATCCACCAGGCTTTCTTGCAGTTAACAGCTTGCCTGGCTTGGAAGAAAAATGATCCCCGCCCCCCTTCGGTTGTCCGACCAGCAAAAGATCGAGTTACCATAAAAATTCGAAGGCAGCCACACGAGAAGAGACAGTGGGCGCTTGCCTCTTCACGATGGCGCCTACGCTAAAAAGCTGGGGTGTCCGAAACAGGAAGGCGGTGAGTCCAAGGCAGCATACCCCACCAAAATTCTGCCGCTGAGCTAACCTGTCAGCGAACGAGATGGAATCTTTTCAAACTTTCCATGCATTTCTCCCCTTCATTTTTTTGGCTTCTTATTTTTTCTCTCCGCGCGTTGGTGTGACATTTTTATATGCTCCACCAGCCCTCTCGACAGGCTCCAAGGTTGGGCCTCTGGCTTTCCATCTGACGATCCAATCCGACGGGAGTACGTCTGAATTTGAATTCCTCTCGCACGTCTGCACTCAATCGTGAAGGTAAGCTAGTTGGCAGGAAAATCTCTTCCTTTCCGCGCCTCTTTTCTTCTGCAAAGCTCCCCCCCCCTTTCCACGCAGCACTCCTCGGCACGGCTTGCTTCCCCATATGATGAGACACCAGCTGGCACCAGTCATAGGGCGACTTGTACTCCCTTCCTTTGATGACCAATATTGCTGTGATCTTAAGATCACCTCTGATTCTGCTGCCGTTGCAATTTTCGTTCAAATTTTTTTTTTTAATTTCCCAATTCGCACGAGCTCTTACCGGCTCCTTAGTGGCGAACGGGTTTTACTGACACGCGCACGCATTGAAGAAGACAGCTTCGAAAGACCTCTCCCGTCACAATGGCCCTCCACAATCCGAACAACTGGCACTGGGTGAACAAGGATGTCTCGGCCTGGGCCAAGGATTGGTTCAAGGACACGCTGACCAAGATCGAGGCCGAGGACGGCGACGTCAAGGCCCGGGTGTCCAAGGTCATCAGCTCCGACGGTGATGTGGACGTGAGCCAGCGGAAGGGCAAGGTCATCACCATCTACGATGTGAAGCTTGTGCTGGAATACGCAGGATCGACTCCCGATGCCGAGGACGTCAGCGGAACCATTACCATTCCAGAGGTGGCCCACGACACAGAAGAGGACGAGTTCGTGGTATGTAATATGATATACCCACAACACCCCGCTCTCCCCTTGGTTGCTTCCAATTCGTTTGGAGCCCAATTCTCAACACTTTTGCGTTCGAACACTCCCATACTGACAAACATTGCAACAGTTCGAGATTGACGTCCACTCGGACAGCAAGGAGAAGCAGCCTGTCAAGGACTTGGTGCGGTCAAAGATTGTGCCGCAGCTGCGCAAGGTCCTCCTGACGCTGGCTCCCACGCTGATTGCAGAGCACGGCAAGGACATCCAGCACGCACCCAATGCCAACCCCTCCAGCGGCTTCCCCACCCCTAAGTATCACCCGCCGACGGGCGCCGCCGCCAAGGCCGCTCCCACGGAGACACACGCGCACAAGGGCCACGTGGTCAACACCACGACGGTCACGGACCAGGAGGAGTTCCGGACAACGGCCGAGCAGCTCTACCAGACTTTCACCGACCCGCAGCGGATCGCGGCCTTCACGCGCGCCCCGCCCAAGGTCTTTGAGGGTGCCAAGGAGGGCGGCAAGTTTGAGCTGTTTGACGGCAACGTGACGGGCGAGTACCTGGAGCTGAAGGAGCCCAAGGAGATTGTACAGAGCTGGCGGCTGAAGCAGTGGCCCGAGGGCCACCACTCGAAGCTGAAGATCGAGTTTGACCAGAACGACGTCGACAGCGTGACGTACATGCGGGTGACGTGGAGCGGCGTGCCGGTTGGCCAGGAAGAGGTCACGAAGCGCAACTGGAATGAGTACTACGTGCGGAGCATCAAGTTGACGTTTGGGTAAGCTTTGACAGGATTCCCCCTTTTTTGAGAGTGAATATCTTTGCTGACACCAATTACAGATTTGGGACGATCTTGTGATGAAACATGGTTATACATGAGGGCGTTATTTGGCGCAGAAAGCACTTGCATATTTAGGCGAACGGTATCTGAACAGGAGGAGGCTCGGAGAACAAGAGGCTTTTGAGATAGAAAGGCCCGCTGCCCACGGCACGCACAAACGAAAGGCATCAAAGGAAGAAATGACCAAGCAATGAAGACAAGAAGACAAAAAATACGAAAAAAGCATACGAAAAAAACACGTATAAAGACTAGCAAAAAAAAAAGACAATTCAAAGCTATAACTTAATATTTGCGTCGTCATCATGTTCTGCAATCATGTCGAGAATCGCCCTCTTTTGATTTTCTGTAGAATGCGTTGCTTAATTCTCTATTAACGAGCCCTGTGTCAATTTGTTAGTTCCTCGGGGGGGCCCTTCTTCAGAATTGTGTGAGCATAGTGCCAGTCTGCCTTCTTCATGTCCGCCCGTACAAGGTACGCTTCTTCCGCGATCCGTAGCAGATCCAGATCCAGTGACACCATGCTCGTCCGCGTCTCTCCGGGTGCCACCTCGCCCAGCGTGCCGATCACCGGCATCGCCAGCTGCGACACGCCGCCCGTGTTGCAAAACGCCACGGCACACGTGTTCTCAAAGGCTCTGGCCACAACCGTTGTCTGCAAGAACAGCTTCTCACAGTCGGGGTTGTACGCAGCCGCCTCGGGTCCGCAGTCAGCGGCCGACCAGAACGAGGGCACAATGATCAGGTCGGCGCCGTCCGCAACCAGAGCACGGAAGGCCTCGGGGAAGGCGAGGTCCCAGCAGACCAACATGCCGGCGCGGACGGGTCGGTCTGGGTTCTTCAGGTCCGCGGTGCCCCAGGTCCAGGGCGTATCGAACGCCGTGTGCGGCGGCCAGGACACCGTGCTGCCGGTGCAGGAAGCGGCCTTTTTGGTTGGGGCGGTGAGGACCGGCCGTTCGGGGTGCCAGAGGTTGATTTTCTGGTAACGGCCGGTCACGTCGCCGGAACCCGCCGCGATAAAGTAGGCCATGTTGCGGAGCTCGACCTGCGTATCATCATCGTCGCCCTCCTTGTAGGCGGTGACCAGGGTCGAACTGGAGCTGGAGGTGCTGGTGTAGTGGGGATTGGTCGAGTGCATCTCGACGATGGTGCCAGGCACAATGCAGATGTTGGCTTCGCGTGCCAGTCTCTGGTACCGTTGCAGAAACAGCCCGGACGAGGCACACGAGGCGCGGAACTCGGCATGCTCAGGCACCCATGACGTCAAATGGTACTCGGGCAGGACGGCCAGCTTGGCGCCATCTGCGGCTGCCTTGCGAATCTCTTTCTCTGCATAGGCAAAGTTGGCCTCAGGATCGACCGCCTAGAAGGGTAAGAAATGTGCATCAGTTTCTTGTTGTGTGGCCATTGCAGTGTTTTGGGCGAAGGGGGTGGGTTTTCAAACCTTTGGCTGGAATTGAATGAGGGCAATCTTGATGGAGGGCGCCATAGTCTTGACTCTGAGCAATTTCGAGGACTTGTCCAGTGGTGTCGCCGGCGGACGACAGAATGCCTCTTTGATTTATATTCGAAACTCGAACAGTGCTTGCAAACTGTGTCGCCTTTGTCCACACTTGACAAGGACAATGAAATGGGGGGAACTACAACAAGAAAGAACGATCGGGGTCGAGGTTTTTTTCAGTGCCCAATTTAGTGAGTGCAATAGTCAGCAAAACCAGAGCCTCATTCCTAGTCACCAATACGATCGCGGACTTTTGATAATCATAATCTGTTTTGTCTTACAATGTATTATTCTATGGTCCGGAATAATCCAAGGAAAAAAGTACGGAATCCAATAAAAAAAATATGAGACATAAAAAAAACATAAAAGATCAACACCCATTGTAAGTTGAGAACAATTCAAGCAGATGGAAAGAAGAAAAAGCATACTGGCCAGTAAATACACTCTCCTTGTCTGTATCCCAATGCCTCACCACGTCTGTCCCAAATCTTGAATACATGCCAATGCTTCCTTGACACACAGCCACCAGTAATCGCGTGCCGTATATTGTCTTTCTCCCCAATCTATCGGGTATCTCACTCTGTCTTCTCGCTCGTGACCGTTGCCGTCTCAGGCTGGACCAATTCCCGCAGCTCAAACTTGGTCCAGAAATTCTTCTGCTTCACAAACCAGGCGTTGATCAGCTCCCATTCTTGCGATGGATCAATAAAATCGATCTGAAAGGTTAGCAGTGGAGCCATAAAGCGGGGGGGGATGTACGAATTAGAGAACGCACCTCGAACCGCCGCAGCAGACTCGGCAGCACCTTGTAGATCTCTAGCAGGCTAATGTTCTTGCCGATGCACGTTCGCGAGCCCATGCCAAACTGCAGCATCATGCCATTCATCTCCTTGATGCGCTTCTCTTCGTGCGCCTGGGCCTCGGGGCCTCCACGGGCGATCTTGTCCTCGTCCACGAGCCAGCGCTCCGGCCGGAACACATCGCTGTCCTCGCCAAAGACCTCCTTGGTGTGGTGCATGACCCAGGCCGAGCAGCCGACAATGGTGCCGCCAGGGATGAAGTGGCCGGCAATTTCGGTACCGCCAGGCGGCACGATGCGCTCCAGCGGCAGGCCCGCGGCCGGGTGCAGGCGGAAGGACTCCTTGACGACGGCGTCGAGGTACGGCAGCTTCTGGCTCTCGTGCCAGGTGACCAGCCCCGTCTCGTAGTCGCTGAAGTGGCCGCGGCGGGCGGCGTCGTCGATCTCGGCCCGCAGTCGCTCCATGGTCGCCGGGTTGCGCAGCAAGAAATAGAACATGGCGGACAGGGAGATGGCGGTCGTCTCGGAGCCCGCAAAGGCCATGGAGACGGCCATGGTCATGACCTGGGTGTCGGTCATGAACTCGGGGCGGGCCTCTTTGGCGGCGAGGAACTTGGACAGCAGGTCGACGGTCTGGTTCTTGTTGGTGGGCAGCAGCGGCTTCGCGGTCTTGCCGCTGGCGGTCATGCTCTGCAGGCGCTCGGCCATGCGCTCGCGGGCAAAGCGGGCAATGGGGAACGTCGAGTCAAAGACGCCAAATTCGGAGAGCTTGAGATAAATAGGGTTCTTGAGGAAGAGCAGGTCCAAAAAGGGAATTTGGCCGACCTAGGGCGGTGGTGGTTAGTCAAAACAGGGGACGTCTATTGTAGACAAGGAAGTAGACATACAGGCGCAACGTAGAGGAACAGTGAGGCAAGCTTGTCCACGATGCCATCTATGTCCTCGTTCTTCTCAATGAATCCGTGGCGTTTCGTGTACGTGAGCTCGCCAATGACATCAAACGCATAGAACTGAAGCCAGCGAGTGAAATCGCATCCCTCTGGGTTGTTGACGAACAGCTTCTCGGTCTGTTTGAGAAAGAGCTTTGTTGTGCTGTCCACAGACGGCTCGTATTGGACCAGCGATGACATGGAAAAGGCCGAGTTCACACAGCGGCGGAACTGGGAGTGAAAGTCATTGTCGGTGGTGCTGAAGAGACTGGGAAGACGATTGCCCTTGACAATGGACTGCTGGACAATGTAGAAATCAGACTATTTGCAGGAATATGTTAGCCAGTGGTCTCTTGCTCCGTTTGTCTTGTACTGATGGGAGAAACTCGCCTTGACAAATCCCTTGTTGAGTCCATAAATGGTCTTCAATGCCTTGGGATCAGAGAAGGAAAGGTTGTTTGGCCCCAAACGAACAACGCTGCCATACTTGTCGTGAAGCTTCCGTTGGGTGATGTCTGGCCTCCTCTTGTACACGTCGTAGAACCGCCACCAGTCGGATACCGAAGCAACGAACGGCCCGGGGTACTTGTCCAATCCGTGGTGGAAGCGGTTGTTCAGCAGGTACAATACGAAAATGCCCCCGAGGAGGGCCGGCCAATAGGCCGTGACAAAGGCCACCGCCTGAGACGTTGCCCCCGTCGCTTGAACCATAGCGAATGTTCGTGTGTCCTTTTCGGCGACCGGTTCTTTTGTTTCTTCACTGTATTGTCTCAGTGCGTCTTCTTGCTCCCCGGACGGGCTGTGCCTCGATCTTCCTCGATCCTTTCGACAGACAACTTCGAGGAGCTTGCCAACGTCTAGACTTGCCAGCAACAGCACTCCAGGCACACAGGAACCCACGTCAAAAAGTGTATGGTATAGAGATGTGACAAGAGGAGAGGAAGGTCTACAAACTGGGAGGGTTGGGGGGGGGGGGTTATAAGAGAGACTAAAGAGGGCTGTTGACAATTTAAGAATACAAGAGACGACCTTGGGGTTTACACCCATTCAGATAAAGAGGCGGACCTGTCCATCATTATAAGGGATGCAACTACACCCCAGAAACGGGGGCGTGTTCTTTCTGTCCACGCTTTCCGAGCAAAAGGTCCTGCACATGCTGTGGACATCCCACACCTGTTCCGCACGCACGGCGTCATCCGGCACCAGCATCCCGCGCAAGAACGTCCCGGGCGGCGGCTTTGACTGTCGAATTGGACCCTCCACCCTGGTTCACGTTTGTCTAGCCTGTCACCCCTGACGCTCCCACCCTTCTCTTCGTTTGCACTGGCAGTTCTTGGTGCTCTTGGTGCTCTTGGGACAAAGTCAGGAGCAAAGCCGTGGAGCGCCGAGGGCGACCATTGGCCCAGAGGCTGGGCAAAAATGGCTGCCGAAGAGGGATAGGGAGGGGTAAAAGTCATTGGTTTAACTTGGATGGGGTCAACATATGTCGGCAGCTGTGTTTTTCCAGGTCAGAGGCAATATCGATACGGTTTTCCACGCCTCATTCTTCAGCCTTTGTTTTTTTTTTTCTCCATGAGAGGAATTCTTTACTGCGACAGTCGCTGCGACAGTCGTCCATTTCGCCAACCTGCCGCGGCTGTGCTTTGCCACTGACTACATCCAGGCTCTCCTCGTCTTCGGTATGCTTCTGACTGCGGGAATACGAAGACCCGGCGGTTGACTGCTTCCATTGTGGTGATGATTCCCAGGGTGGTCCACGATGGCCGGGATGACTGTGATGAAAGTAGAACATGTCACCCAGAAGAAAGAAAGAAAAGCGCTAACTACTCGTACTGCCTCCCCTGCCCTCCAATCTTCTCCCACAGCCGACTGAGTGAAGTCCATATCAGTGGGGCAAGCTTTAAATTTTGACCGAAGTTTCTTTGAGGGGAAGCGTTGGCTGCAAGCTGGGGTGCTGGTCAGAAACTGGGGTCTTCCTCCACAACGCTACGGTGGGGGTGTGGAGTGGTCGTGTTAGAGCAATTGTCGGCAGATGTTAGGACCAATCGACGTTCTGCAAAAGGGAGAGTTCCAAAATATTAGTTCGACGAGACGGTGTTGGGTCCCATACGTCGCCCCTGGTGCCGGAACAACTACAGATCACGGGAGGTGCTGTAGCCTGGCAAACTGGCTTGTCCACAGGACCAGAGAAGGCCATCGTATCTTGACAGACCTCTTGGCCGCTTGTCTTCTTCCAAGAATGCCACTGCCGAGACCTGTTGCGTTCCTGTGCAGCTAGATTTTTCTCTGTCTATTCCACGCTCTCCCGTATCAGCTTGCCTGGTGAGCACTAGGCAGCGTCGGTGTCTGCTTTCTTCTATTCTCGGAGAAGGGTCCGACCTCCGACTTTTCATCTTGGAGACTGATTGCTGTTCCGTAGTCGACAGGTCTAGGCATCTTGCGATGTTCCGATTCGTGCAAGGTGGCAAATAGATGCCGTAGTCAGCAGTGGTTCTGCAATCTTAAGGTTGGATTAGCTTGTTAAATTGGACCTTGAAAAGGGCAGATCAGCATTCTGTCATTCGCCAGCCCGCCCGACGACGGAAACCCCATCTTGGAAAGGTCTGCACAGACACCAGATTCGAGAGGAAACGCAAACAGTGCATACCGTCTTTTTTGTTCAAGTTGCTCAGCCACTCGAACAGTCATGTTGTGGCTTGGCTTGAAGAATGTGTGTTCAGAATTTCAAAGGCAGGTGCGACCGCGTCTTTATACTTTCTAAATTGGAAAGGGAATACTCCCAGAAAGACGGTTTACTACGTCTGAACTCACTTGCCTTGGTGGCTCGGTTACTTAATGAAAGCCCTTCCATATTGAACAAGCGAAAAACAAACCCGATCAACAACACATGTAACTACTCGTACAAACAGCCATCCAATTCTCTTCTTACAAAACAGTGCGAACTTGCCAGCAATCCTCCTTCTTCTGGATTCCCGCCCCGAATCCCGCAATAGACCCTAATACCGGCTATCATGCCTTCTTCCTGGTTTGTCTCTTCTTTGGAGTAGACGTCTTCGCCTTGGCTGCTCCTCGCCGCTTCTTTTCAACAGGTGCTGGCGGCGCCGCCGGCTTCGCCGCTGCTGCTGCTCTGCCCGCAACTCGGCGACGCTTGGCTGGCGGCAATGGCGTTGCTGTCTCTGGTTCTTTCTCTACCTTCTCCTTTTCTTTCTTCGCAGCCACCCGCCCGCTTCTCCTCCTTGGGGTATCATTTGCTGCCAATTCAGCTTTAGTCGGCACAGGAGCAGAGACCTCTTTAGATGGCTGCAGCATCTCTCTTGCGGCCTTTCCGTGGTTGCTTTGGTGCCTTCGGTTGCCCATCCTCCTTGTTTTCATCCTGGTGTTGGGACTGGTCCTGGGCCTGAAGCCCATCAGGTCCCCCGTCAGGCTCGGCATTGTCTTGTTGTTCGGCGACCGGAATGGTATTGCCTTGGCTAGCCCTCCCGAAGGGCCCATAATAATGGTGCCGACCCGGCAATGGTTCTTGTGGCCTGCCCCAAATCAAGCCACCTTCAAGAGGCTGCATCGGCACCTCGTTGACAGGAGCTTCGTCGTTCACAAGCGGTATCGCTTCTTCCGCACAGACCGCAACCCCTGGTTGGAGCCGTCGAGGACGACCACCGGCATACTTGGCTAGTTTCTCCCGTGGAATGAGGGTATAATCTTCCTCGCCCATCTCCTCGCGCAAGTAGTCATCGATGCACCGCTCATGTTGCCACGCAAGGCCAGGCATTATGTCCCAGCTCTTCTGCCAAATGCCCCTCTTTGTCCATGTTTCTTTCACCGTTTCGTACGCCTTCGTGTTGATGTTGGGCATCACAACTTCAAGTTCATCGCCTGGAGCTGCCTTCTTGTCTCCTGCCTGTTGTTTTGCCTCCTCAAGAAGCCGACTGCTCTCCTCAGAGACCTGGTAAATAAACTGCTAAAAGGGTCGCGTCAAGTTGTGGGCGTGAAGCCGCGCCTCGTAATCATTGTTGGCTGGTGGCTGGTGTTGATCAAGATGCCCGTTTGGGATCACTTCCGCCTTAGACTTGTTCTTCTGCTGGGTAGGGAAGATCTATTTGGGTGTTTCGTCTTCTTCGTTGTTGCCATCTGGATTAAATGGCTTCTCATGTCTCCACGGCCCAAAAGGCCGGGGCTTCCCTGACCACTCATCCTCCCAGATACCCTGTTTAATCCATCGTTGTGCGACTTCCTCCCTGATCTTCTTATTTGAGTATTTGGTTTTCGTGAAGAGTGCTGGTGCTCAGGCCGCGGCGCAGGTTGAGTTCTTCTGTCGCTTGCTGGTTAAACTGCGCCATAGGACCCGACTTGTGGATATCTATGTTGCTCAGCTGGAAGGCCCGGTCGGTGAGCTCCTGAAACCGCATCTCGTCTTCGTCGAGCTGCGAAGCCTCCGTTTCTGTGGAGTTGTGTGAATGATGGGATTGGTAGGGGGGGTGGGGAGTCGCAAAAACGGCCTCTTGCTCGTTCCAGGCGTTCTGGGTTGTTGGCAAGAGTCGAGAGAGTGCGATCAATGGACCCAAGTCCGATGGAGGGGGGTTGTGACAACATTTCATGGCGGGCAATGTAACCAGGCACTGCTTCGTTCACCAGGAAAACTAAGAGTCGGCGTATTGCGTATGAGGACAAATGGGTCGTCGCAGCGCGACGGAGTAGCTGCCAGGTTGGTCGAAATCGGTGAAGTTGTTGCGACTGCGGTTCGGATACTTTACGCGCCAGGCTCTATTAAACATAAACCGGCTGGGGAAGACCCACCAATATCCCGGGCGCTCCCACTAAACACGGCCCGTCTAGGCACCCATCTACTAGCCTAGTTACTTCTTATTGCTAATAGATTACAGAAAAGTAGGCAGCCACAAGACCCAGTTGTATTTTTTTTTGTCTTCATCGTCTTTTGTTTGATACCGCGACCAAACTACTTGATCTGCTGCTGCTGGACTCAACGGTTTTTCTATTTTTTTGCAGTACTAGCAGAATTTATCTCTTCAGCTGTCTATCTCTTCTGTCATGAGAGACCTCCGCTTGCCAACAGTATAGCTAAGCGCTCTGGGTTTATGATGTCTCGATGCCTTACCAGTTGGGCACAACTCTTGCCTGCTTTAGGCTTCCTTGTAATCTAGAACTCTTACCTTGCATACCCTGGGCAACAAAACTTTATTGGCTGTCCTCTGCACTGTCTGAGACCAACCCCTGCATGGACTCATACAGGAAGGTGTGCCTGGTAAAGTTGGCGAGAATAGGCGGTTAGAAGCCGATAGAATGAGTGTTTGGTCTTAAGACTTCGCCCATGCCACTCTCTATGCCCTTTGTCATTCCCCAACGCCGGTGTACTTGCCCCTGACAATTATGTTTCTCAAAGACCGTGCGGAAGACATGAAGCGTGCATCTCCGGCTGCGCGAACCGCAGTGATGACGCTCCTGGCCTTGCTGTCCGGGCCTATTTTGTGTGACTCCTAATATTCAATGATTTTACGGCGAGTGGCAGTAAGCCACAGAACCTAGTCCGCTTGCACTCTTTTTTACGGGGCTGTTTGGACTTGGCATTACAGAGGATGAGTGAAGTAAATGGAGAAATGTACCACCAACTGTGAACCGAGTAGCGTTTTGTGAAGCTACTCGTGGTGTGTGAACAGAAGGAAATGTACCAGCAACGGTACGATGGGCTAGGTGTGAGAGAAGCCGAGAGAAAAGCCCAAGACAGCGCTTGAAAATGGAGTAGTTACAGAAAGAGAATGATAAGCAGTTTTCCGCTCTATGTCTCTCTAATAAACTAAATATATATAAGCAAGAAAGGATGCCAGTTGTAGTACAAAAATACAAAGACGATGAAATGATAAACTAACAAAAGAATTATACTCCGGCGTAAAGGGTTGGCCAATCGAAAAGCAATTTTGAGTCCAGAGAGAGAGCCGGATGAAGAGAAAATATACAATACAAAACAACAGACAGTACAACAAGTATAAAAAACAAGAAGAAAAACAGTGCATGCTTTATAATTCTGCTTCGGCGTCTTCGTCAATGGGCGGCAGCTGGCTGAACATATTCGCATCGTAGCTGGACCGGTTTCGTACGCGGGATTTTTTCTTGGGCCTGTTGGGATCTTCAGCTGTTCGCTTCTCACGAATGGCAAGGCCTCCACCAGACCGCCGCCCATCCTGACCCGCGTCCCGTCCACCAGCTGAATCACCTGGCACTGTGCTTCCCGATGACAGTTCTTTGATGCCGTGAGGCTCGTGCCAGGATTGCGCTCTGAGAGATGGTCGTCGCATCCCGCGTATCACGAATCTCCGAACGCGAGAAAAATGGCTTCTCTAAGCATCGTTGTCCTCGTCGGAGCTGTAGTCAGCCTCGTGGAGCCGGCTCGCAATGTCTGCTGGCAGACCGCCTTCGTCTTCAGTGTCGAGGTACTCGCGACCGCCGAGAGCACTGAGAGCAACTGGGAGGAATACGAGCGCATGCGGTGCCGCAAGCAGAACCAGTGCAACCCAAACGCGGAAGTAGTAGATCTCAAAGATCTTGCTCCGCGTAAAGGCCAGCACACACACACCCAGAAGCTTGGTCAGTGTGATGCCGGAGAAGACGGATCCTCCGACATTGACGAGCGCAGCCCAAGCACGCTGGTCCCTGGAATCAGCAAACCGGGTGCGGGCATTATGCCGGAGCAAGCCCGACGGGAACGTGAAAGCTCTGGCAATGTGCGCGCAGAATTCAACCGAGATGCCCACACAAATGATCAGGTTCACCAACGTCACGGCATTGAGCGACACGCCCATGACGGCCAACGCGCCCATGATGTCGCAGATGGTCATGGCTACTGTGGCAGCCACGACAACCGCCGTCATAAATGAGCCCAGCAACACCCAGGACACAACAAAGATGATTGCCATTGCTGATCCAAGCAGCGCCCCCGAGAGCGAGACAATGGACGCGTATTGATCAAAGAAGATGTAAAAAACGCTGTACGGGAACACCTCCACACCTGTAGCCTTAGTGATGTCAGAGGCAATTCGTCGTGCCGAGGCATAGGCCTCAATGAAATCTTCCTGACTCCGCAGCGGCGAGTGCATAGTGCGGAAGCTCGTGGCAGGTACCGCGTCGAGTTCTGCATCAACAACAACGGACTGGCCGTATGATGCCTGACCACCGAGGGGGCAGTCGTCGGTCGTTGGAGCGTTGAGGAACTTCTTCAGGTAGTGGACGAACTCGTCGCCTTCCGGCATGCCGTACAAAGTCACGTTCCATGCAGGAACGCGGTTGGCAAAGCAAGGCTTGCCGTTCTCGACGCAGCAGCTCTCGAAATCGGGGTTCAACCACAGGAAGAAATCGTCAATCCAGCTTGCTGTGGGTGACGCAATGTACGACAGCTCTGTACGCTTGCGCTCCTGCTCGAGGATGCCCGTGAGGGACGTCAGCTGGCACGTGGGGAACCGCGAGCAGATCTCCTGCTGGTGTAGACGCTGTGTGGCGTTGAGATCTTTCGTGACGAAGTAGACAGGCGGTCCCGAGTTGAAATAATCATACAGATCGTTGAAGTAAGGAATGAGATAGGAGTCGTCGGGAATGGCAACGCGCTGGTCGAGACCGAGCTTGATGTAGGGGAGGAGGGCTACGCCCGCAGCAAAGAGGCCTGTGAAAAAGACCAACACAGCTGTCTTCACGCTCTTCTTTAGAAGCGTGGGAGCATAGCGTTGGCGAATGAAGCGCTGCAGAGCACTCTCCCGCGAAAGGTCCTCCCCGCCGCTTGCGTCAATATGGCCACCGTTCATCGACCCATTAAGATGCACGCGGGCGGCCTTAACGGGAATGCAGAAGAGGATGTCGGCGCGGTTGTCTTCGACGCGGAACTGGTTGAGCGCAAGGACGGACACGAACCCTGTCACCTGTAGGATGGCGTTGATGAACACGGCCCCAGACGCATAGATGGCAAAGTTCCGCACAGCAGGCATGCCGACGAAAGCGCCGAGCGCAAACGATATTGTCTCTGTGATGGCAGAGAACAGGATGGATGGGCCAATTCTGCCCATGGCAAGGGCGACCCTCTGCTCGATCTCCTCGTCGCGGTGGCTGACATTCACGCGCTCAAACTCGTGGACGATCAAGAAGATGTTGTCGACGCCCACAGCAAGGACGATGAAGGGGATCACATCGACAATGATGAGGGTCGCCTTGAGACCAGCCCAAGAGAAGAGACCAATGGAGGCCGTGATGGACATGATGACAATCAGAACACCAATGAAGCCCAGACCAAACTTGGACTCGACCAAGAAGACGCCAAAGTGGTGGAAGAGGTCGCTGAACGAGAGCGTTGTCGAGCCGAGGGCAATCGATGCATACAGGAACATGATGACATAGCTGATCACAATGATCTTGGCATCCGTGTTGGTGGACTTGTTCAGCTCCTCTTCCAGGCTGATCTCGGTGTTGAAGGACAGGCGCAACCCGCGTGCGGACGCCTCCTGTTGCACCTCCAGCAGGCGGTTCTTCATGGCCTGCTCCCAGTCCATGGCATGGAGGACTTCGGGAGAGCCCTCGTCGTGGTTGGCGACAACCCAAGTCACGGTGATGGCGTGGGCATCGGCCACGTGGTCAACATCGGAGTAGCCTCCCAGAATTTGCTCTGGCTCGAGGGGCTGGCCATAAGCAGCACGGCATTCCACTGGCCGCTTTGCACAGGACGTGAGAGTGTCCTTCCAGTACTTGTCGACAAGTGCGGGCTGATTGCTGAAATAGGCAGCCACGGACTGCACAACGCAGACGTCGCCTGTTGGCTTGAAGCACACATCGGCCAAGGTCATGCCGTACTCGGGCCCCTCGAGCTCCTCGATACTCTTTTCCACTCCCATCCACCAGACCAGCGTTTCTTCGCTGAGAACCGGACCCGGACCAGATGGAAGAGTGTCGTTGACCAAGAAGGCCTGCTCGGCTCGGTAGAATGGACCAAAGCTGGAGTCGAAGAAGGCCTTGTCCTGTGCTGCAGCGGATGTAGGGCTCACCCACAGTCGTGCAGGGTTCAGTTCCAGCTGGAAGCGGAACCAACCCAGGCTCAGAGCAGTGGCAACGAGCAGGCTGCCGCAAATGCTGATAGCCGGAAACCTGGCTGCCCAGTGCCCGAGGCCCCTAAAAAGTGCACTGCACCATGTGTTCAAAGCGTACTCTCTTGGCGGTGTTTCTGCCGTCGAAGCGCTGGTGCCAGAGCGGTGAATGAGCCCATAGAGGAATGCGCGCCGCTCGTCTTCCTCGACGTCGTCTTCGTCTTCGGCATCTCCGTTAGGATCGTGCAGAAGCGGCAGACCCCGGTTTCGATTTGTCGTGTACAGGAAACGCAAGCCGGCATAGGCCACGAGGAGCAGCACGGCGACCGAGTAGAGGAGGATCGAGACGAAGGACAGACAGGGCAGGGCACCCACGTGGCAGGAACCAGCCTTCTTGACCTCCGGCAGCTCAGGACAGACGGCAGGACAGTCGGTGCATGCGCAGCGGAAGTTGGGGTCTTCGTCGTTGCACTTCTTGGCCTTCATCTGTATCGGTCGCATATCAGGGTCGGCGTATTCTGTCGGGAAGTTCATTTGGAAGGGCGAGCCGCCAAGGCGCTGCTTTCCGATGAAAGTCAGCAGCTCGGTGTAGTTCTTCGCACCGCCGCCAATCAAGTTCATGGCCTTGGAGTTGGTCGGGCCAAACTTGACCTCCTTGCAGCTGTCATAGAAACCCGTGCCATATTCTTCCGATACCAGCTGGTCGAGCTCTGCCACAAGCAGCTTGCCGCCCTTCTCGGAGGCGTCGGTGACGTTGACGAACAGTGACTGGTCGGGGGAGCAGGTGAATGTGCAGACGAGGTTGTAGAAGTTCTCTCTGCAGGCCGGGCACGAGGAGACGATCTGGTTCACCGTCGCGAGGTTGTCCTTCATTGATGTCACCTGTAGAGTAAATTGTGTGTTAGAAGACGCATCACCGATAGCAGGGGGAAGTCCCTCTTGGCACGTACCTGGCCCTCTGTGCAGCAGATCGGCCCCGAGCTCCATTTTGGTCCGCACAGGTCGACTAGCTGTTTCCGAACCGTGTCTTCAGGTTCTGTTGCCAGGCCATTGTCGACACAGGGCAGCTCTGGGCCAAACAGGCTGCGTCGTCCGCACTGGCCGCGGATAGAGCACCGGCCGGGTTCGTGGATGGGTGTCAAGGCCTTCTCAACGGCAGTCGCCTCTCCCAGGCCCGCCAGGAAAAGCACGGCGCTGCCAACAGTGGCGATGGCCTGCGATAGCCTCGCCATTTGAGTGAGGCAGCTGTCTCAAACGGGCAAGGCACCCGTCCTACGCGCGCTGTCGCCTGAAGAAGTCGCCTTAACCGTCGGTGATCGTTTGACGAGCTCCCGCTGGGTAGTTCGCAAGGAGATAACGTGCAACTGGAAACGGTGAGCTGGCGCGACGTTGCGACGTCAGCTTCGTAGATCGTGCGTGAAGCTTCGGGGTCGCATGGAGTTTGTGGGGGGAGAGAAGCTATGGCTGGGCTCTTGCCTGTGACGCCTCGCAGTTTCGGAAGGCAGCGACCCGTTACCGGCGGCCCTGAGGCCCGTGCACACTGCCCTGCGTCATGGACTCATGGACTCCACTCTGAAGCATGACAGGATCACACTGGCCCGGTGCGGAAAAACGTAATATTCCGCTCTACATCCAATCAGGGAATTCTGCAATATCGACCGTGTCGCATGCCAAAATAAAGTAACGCGGCCAGCTACCAGCTAACGTCTTCTTGCCTTTTGGAGCAGACCCCGACATCAACAACTCTTCATCATATCTCATTTCTCGCCTCTCTGTCTTTGACTTTGGTGCATTTCTCTTTTCTCACCGTCGCTCTCCTTCCCTCTTTCTCCTATCCGTATCCTAAGATGGCACGTTTCTTATGATATCTGGAGGAGGTGCTTTTCATTTCATCCCAGAAACCTGTCTGTTTTCTGGGACCCCTTTGATATCAATACACTGAAGACACGGCAGGAATCTGCTTTGTGGCAGTTCCATCACGAAATGAGTCTGCCTGTGGCAACCCTGTGTCTTTGTGGATCTGTCGACGAGTGTTGATTATTCACCACGTCCCTTTGTTTTTGTATCTAACAAGCCGTTTGCTGGACCCTTGGACGCAGTCTTTCATAGTCTACCCCGTCTCCAGGAAGCAGCTCTACTTTATTCTCCACTCTTTCTATTTGTTCTGGCAGCGTCACAAATTTTGTCTTCTTTTTCGTCCTTAGTATTTTATCACTCCCCTTGAACCTCGCCTTTTCATCCACCCAACACACTCGTTTGATGGCGTTGTTTAGTTAAATAGATGGAGGAATCAGTCGGCTCTGGGGGCCGTCAAGTTGGGGTTGAGCCTCCCTTGGCGGCCAACGACAGGATGAACGCCATACCCAACCAGGAACAGTCTGCCCCTCGAACTGGGGACGGCAAGACCACGATGGACGCACCGGATGCTGATTCTGCTTCTGACGTGTCTATGGCCACCGATAGTGACGACATGGACGTTGGACAACCGCAACAAGGGTCTCGCGTCGATGGCAACCAGTCACCCTTGGCGGAAGATGCAATTTCGAGAAAACGAAAGTCGCCAGGCTCTGAAAGAGACGACCGCTCCCAGACCCGGGATGCCGTTTCTGGAAATTCTAAAAAGGTGAAGCTTGATGCTGCCGACCAAGGCACGCATCCAATCTCGCGTCCCAGGATTCCTGCAGATAGGTCCCTCCTATCTCCTGAGATCTGGCGTCGAGTTTTCGGTTTCTGTCCTCCCAAAGCCCTGGGCAATTTGTTGTGCGTCAACAAATTGTTCAAATCCTATCTTGACCCTTCTTCTACGGCGTCGTCTTCCAGCAACCTGCAGCCAAATGCCATATGGCAGGGGTCGAGGCGTTTGTTTTGGCCGCAAATGCCCACCCCTCTTAGAGGGAAGACGGAACTAGACATGTGGCGTCTAGCCTGTTTGCTCACCTGCCAATTTTGTGGTAAGAAAGATGCCCGGCCGCCTACTGCTCTTTGCGAGCCATTGCGTCTTGGTCACGGTGCAGATGGAGTTGCCTGCATCTGGACTTTTCGGGCTGTTTGCTGCACGAAGTGCTTTTCAAGCAACTCGATAAAGGTGAGTTTGAGCAGTTTTCTAAACCTGCTTCGAAGTCGCCTTTTTGGCTTGGGATCACCACCTAACCTCTTTTGCCCTGGCCAGGAAATGGACCTCCTCATGTCGGACTTCCCTACGTTTTTAATGCCAGCCTTGACGTTTGTTTTCTCGACCTCCGACGGGCAGATCGTTCCTCCCGGCGCGATAGAACGTGGTCAAGTGCCGCAGTCTTCAGTCCTGACAAAGTTGTTCTGGTCTCCAGACGTGGACAGCATACGGCAGGAATTTCTTTCTGATAAAGACCTGGGTGCTGCCGCGGTTGAGGAGTGGCTTAAGGGACTCCCTTCGCGCGGAGCAGAACAGAAAGCAGACGCAGCCAAATGGGAAAAGTATGAAGACTCGGGCGGTGTGGAACAGATGCGAGCGCTACTCTATCCTGGGTATCAGCCCGCACCTGTTGCGCCGACGAATCCCGCTGCAACGCAAAGCCAGCCAACGTCAGCAGATCAGAAGGCCCAGGAGTCTACCGGCTCATCTCTTCCACCTTCTATAGCCTCCCTTCCACGGCACCCAATGCCGCAACGGCCCATTACAGGTATGTAACAATCATGTTCTTTTGTCCGACGGCATGACTGACTCGAGCATGGCAGGTGGTACGCAAGCGGGCGGCGCCCCATTATCTCTGCTTCCACGGGTGATGCGACCTTCCCATGTTGAGCGAAACAAGGACGAGGCAGAGCGAAACAAGGACGAGGCAGAGCAACTCGAGGCCAAGAAGGCAGAGATCGTCCGCCGCGCTAGACTTCTAGACTCGCGACTGGGAGAAGATGAGCTCCAGCAGAACCCAGCATTCCGCGCAGCCGTCCAGTCAATATCACCACTGGATGACGATACATGGGATATGCTCAAGCCACGGCTGCTCTCACAAGTTGGGGAGGCAGACAACCAATCAGACACATTATTACCAGTTCCTCGACCGCCGAACTCCATGACCCGGAAAGAACCCGAAAGAAGCAAAAGCAAAGAAGAGATCGAGGCAGACTGGGATGAAATCCAAGGGCCTGTCCGCCTCAAGATTCTCAAGTATGCAGACGAGGCCATTATTGGAGACTGGGATGACGGAGAGAAGGTCACAAAGGACAATGCACCTTCATTCGCCGTGGATGTTCTCCTCCACGTGCGCAAACGATTTTACGTTGAAGTGGAAAAGGACGCCGCAGCCGCCCATACAGCTGGAAAAGCTCCCATTGTCGACCCCCCAAAGGGACCGTTCACGCAGAAACTGACACTCGAGAACATGAAGTACGTCTTTGACGTGAAAATCAGGCCACTCACAGAGCCTCTGCGCAAGGAGATCTTTCTTTGCAACGGCTGTGGGTATGGTGCCAAGTTCTTTGGCTTCGAGGGCGTCATCCAGCATTACGCAGCCAAACACACAACGGCTCTGAGTATGGGGAACATCATTGTCCACTGGAGAGCTGAGTGGCCTGCTATACCACCCTTCAAACCAAACCCGAAGGCGTCCAAAAACTCGTTCCATCCGCTTCCAGCTATCCCGCCGACTCCCGCTCCTTTAGGTCGAGAGGCTGGTGCAGCTTCCAGATATGGCCACAGCGCGCCCCCACCTGACCAACTGCACATTCCACAACAGCTGTCTCAGATTCCTCCACAGCCGCAGCTGTATCCGGCAGGTGCGCAAGGTCATCAGTATGGTCCGCCGCCCTACGGCAGCGAATACCAGCAATCACCATCTGGGCCATATTCGCCTGTAGACCAATACCACCCAAATCAGCCCCAATATGGTCAGCAGCCGTATCCACCGCATGGCCAGCCTGCGGCCTACCAACCCTATGCGCCGAGTCCAACGGGCCCCGTAGGTTATCAACCTCCACCAATTACTACCGCGCCCCAAATTTCACCTGCCCAGCCTCCATCGGGACAAGCTAGCTATGGCTATGGCTATGGGCCGTACGGGCAGCCACCTGCTTTTCCTGATAGGCTGCAGTTGACGACACCCTATGGGGAAAAGCTTGAAAGCATGGCACACCAGGCTCGCGAGCTGTGGATGTCCACTTCAAACATGTTGAATCTGCCCGGTGTGGTGAGAATATATGCAGTTATTTTCCACCTGGACAAGTTCTTTCGCTCTCGATTCGGGGAGCCGCTGCCTTTAGATCTGTTCATCGACGGCCTGTCAAACCATAAGGACATGCGCCCTGTTCGGAACGTCAACGAGTTGCCGTGCAAGACTTGTTATATGGGACTTGGTGCAGCGTCCTCTGTTACGGAGGACCGCAAGGTCTTTTCGCTGCCCCAACTTTTGAATCACTTCCACAGCAGTCATGAGGGGCAAGCACATGGGAACAATCCCTATGGCCAGCCACCACTCAGCTGGATGGCGGACATGCTTCTTCTTCCATATTCGTCTGCGCTACAGGACATGATTGGCCCTAAGGGCCAAAAATATCCCATGTTGGCAGAGGCTGTGGCAGGCCTGGTGGACCAAGATCCGTATCCGCAGGCACAGGGTGCGGCATGGTCTGGTGCTGCGGATGAGAATGGGCCGAATGCGTCGATGGACAATCACAACCGCTTTTATGGAAATGCGGGACCGTCGCCACGAGCACAGCACCAGCAGTACCAGCCCCAGGATGGTGCACCTCCCAAGAATGGGGGCAGAGCTTATCCCACATTTGGTGCCAATGATGCTAGCGACAGAAGCCAGAATTCATCGGTTGCAGGCCGCTGGCCTCAGCAGAAAGGCCGGTCTGATAATAACAACAACAACAACAACAACAACAACAACAAGCCACAGAAGAATCGCCAGGGCAAAGAAAAGAAGAAGAAGAATGGACCAAAGGGAGGCCACGGAAATGACCTGCAGAAGCATGGTGGTGGCGAGTATTCGGCGGCCAAGCGGAAAGAGGAGGAGGCCATGGAGGAAGAAGAAAAACGAGCGGAGGAGGAAGAACGCAAGAGAGAGGACGAGATCCGAGCCATGTGGGCAGCTGCTAGGACGCAAGCAGCCCAAGCCCAGTCAACGCCCGTGCTTGCTGGTGCCATCACACCGCAGACGGCTAGGTCAGGTGTCGACAGTATCTATGGACCAAGTCGCACCAACACGCCTGCCGTCCCACAGAAGCGGAAACCTCGGACGCCACATCAGCCAGAACGGCACAGACCACCGCCGGGCAGAAACGAGGTGTTGATCAAGCAAGAAGACAAGGAGTGTTTGGACATTCGAAATGTGCAGAAAACGCCGCACAATGCACCGCAGAAAGAATCACAGAAAGAATCGCAGAGAGCACCGCAGAGAGCACCACCGGCACACGAGGCGGCTCCGGAGCCAGACTTGTTGGGGGCCTTAGAAATGCACTTGTCGCATGCCCAGGAGCGCTCACCACCACCGCCGCCGCCGCCTCCGCCGGCGTCAAGAGCCGTACCTGTTTCCGTTTCTGTGCCGACGGCGCCACCTGCCCGTGTCATTTATGTGGACGAGCGGGGTCGGGAGGTGATGCCGCCTAGGGAGTCTGACAGGCATATACGTTACGAGCCGGAGCATGGCCGTCCGCGATCACCAGTTTATGTGCGATATGCGGATGTGCCTGCTCCAGCACCTCCTATGCAGCAGGCTGACCCCTATCGTGGGCGCAGTCCGCCGCTACTGCGTCGCTATGCCGGGGAAACTCCGGTTGTTTATGAAACACGGCCCAACACCCGACATTATGTGGCCGCCGATGAGAGGGAATATGAGCGGGCGGTGCCACCGCCGCCACCAACACATGGTGGTTACGCACAAGCAGCGCCTCCGCCTCGACAGGAGTACTACCGTGTGTACGCCGACGATGCCCGACCTACTCGGCCTATGGAGTATGCATCCTATGGGGTAGTGCGGGTAATGCACCCAGACGGAGACTATTACGCTCAACGGCCGGTGCGCCGTGAATCGGCAGCTATTGCGCGGCCTGAGGTGGACCCACAGGGCACCGCCCGCTACTATGATTACGCGGCGCCAGGGCCATCTTATGAGGAGTCGCCAGGCGGAGGTCGGCCTGTGCGGCGTGAAGCGGGGGCACCGCCTGTGTCGTATACGGCGGCGGGCTATGAGCATCCGCAGTATGAGCGATACGGCGATGGACGAGGTGGTGGAGGACCTGCTGGGGGGCGGGATGTCCGAGATATGCAGGCTTCAGCACGGCCAGATCAAGGATATTATGAAGAGTATGATCCGCACTACCCGTCAGCGGCAGCAGGCTCAGACGGGCGACGGCAGATGCGGTATCAATAGGGGGGTAATCATGCGAGCAGTGGGGTTTTTATGCTGCTATTTCTTCATAGATCGAGATACCACGTATTTCTTTTTTTTCTTTTTTTTTGCATTCAAGCCAACGTGAAATGGAGCCAGCATTGGTTCTAGAAATACCATGTATTTTTTTTTTAAAAAAAAAAATTTTCGGAGAAATTGATACGCGTTTGGGCAGTTTGGGCTGTTTTGCATTTCTTATTCTGTTGGAATATACAGGAAGTTTAAACAAGAGAGGGCTTGCGTGCGTGGGAGTTAGAGACACGTAGAGTGAGAATACGAAGACGTTTTTGAACAAGAAATTTGTACTGTGTTTGATCGTGATTTCTTTTAACAAAAAGACTCCTGGGCAAAGAATGCCGATGCGGGTTTTAGAGTTACAATAGGGAGGTGTGGTAGAGAGGAGGACGAAAGGGGGGGAGAGCAGAGTAAGAAGAGAGGGTGGAAGAGGAGTAGACAAAAGAAGGCAAAACAAAAAAAAAAAGAAAGGAAGTCTAAATACGCAGAGCAATATATAGGAACAGTTTTTTTTTTCGAGGACCAAGCGAGGGAGAAAAAATTGAGAGACATGCCCCATCTGCAAATAAAAAAGATGAAAAAAGGGGGGGGGGAGATGAAGAACACAACAAAGAGAGAGAGAGAGAAAATGGCAAAAGAACACCCCGAGTGGCATAAGAGGTCTTCCGTGGCATGCGAGAATTGAGAGAGAACTGTAACGGGGAAGCCGGAGACACCGCGCCCACACCCACCAAACAAAATAATAAAAACAACACGCCCAGACAAAATTCATACAGATTCTGTGCCCCTTTGACGACCATACTTACACGACCTCTCCGATGATCTTGGCCGCTTCCTTGTACGTCTCCAGCAGCCGCTCGCACTTTTCGCGCTCCTTCTTGACGCCGTCGTCCTCGTACAGCAGCTCCTCAAAGAGACCCTCCTTGTAGAGCTCGCTCACCAGGCGGTTCTGGACCACGTCCTTGCAGTGGTTCACCAACAGGTGCATGATCGCCTTGGGCACCTGGTCGGCAATCGACTCCCGCACAATGTTAAAGTACGACGAGATCAGCGCCCGGATCAGCTCCGTCTCCATCGCCTCGCGGTCGGTCAGAGCAGGCTCGCCGTTGGACTGGCGAAAAGTCAGCATACTTTCCTTGTGTGCTCCTCCTCCTGCTTCTTCTGCTTGTTCCATATGTCTGCTACTCACCCCGTAGTTTCCATAGGGATCGGCCCGGTATTCATCCACCTCGCGCAGCGGCTGGATGGGCGACCGCAGCGCCCGCTCGTCCCGTTGGCGGATGCTCTGGCTAAACGACGGCTCGGCCGTCTGGCTGACGTGCCGGCTAATGTTGGCATTGTGCGCACCGGCACCACCACCGGCACCGCCGCCGACGCCGCCGGCACCGCCCGGCATGCTTGCGCCGTCCTTGCCAAAAAAGTAGTTGAGGAACGAGTCCTTGGCATTGCCAATGGCCTGGGGGTTGCCGTTGAGCGCAGCGGCTAGGGCCGAGCCCCCCGCCGAGCCGTTCTCGCGCGCATGCGACGAGCTCCGTCCGTTGGCGGCCTTGTTGGCCTTGCGCAGGGCCGTGGCGGCGACCCCGGAAATCGACAGCGGGCCGCCGCCCCGGTCGCCGCCGCCGCCCAGCTGGCTGGCCGTGTCGTCGTCGACCATGTACTCCTCGGGCGTCTCGGTGCCTGCGCCGCCGCCGTTGGCCGCCGCGGCAGCCGCATTGGCGGCGCCAATCTCCTTGAGACGGCGGCGCTCGCGGCGGTCGCGCTCCTCCTGGATGAGCCGCTTGCGTTCGCGGTCGTTCTTGTCGTTGACCACGTGGCTCATGGCGGCGGCGGCACCCAGAAAGTTGGGGTGGTTGGTGTTGATGTAGGCGCGCTGGATGGAGATCAGCGACTCGACATAGTTCGAGGCCGGGCCGAGACGCTCGCGCAGCAGATCGGACACAACCTCGATAAGCTTGGCCTGCAGGCGCGGGAAGCGGCTGAGCTCGGTGTTGCCGCAGGTGTGGCAGATCTTGATGAGCTCTTCGTAGACGAGCTCGACGCAGCGCTGGCTGGGAATCTCGAGGAGCTTGATCTGGGGTTTGACCAGCAGGTCAAAGGCCATCTCGGGGACAAACAGAGACGGCCGCGGACCGGTGGAGTTGCGGATGGCGGTGCGGATGTCGAGGGCGGACAGGTTGGAGGTCGGGTCGATGGACTCGAGGGAGCTGCCAAAGACCGAGTTGAAGATGTAGTAGATGCGGGCGCCACCGCACAGCTCCTTGGTGGAGATCTCGGTGGAGGTGCCGTCGATGGACGAGATGAACGAGGTGGCGAAGCGGGTCATGAGCTGCAAGATGAGCGAGCCGCGGTGCTCCTTGCCGCTAAAGTGCTGGTCGCCGTAGCTGGCGAGCTCCTGCTGTGTCTGCCCCATGAGGGTGTTGAGGCGAGCCTTGATGTCGGGGAGGCGGTCACGGATGTGCGCCATCAGGGTGGTGTTGAGCGCTTTGGCCAGGTAGGGCGTACCGCAGCGGCTGGCAATGTTACGGTAGGCCGGGTGGTGGCGGAAGAACTCGGACTCGCTCTTGAGCGACTCGTCCATGGGCTTGTTGCCCTGGATGTCCTGCTGGGAGCGGTTGACGACGCCGATCCAGCCCAGCTTCAGCGGATAGACGCGGCCGCTCAGGATGTCCATCGCGTTGGTGCCGTGGTCCATCAGGTCGACTTTGGTGAGCACACCAATTGTGCGGCGGCCGAGTGGGTCGACGTGGCGGGCCAGCTTGAGGGCTTCCGAGTTGACAATGTCAACGTTGGCGGGCGAGACGGCCAGGATGATGCTGTTGGGCTTCGCAATGTACTCGGAGATCAGGTTGCGCGTCTGCTTCTCGATATCGACGGGCTGGTCGCCAATGGGCACCTTGGTCAGGCCGGGCAGATCGACCAGGGTCAGGTTGAGCACGTGCGGCGAGTAGATCTTGAGGTTGATGGGTTGGCGGGTGATGCCCTTGTTGCTGCCGGCCACGCGTGACGTCTCGCTCTCGATCTCGCGCTTGACGTCCTGGAAGTCGTTGAAGCGGCGGTTGGGCAGGTGGTGGAACTCGGCCCATTCGCCCCGGCGCGCGGCGCCCGGGTCCTGGTATGGCAGCGGCGCATTGCCGTTAAGGTTGTTGCTGCTGTCCTCCTCCGGCACGTTGATCAATTGTAGGATGAGTGGCCGACGGGTGACGATGCCGCTGCCCCGGGGCAGAAAGTCGCGACCGACAATGTTTTCGAGAACGGAGGATTTGCCGGCGGATTGGGAACCAACGACGACCTGGGGAAAAGAAAAAAAGGGTTAGAGTTTTTTCTTTTTTTTCCTCTTGCTGTGCAATGTCGTTGTGCTTCTCCTTCCACTGTCTCGCCATCCTCTTCATGGTCTGCAGTGCCACTTACAATCTGTGGCAAATCCAGTGAATCATTGCCGATTGTGTTGAAGACCAGATCCTGCAGCTTGTTGACCGTAGTCAACAAGTCATCACCGAGGGCCGCCATGGCGTCAGCTGGCACGGGAAGAGACGGTGGAAATCAAAATACGCGAAGCCGGTGGAGGGCGTGTCGAGCCTTTGTTTTGGTCGGTTTCGTGGGTGCCGGCGAGGGGAGGGATGGGAAAAGGGGACGTCGTCTTTCTTTGGCGTGTGGGCGTTTTAGGCGTATTTTTTTTTTTTTTTTTGGAGAACACGATCGTGAAATTCTGCGCGGTAATAGGATCCGGACAGTGACAGTCTCGACGGCAACGCAGATTTTGCCAGCAGGGAGAGCTTGTGTTTTGAGCTCTGCGCCAAACACCAAGGGCGTTAGTCCCTGGTCCAGAGGCTAATGATGAGTGGACGATCTGCGAACAGGGAGTGGGCCAAGGGGGCCCGATGGAGTGGGGAGGAGGGCCTGGAAAGACAGCGGAAAGACAGGAAACAGAGGCAACAGAGGCTGATAAGAAGGAGACTAACGCTATCGTGCGGGCGAGGCGAGCTGAAGTCTGGAAAGTTCGGAGAGAGAGAGAAAAGGAGTGGCTTTTGAGGCAAAAGTCGTGAGGATCGTGAGAATCGAAGACGAAGACGAGAGACTCGCGCACAGCGAGGACAAGACACCAAAGAAAAGAACAATCGCCGTGAGAGCATAAACTTCAGAGTCGCGTCGGGCGTCCCCACGAATGCTAAGACCTCTACTATCGACAGGGTTTGTGGGCTCGGGTGCGAGGTGGTATCTTAGTGGTGGTGCTGCTGGCTGGACCAGTGGCCTTTTCGCGGGTTCAGGCCATTGTTCTGGCTGTTGTCTCTGCGGCGTCGCTGATTGGCTGAGTGCGGCCGAGGGTCCAGGCACGGTTAGGGGGCCAAGTTCAGCGGACGCTCTGGTAAAGGGTCTACCAGTCGGCCCCATTCCAGGGGGACCGCTTGGAAATGGGTTGGAAATTGGCGATTATGCACCGGCTAGGTCCATGCCAGCTGAGCCACAAGGCGCCACCTGGCGTGTCAGTGTCCCTGTTCAGCGCCACAGCACACCTGTAAAGCGTGCGCGCCAGGCCTGAAATGCGAAAGTGCCGGATGTGGTGACGTTTTCCATGTTGTTGTTGTTTTTTTTGTCCCTCCAAATACCGAAGATCGCCTATGCACATAAACTATGCTTAGCTGCATGGGTCGATTTCACTCACACACAGGCGAATAAAATCGAAAGAATTTGTAGCCTTTCACGCCACGATCTCGATTCTACAGTACGAGTGCGAGAACCACGCGAAAACACACACACTCTCTCCCTCTCACGCAGCTGTTTGGTACATAGAAAGTTTCTTTCGCGACGAGGGCAACTGCAAAACACCAGTTCTGTCGGAGTCAGCACCAACGGCCAGCGAGCAGACGTCATCGCCGATTTACATCGACGCTGTCCGGCTTGACCGGCCCTCATCCAACTCGGTGTAAGTTCGATGCATGTGGGCAGACACAACGGTACACAGAACTACGGCCAGTTTTAACACCAACGCAGGGCCAGTTGACACGCGCGCGCGCACACACCGGTCAACTTCTGTTTTTTTTTCTCGTCGAGATCCGACCATGAGCGCCTTTGGCAGCCCGGGTGGCGGCACCGTTACTCAGAAACCCATCCCGTGAGTCGTACCAGAGGCAGAAATATAGCAGAGACAACAAAAATAGAAGACGCCAGATAGGAACTGACCACCAGCAGACCACAACGAGGGAGTTTTCCATTAGACCATGATGGTAGGAGCACTTATGATTTTTTTTATGTTTTCTTTTTCTGGTCGCACACGACTACTGACAAGTCGCAGGCGAATGCAAGTCGGTGATGCAGGACTACCTGAAGTGCATGAAGAAGGTCCGGGGCGTCAACGAGAACGAGTGCCGCAATCTGGCCAAGTCGTATCTGGCATGTCGTATGGACCGGTGGGTGATGGCTCTTTTTGCTCTGTTCGCTTCCGCGTTCTGTGTGTTCATGCGCTAACAATACCAGGAATCTCATGGCCAAAGACGAGTTCAAAAATCTTGGTTTCAAAGACCCAGAAGAGAAAGCGAAAGAAAGTGAAAAGACGCCAGGAGAGTTGAGGTGGTAGAACACTATTGTACGATACGATACGAACTGGGTATGACAATCAAAAAAAAAATCGAGAAACATCGCGACTTCATAGCATTGTAGGGTTATTTTATTCTTTTTAAATGGCGAAATGCAAAATAGGACACAACAAAATATGTACCGTGCATAAAAAGCCAGTAGCAGTAACTTACCCATTATCTTGCATGCAGTGCCCAGCAATGCAGTGCCATGCAGTATGACATGTAACAATGTGTCGTTACAACAAAGAGGTGGTGTGGTACAGATATCCTGCATGTTTACAATTGGACGTCCCTTTTGTACGAGAGAAGTCACATGAAGCATCGAAAAACGAAATAATAATAAATGAAAAAATAAATGAAAAATAAAAAAGAGCGCGTCCATGTAGCCTACGTGCGGTGACAGCTTGACGCCGGTTTCGCTCTCCAAAGTCTCCAGAGGTCTCCAGTTTAATTGTTTGGCAGGGCGTCTGTCAAGTGCTGGTAAGTGACTAGTTGGGCAATTCGCATGGAGAAAAAAGGTTCCTGGGGAACAACCGCAGACAAAAACGTCACAGTCGTTAAGTGCCTCAGACGCTAAGATGGCACCACTCCCAACGACGCATGCCAGTCCTTGCCCTGCAGATAGAGGGATAGAGAGATATCTATCCATTGCTTTGTTTTCTGGGTTTTCGTGGGATGCGGCTTAATGTCTTACGATCGCCCTTTCCTGCCTTTCTTGCTTTTTTTGGAGAACAAAGAAAATTTGGAGAAGCAAAGCAGAGCTCCTGTGATCCGCCGGGGCAGGCGGGTTGTTTTCGGAATCGTCCATCCACTGAACGAGCTGCCCTCTGGACATGCTTTGGTAGCAAATGAAACAGCTCCTATTATACACACAGTCCGCGTGCGTGGTCGTGTGTCTTGCCTTCCTTCCCTCCAGCCTTTCCTTTCCTTCTGGCCTGTTCCATTTTGCCGGCTCTTCTGCCTTGTAGGCAACACAGCGGAGAAAGGCTGCACACCCCCCGACAATTGCACAGGCCGCATGCCATGCAGGGGAAGAAAAAAGAAAGATACCGTCCGCAGATGCCTCGGCTTTTTCTCGCCATCTGAAGTTGCAGGTCATACAGACATGTAAAAGGTATACTAAGTGCTGGGTGTGTAAGATGCGCAGCTCTCAGTGTGTGTGCGGAGTCAAGAAGACAAACCGGACTTACAACGGACCACCTTTGGGCTACTCCGACTTTCACACGACCACCACCCCCGGGTGTGTGTAGAGCTAGCAGTAGATCTTTCGATTTTGTCTTTTCGTCGTGTATTTGTATCGTTATTCCTGACCGGTCGTGGGAAGTTCTCTGACAACAACTCCGGAAGTCTGTAGAAAGCCTGTACAATTGCAACCCCCTTCTGGACGTTGTCCGAGTCTTCTTTCTGCGGTCGTCCCTCTTGGCTTTTCTCAGCCTGTCTACAGCTCGTGACTTCTTTTACCATGCTCTCTTCGACGGTGCGCAGGCAGCTCGTCCGACAGCCTGGTGGCCGGGTCTGCTGTCTGGCATGCCGGCACCGGAGCAGCAGGACTGGTGGTGATGGCAGCATCCACAGCGCTCGCTTCTCCAGCACATTCGCCTCGGCTTCCTTGTCCGTCTACGAGAACACCCTCGACCACCTCCGCATCGGCAAGCACACCCGCGTCATCTTCCAGGGCTTCACCGGCCGCCAGGCGACCGCCAATGCCCGCGAGTCCCTCGACTGGGGCACCAACATTGTCGGCGGCGTCAAGCCAGGCCATACGGGCGAGCACCTAGGGCTGCCCATCCTGCCGAGCGTCCGCGCCGCCGTCGAGGCCCTCAAGCCGGACGCCACCGGCATCTACGTGCCCGCCGCCCTCGCCCCCGCCGCCATCGAAGAGGCCATCGAGGCCGAGGTCCCCCTGGTCGTCGCCGTCGCCGAGCACATCCCGCTGCATGCCATCCTGCGCATTGCCTCCATCCTCAAGACGCAGTCCAAGACCAGGCTGGTCGGCGCCAATTCGCCCGGCATCATCTCGGCCACGGGCCACTGCCGCATCGGCTTCCAGCCCCTGCCCTGCTTCCAGCCGGGCGGCGTTGGCATCGCGGCCAAGTCGGGGACGCTCAGCTACGAGGCGGTGGCCTCGACCACACGGGCCGGTCTGGGCCAGAGTCTGTGCATTGGCGTCGGCGGGGACATTGTCTCGGGCACGGATCTGCGCGAGTCGTTGGCCGTGCTGGCCACGGACCCGGATACCGAGGTCATTGCTCTGATCGGCGAGATCGGCGGCACCAGCGAGCTCGAGGCCGCTGCCTGGATCAAGGAATACAATGCGCGGGAGGCCAACCCCAAGTAAATAAATACAAAATGTCCCCCTCTCGTGCGTGTTTTCTCAGGAATGCGTTGCTGACATCCATACAGACCCATCGTGGCTCTCATTGCCGGCATCCAGAGCCCGCGCGATCGCATCATGGGCCATGCCGGCGCCTTCCGACTGCCGACCGAGCCCACCCCCGGGGAAAAGATCGACGCTCTGCAGGATGCTGGTGCCACCATTGTCGAGCACCCGGAGCTGTTCGGCCCCGCCATCAAAGAGCGGCTGGGCGGTGCCCCGGGCGGCGGACTGTTCAGCCTCTCGGGCAGCACGACACAGAAGCGCGGTCTTCACACCACCACCAGCACTCGATTCGGTCCGACGAGCCGACGACGACCGACGATTGCACCCAGATCGACCAGACCAGCAGCAACGTCCCCGTCCCAGAGACGATCCATCTACCTCTCTCAGGACGCCTCTTTTGACCTCCTGCGCTACCACGGCCTCAACGCCGCCGAGTACTCGGGCCACGGCGCCCAGCACTACCTCGCCATCAGCATCGACCGCGCCAGCAAAGGGCCCTGTATCCTGGCCTCGCCCACCGCCTGGGACAACCTGACCCCCGAAGACCGGGACCACCCCCACGAGGACCCCGTGCCCCCACGCTGCTTCCCCTTCGACTATGCCAAGGGCGTCGACGGCCTGCTGGTCAGCCGCGTCGCCGACCACATGCGCCTGGGCCACTCGAGCACCGACCATCTGCTGCGCCTGCTCAAGTCGCTCTACAGCATTTTTCTGGAGAACGAGGCCTTCCTAGTCGAGTGCACCGTCGTGCAGCGCCTGGGCGACGTCAAGGTCGTGCAAGCCCTGTTCGGCCTCGACGACGTACCCTTTGCCGCGCGGCAGAAGGCCAACGGCGGGGAGCCGGTGAATGCATCCATAGTCGCCACACCAGAAGACCCGGCCGAAGTGGACGCCAAAGAAAGCGGCATCGTGTACGTCAAGCTGGACCAGGGCACCGAGGAGTTTTCTCCTCCCCCGGCAATCGGCACCGTCGTCAATGGCGCCGGCCTCGCGATGAACACGGTCGATGCTCTGTCTATTCTCGGCGGACAGGCCACCAATTTCCTGGACACCGGCGGCAAGGCCACGAGCGAGACAGTCAAAAAGTGTTTCGAGGTCCTCCTCCAAGACCCGCGGGTCAAGGTCATCTTTGTCAATGTCTTTGGCGGTCTGACGCTGGGCGACATGATTGCGCGCGGCGTGGTGCTGGCGTTCCAGGAGACAAATGTCACCGTGCCGGTGGTGGTGCGCATCCGGGGCACCAATGAGGAGGAGGGCCAGAAGATCATCCGGGAGAGTGGACTGCCCTTGTTTGCCTATGACAGCTTCCAAGAGGCGGCGGACAAAGCCATTGAGCTAGCCCAGCAGTAAAGTAGATGTCTTAAAAAGATGCCGCTCCTTCTTCGACTGCTACTTTCAGTTATGTTTCGTCTTTCTGTTTGTTGCCCGATTTGCTTTGTGTTTCTTGATTTTTGATTTTTGATTTTGATTTTGATTTTGATTTCCAATTGAACCCTTTTAGATGGTATATATCACAGGTTGCTAGAGTAAGAGTAAACAAGAAAAAAAAAATTTCGAAAATACAAAGTCCGCACAAATGCTATATGCTCGACAATTATGTGAAAAGGATGCAAATATGTACGAGACAGATGCAATAAAAATGGCTCCCATGTGTATGTGTATGTGTGTATTCGTATGCAAGCCTTTTCTGTTTCCTTTTCCCAAATCCGCCCATGCAGTATTTATACCCGTTTCGCCGCAAATATCCATTTTCCTGTAAGAAGGTATGCTTTGAATGTTTTATGGGGCTCACCATCACGGATCTGTTGTTCGGCCTCCATCTGATGGAGTTTCCATGCCCGAAGAAGCCACCCTTGGCATGTCAGTTACTCAAGCAGTTCTGTGACGCATACTTGCGAGCTGGAAGAATGCTTACCAAAAATAAAAGCGCCAGTGTAGCAAATGCCTGTGAATACTTGCACATGGATGTATGAGTCACTGCCAGACGTTCGAAGACTCAGGCCGATCACTTCAGCAAAAGTGGCTGGTAGAACCAACAGGATCCAGAGAATCGACATAGCTGGTAGACTGTTAGCAGCACTCTCCAAATTAAAAGGGGGAAAAAATTGCATTCGGGAAACATACCAGACGGCAATAAAGGGATGCCCACGATCTCAGCTGTCACTGGTGCAACAGTGGCCCAGATAATTCCAGCCAAGCCGCCCAGGAGACTGTAGAATACTAGGCCGCCAAAGAACTTGCCCGCAAAGATCCAGATAAACAGTGCAAACAAGCCCGCCCACAAGGTGCCAAGGAAACAGACATTCATACGGCCAACAGGGTCACTAATCAAGCCAATGATTGGTCGTCCAACACCTTGGGACAAGTTAAACAGCGCACCGACCAGCGAGCCTTGCGCGGCTGTGTTACCCACACTCTGTGCGTAGTCGGGCAGTGAGAAGACAACAATGATGTACGCCAGGATAGAGAAAAATGCCCACGCCACAAGCAGCCAGTACTCGACGCGTTTGAACAAATCCCAGTGGAAGGCAATGTGTATGGCACCCACAGAGTGGTTGCGATCACGCACAAGTATGGTAGCCACGACGTTCACGGCACACGAGACGATGGCCAGGATTCGGAAAGCCCACGGCAAGCCAATATTCTTGATCATGGCGTTGGTGGCCAGCGAATAGACGAGACCACCAAAGCCGGAGCCAGAGGTGCCTAGAGAATTGGCGAACGAACGGCGCTTGGTGAACCACTGGGGTATGATACCTATGGAGGCGACGAAGATGAATCCCATGCCAATTCCGAATGAGATGCCCTGGCAGAGCAGAAGCTGCCACATTTTCTTGGTGAACGAAGCGCCGACAAAGGCGATGCTAGCATGTTGTTAGCAACAAAATCTTGTGGAAGGCGTGGAATCCAACGACGTACGTTTCAAAAACGATACCAATGGCGAGAGTTGGCTGCGTTCCGATGCGGCGAATGCATTCTGTGGCCAAGGGAGAGATGATGAACGCTTGACAGTTCTGTTAGCACTGGACGAGGAGATTAGACGGCAAGACGAAGCAGTAAAGAACATACAGATCGAAATAGATAAGCCACCAATAAAGGCAAATGATATGGCGGATGCGCCCGGAAACGTGCCAGACCGGAGGTAGTATGCGAGAAAGACTGCATATGACTGCGCTGGGGTCAGTTGGCGCCTAGGCGAGGTGGCTCAACCCCGGAAGACAGAACAGAGCCAGCGGAGCCAGAGCGAGGAAGACAGAGCCTACCGAGTTCATTCCCCAGGTGTGGGCATTGAGGAGAAAGACGCACAGAACGACAACCCTAAAACACCGCGGGAAAATGTCAGTCAAAAAAGGCATACAGACCGCAAGAAGCAGGGGATAGAAAACGGGGAGACGAAACCCAGACGAAAACCCAGATGGCGCCCAATTGAGGAGAGCCTACCAGCCATAGCCTCCTTCGACAAACTCTTCCTGCGGCGGAGGCAGCGCCCGGTCGAGATCATCCTCTTCGATGCTGTTGAGTCCTCGCTTCTCTTCTCGGTCGGCAGTGTTGCGGACTCGTGAGGGCGTGCGGGCAGCAATGGCGAGGTCGCCCTCGAGCGGAGGAGAGACGGCCTCGGGCGGAGAGGCCATTGGAGGAGACAGGAGGAACGAAACACACAAGAGATACACAATCTAATCAGATCAAACAGCCATACAGGACACGGCGACGCAAGAGATAAGAATGCAGCAGTCCAGCGCCAAGACGGGGAATCCCAACAAACTGGCAGATATAAAGCTAAGAAGGCGTGGGGATTGTTCCTATCAGATCCGTGGGAGGCTGTTGTGCACAAAAGAAAGAATTCGCGCAGCCCAAATGAGGAGAAGAGGGGAGTACGGAGCGAAGGAGGAAAAGTTCGCGATCGTGGGTTTTTTTTTTTTGTTTTTGCGTGCTGATGACTGGCACTTATTTTTTTTTCCCATGGGACTTCTTTCCCTCTCTGTAGCTCTCGGCCTCGGGCGTCTTTCTTCCTCCACACCGTGAAAATTTAAGGAAAGAGCCAACGGACTTCCCGACTACTCGTACAGACTTGCTTCCTGGTTGGGGAAAGCTTGACTACGGCGCTAAGGCGGAAACATGGCCGGCTCTGGGGTCAAAAAAAGGGGGGGGCGGCCGAGAGGGCGGGCGACTTGCGGGCAACTGGCACGCGCGTGCTACACTGAACTATGTACGAGTTGGCTGACAGTCCAGGGAAGGTGCATTCGTCGCAACCGTGGCCATGATTGCTTCGTATGAAATAAGCAGTAGCCTGGATCTGTCCAGGTCGGCTACATACTTTGTAGTTGGTCAGTACTTACATCTAAGTGGCCGCGGCTTTAAGGCAAGAGCGAGCAACACTCACGGAAAGGGAAGGGGCGACACGGGTAGACACTCCGATGAACTACCGCCTTCCGATAACGAATGTGGAGCTACCAAGAGCGGGGGCACGGCGAAACGAGAATGAAGGCCAACGGTTCTGCACACTTTAAGATGGCTGCGACACGGCGAACGTCTTGTGTGCAAGTTGAGTGCACGGATATTTTCAGGAGCCACATACATAGTAGACATACATAGACATAACTCCATAGTAAGACGGGCAACTACGCCATCATTCCGGGGCGCCTGACTGGCCGGGTCCTTGTTTTCTTGACATTTTAATGCCAATGGCGTCGATTATCTACGAGCACGTCGTCTGAGTCGACCTTACCTGAAACGGCTTCCATGGGGGGGGCGCTACGAGGCTGAGAATGCCTTCCGAAAAGACATCAGCGCCATCTGACGATCTGTCTAGGGGGACGAACTACCGAGGTCTGGCGACCAGGGCATGTCAGCAGACATGCTCGCCACCGATGCCAGGCGCTCGGCCAAGCAAATGCACGGAGTCTTGCCTGGCAAACTACCGGCTCCGATCCGAAGTCGGAGAGGGCACGGAAACGGAGTCCAGTCTTCGGTGCTTCTGCCATGCGCAACTACTTGAATGCAGCACAGATAGGCCGAGTGCTTGTACTTGTACATCGTAAATACGTAAACGGCATTGTTCCTGGGAGCTGGGCCCACCAGAAAACCCATGTCCTGCATATGCAAGTCTGGGCGCGTGGAAAAAAAGCAACTCAATTTGCCAAAGAAGCAAAAAAGCTGAGCAGACAAAAGTTCAGCCGTGCACATCCTTGGGAGAACTATGCCATGGCAGAAGGAAGCAAACGTTGTCAAAAGAAATTACGAGATGAACAACCAAACTTTGCAGGTGCACGACAGGTGTGCATGGCACCACAGCATGACTCATCCCTACGGTGAGCCCAAGCTACAGCGTCGCATTCATTGTTGTTGCTACAGCGTTACCCCAGTTTGGGGATCAACAGTGGCAGACCAAGCGGCAGCCTGCGATTGGTGCGCTGGACACTGTGCAGAAGAGCCTCCTGGCAGCCAGGCAAAGAGCCTGCAGGATCTGGGTCGCTCTTGCCCCGTATTACAGGCGACCCAGGAGCGACCCGGGCGGCGACAGCCAATTAATATACCAGTACACGTTGCAGGTTGTCCAGTCAACGAGCGCGCGGCGGGGTAAACAATGCAATCTTAGAAAGTGCGAACTATTAAGAAAAAGCACAGGCATAACAAAAAGGAAATAAAGGGAATAAGAAAAAGAGAAACAGTCTAGGGCCAAAAAGAAAATCACCCTCCCTCGCTCCTGCTGGTCAAAAACAGAGTCGTCGCATGTCACAATCCCGCCCGTCGCTGCGTCGCAGTCTCAACAGTCTCACAATTTTGAACGGAGGCCCGCAAACAGACCCTCAGTAACCGCCAACAAGTGTCTCACACCGCCAGCCCGCCTGCATAACCCTGCGCAAGTGTGTCTTACACATAGAAAAACCGCTCGTCCAGCGCATTCACATCCATCTGTGCAGAGTGGCCCCCCCCTCCCCTTGTCCTGCCCGGCAACCTGATCTGCTGCAACCCGTTTCCAGTAAACAGCAAGCCGCCGATTAGCCTGATTTATTAAAGCCTCGCAGCCACCCACGTTTGCCTTGTGCCGTCTTCTCATCGGCAGACAAACGCCATCGCTGTTTTCATTCTAGTTTCACGCGCATACTCCGATTTCACAACCTCTCTACTCTTATTAGACCACATATCGAGCGAGCCCCAGCCGCAGAGCCGCCAGAATAACAATAAAACGCCATCACGACAGTCATGTCGACCAGAGCCAAAGGGAGGTCGTCCTCCCGGAAGGTCAGCGGTTCGAGCTACATGGACAACGACCAGTTTGGTAAGAAACACACAAGGACAGCCTCGCGATCACAGACACACTGAGCATTTGCTGACCTCCCCAGCATCGTACCTCGCTGAGCTGCGCAACAACCGAGTCGCCAGACCCGGCGGCGCCCGTCCGCTGCCCTCCTCGAACCGCCAGCCCGGCACCAACAGCAACCGCATGTCGGCAGGCACTACCAGCCTTGCATCTTCTGCCGTTTCCGACGCCTCCTCACAGCAAGCCGCTCACCAGCAAGCCGCTCACCAGCAGTCCCAGCCAGATGTCCCGGCTGGTGCCAACAAGCCCCTCCCGCCACCACTCTCTTTTTCCCGGAAGCCGTCGTACGGCTCGTCATTTGTCGGCAGCGTTTCCTCCCGATACTCAACCGTCACCGGCCATGGCCGCGACTACTACCCCGACAAGAAGGTCAAGCAAGCGCCACGGCCACTGCGCCCTGGTGAGGTGGTCGGCTCCGACATCTACATGGAGTCCGGCCAGCGCTGGATGGAGAAGGAGGAGGCTGTCTCCCTGCGCCAGGCAATGGAGGACCTCGACATCAAGAAAGGCTACAAGCCAGCCCCGGCAGAGCCTGTCGACGAGGACGACCAGCGCCTGTACAACGCTGCCCTGAACGAGGCGGCCGAGCTCGTTTACCAGCACGAAAACGGCATCAAGCCGCCCGAGCCCGGTGCACCTTATCAGTACAAGCAGCATCTGCGCAAGAACAGTTATGCCCATGCACGCACCGCTAGTGTCGGTCTGTACGGCAACGACATCCAGCCTACGGGCCTCGCGCGAGATCCCACCTACCGATCAGTCTCGGACAGCTCGGCGTCTTCTACAGAAGCCTTCGGGTCACGGCGGAGCCGGTACTCCTACGGATCCAAGCGCGTTGCCAGTGGCGCCAGCGATGCCAGCGCAAGCAGCAGCAACAGCAACAGCAGCGGTGTCGCCAACGTTCACCGGACCACTAGCCAAAACACTGCTGCCGCTGCCGCTGCTCCTGATGCCGCTCCTACCGCGGCGCGCACCAAGGCCTACTCTGGCTTGGCTGGTGGCCCCCGTCCCATGGCACCAGCGTTGTTCGGTTCGTCCAAGACCAGCCGAACGGGGCATCGTCGCAGCAGCATGAAGCGCAACACCAGCGGCGAGATTGAGAGGCCGTTCTCGGGCGACCAGATCTACGAGGAGCCCGAGACCGCCACACCCGAGAAAGGCAAGGCGCCAGTCGGCGGCAGCGTCCTGCAACCTGCATCCAAGAAGCGCGTCGCCAGCCTCGGCAATGCCAAAGCAGCACCAACCGCCGCCGTCCATGCCAAAAGCAACTCCAGCGACAGCACCAGCGCCAGCGCCGTGTCCAAGATTGTTTCTCGCTATGAAATCCACCGCAACCCGCCCACACAGTCGCGGAACCCGCAGTACACCACCAACGCTACCGCTTCGCCCAAGAATTACATCCAAGAGCCGCACTCCTCCTCCTCCTCCTCCCCTGCGGCGGCGGCAGCGGACAACATCCCCCGCAAGAATGGCGTCGAGATCCGCGGCGATGACATCCGACAGGCCACCAGCTTTTCGCTGAAGGACCGCAACCCCAAGCTCCCCACACCGTCGTACGTCAGCGACAATCCGGGGCGCCCGATTGTAAGCTTTGACGCAGACTGGAAAGCCCCCGATGACGAGGCGGCTACTGATTCGAAGCCAGACCCTCGGCACCAGCGCCCACAACCACCGACGACAAACCTCCCTGTCACTGCCACCCCCAGCTCGAGCCCACGCCCCCTCCCAAGCTCCCGCCACCAAGAGTCGCCGCATCCTGTCACCCCTGTGGCGCATCCTTGGTCGTCGACGAGGCAGCAGCAGCAGCAGCAACAACAACAACAACAAACGCCGCCGCCGCACCAACAGCAGCAGTTCCGCCAGCAGTATCCACCGTCAAACGCAGACGCAGTCCCACTCCCACTCCGCGTTGGGCCACGGCATGCACCGGCTGCTGTTCAGGTAAACCAACCGACAAGTAGCAATACACGGCCGCCCAGTATTCCGACGATTGCTGTGACAGGCGAATCCGCGGCGCCCGCGCCCGCTCCCCCACCGAAGGCGACACCTCCAACAACCATGGCACGCAACCGATCCCCATTTGCCAGACCTATGGTCCCTACCATTTCCGTATCTGAATCTCCTTCTTCTGCTCCTTCTCCCTCCCCTGCCCCGCCCGTCCAGAAGCCACCCATCCCAACCATTGTGTTGCCCGGGGATGATGGCGAAGACGATAACATGCCCGCCCCTTCCATGCCCAGCATCCCCATCATTGTGACCCCCGATGATGATCATGAGCCGCAGCAGAGAAGCAGTCACAGTGGTGCTCCGCCCATTCCCATTATTGTGACACCAGATGAGACTGGCGCTGCTCCTGGTGCTGCTGCTGTCAGCAGCGTGCCAAGAACCAAGCCAGCCACCTCATCCAGGCCCTTGCCTGCTCCTGCAGCCGCAGCAACAGCCCCGTCTGCCTCTTCTTCTTCTTCGCCCTCCTCGCGGAGACCTCTGCCAACGCCGGGCAATGCCATGAACCGTCTTCGCGGCCACTGGTCGCGGGCTCCGCACCCGCCGGCACCACCATCGTCGGTGGCGTCCACCAACAGTCACAACCGCGCCACGGCCCTGTGCCACGAGTGCGGGCAGCCCATTGAGGGACGCTTTGTGGCGCTCAAGGGCTTGCGTTGTGCGGCTGGGACGGGTGGTGGCGATGGCAGCCCATCGTCCTCGGGCAATGCCGGTAACGGTACGGAGCGCTTCCACCCGCAGTGTTTCCGGTGCTACGCCTGTGGCACGTCCCTCGAAGCGCTGGAAATCTCGCCAGAGCCGGACCAGTTCCGTGAGGCGCGGCTGGCGCGCATTGCCGCGCGGGCTGCGGGCGAGATCCTGGAGGAAAAGCCTGGGGAGACCATGGCGGAGGACGGGGACGAGCGGCTGCGGTTCTACTGTCACCTGGACTGGCACGAGCTGTTTGCGCCGCGGTGCAAGCACTGCACGACGCCGATTGTGGGGGAGCACGTGTACGCGCTGGGGGCGCACTGGCATGTGGGCCACTTTTTCTGTGCCGAGTGCGGCGACCCGTTCCCGCCCGGTGCGACACACATTGAGAAGGACGGGTATGCGTGGTGTGTTGGGTGCCAGACGAAGCGGACGGAGCGGCGGGCACCCAAGTGCCGGGCATGCGGCAAGGCGGTGATTGGGGCGTATGTGCAGGCACTGGGGGCCGAGTGGCACGACGGGTGTTTCCGGTGTGCGGTGTGCCGTGGCGGGTTCGCGGACGGACAAGTGTTTCCGCGGGAGGGTGAGCGAGGGCTGATGCAGGTGGTGTGCACGGGGTGCCGCGAGCGGGAGCTGAAAGCTTGAGAGAGAGAGAGAGAGAGAAAAGGTGGGGGGGAAGGCGACGAGTGTCTCTGGGAGAGAAGATGATACATCGAAGTGGAAGAAGTCACGGGAAAGAGATACATTGAGGTGGAGTCTATGGATGAAAATCTAGGGATGTGATTTTTTTATTTTTATTTTTATTTTTCGAAGCTGGAGTTGTTTGTTACTTTAGTTTGCTCTTTCTGTCGGGATTGGAGATTTGTTGCAGCGTGTTTGATTTCTTCTGATTTTTATTTTGTGCATTTGAATGGAATTTGCGTGCTGGTTTTGTTTGAATTGGCTTTTTTTTTTCGTCACATCATAAGGAACAGGCAGATGAAGTTGACCTGTGTTTTTTGTTTGTTTTTGGGGGCTTTGTTATTCTAGAAACGAAAAAAACGAAGCAACAAAGTTGCAAAGAGTGAAACAACAAAAACAATGATCAATGAAAGCAAAACAAAAAACGTTCAAGCAGATTAAAAAACGTGGAGACGGCCTCCCCGCGCAGCATGGTTACCTCCACAAAGAAAAAGAAAAGAAAAGAAAAAGAAACGAAAACAGGAAAAGCAAAAAAAAAGGAGATGCAGTCAGAGACAAAGACAGTGGTGATACGACCAGAGGAAGATATCAACGTCTCTCAACATCAAAAGGCAACAAGTCCGGGAGAACAAGGACAGCAAGAGATGCTCTGTAGTCAAGAAATGTGAAAGAATCCTTGGGCCTACTCCAAGTGGTTTGTTTCATTTCTCATATATTCCCTCCCTGATGTTGTTGTTGCCTATCATTTGCCCTTCGTGCCTTCCAGGTATTGTGCAATGCGTATTTTTTTGGGGGTTGTGTGATTTTTTTGTTCGTCATGTCTTGTTTTTCTCTTTTTTTTTCGAGGTGGGTTTGTTTCCCTGCAGTTCCTGGCCGTTCCCTGAGGTCCTGGTTCCCCCTCCATTCCTTCAAAAAACACACCCCTGAGCGCTGTCCATCTGCCTACATATATCCCACCACCACCTTTGCTCTCTCCTAGTAGCCGCCGCCGACCTGTTCCTGGTGGACTTCGAGCGTGTCCGAGTCTTGCATTTCGAGCTACGCTTGTTAGCAGTCCCCCCTTTCCCGACAAACGAAGATGGTGACCTTCTGCCCTTTGGTCCTAGTGGACGTGCGGGCTTCTCTTCTTTGTGTTCTCCTCCTCTCCTCCTGTCAGCACTCACCGAATCTGGTGTGTCGCTCGGCTGCACGCGTTGGCCCTCAAAGAGGAACCGCACCGAGCTCAGCGACTTCCCCTGGCGGTCGCAGAACGCCGCCATCAGTTTCTCCAGCTTGGTTGTCCGCTTGATCTTGAAGAACACCTCGTTGTTGTTGTCGGTGACCTTGATGTTGAGGTGCTCGACCGGTGGCGGGGCCGCGGAGTCGTCCGCGTGGTTGGGTGTGTTCTCGCCAGACATGGTGGTTGTGTGTGTAGAGTAATTAGGATATGGGGGGAGGGGTTCTTTTCCTGGTAGAAACGAGTCAGTACTCTTGTATGAAGGCAGTGGCCCTGTTGCGTGTTTTTGGTGTGCATCTCCCATATCCATCATCTCTCCAGCTCACGTCAACTGCTCCCTGTCGCTTCTCTTGCCGGAGATACCGCCCAGGACAATGCCCGCCGCAGGCAACGGTCAGACAGCTCGACACCAGACACTGTTCGGGTGTGTTCGGCTGTGTGTGCAGGACGCGCGTACGGGCGGCCGCCGGGGCGGAGTTGGGCGTGATGCAGATTTGACGATTTCGCGCCGAAAAAGAGGAGGGGCAAGTATCCCACCCATACGAGAGCGACGGCGCGCCCCCAAGGCAGAGGACGAAAGGAGCAGCGTGACAAGAGAGAAAGAGACAGAGAGGCCAGTCTTGGGCTCGTTCTGTCCTCGGCTTCGGGGGGGTTTGGGAGAAATAGTCCCTTACCTGAAAAAAAGGATTTGCGATCGCTTTTCTCGTGACTGCCCTTTGATGGGATGAGATGCTCGCAGATGCGACAGAGGACGACGGAAGAAGTCGAGATGAAGGGGAAAGTTAAAAAAGAAGCTGTAAAGCGGCTCGCGTTGGCCGATGTGGGAGATTGTGCGCGGTACGCGGTGTGTATGTGTGTGTGTCGTGGTGTCGAATATATGAGGGTTGCGACAGAGAAGAGAGAGAGAGAGAGGGACCAAAAACTAAAAATTGAGAGACGTCCGGAGACAGTGGGCATAAATAATCACAGAGATAGTAGGTAAGAGCGAGGGAGGTACTGTCGGCTTTAGCGATGTACTTTTTTGCTCACAAGGGACGGGGAGGGGTGGGCGCTTGTGCCTGTTAGTGAAGCGAACGAACCAGCCTGCGGAAGGCTGCCGGGTGTGTTTTTGGTGGGGCAGACTTGGTCCAGCCAGACTGGCGGGACAAGGGCGTGCATTCCCCCTCTCCAAGATGCGTGCTCTTTCTTGTGCTTGGCTGACTTTTGCCTCACCTGGCGCTTAGGATGAATGTACCAAAAAAAGTGAATGACAAAAGTTCAAGTAGCAACGTGCACGAATCCCGTCAGAAAGAGAACACAAGAAAGAGAAAGAGAAAATACTGGTTTGTAGGTATTATTGGAGTAAGCTTCACTGTTTTGCGTCTTGTTTAGTTATCACTTTTATTTGCCTTTTTTTGTTGTTTGCACTACCACATTAGGCAGTCAGATTTACGAATAACAGGTGACATAGTTATAAGCAAACAGACTCGAGTTTTGTGAACAGCAATATTACAGGAGTAAATAAATTTGCAGATTTGAGAGAAGGATGTTGTGCTGAAAGGAAAGGGTAAAAAAAAAACCTTAACAGCGTGATTAGAATCATGGTTTTACCAAGGTGAAAAAGGAGGCTGTCAAAAATAGAGGTGGTGTGCATATAGTTAATCTATGTTTTTGCTGAACAAAGTCACATGAATGAAATTCAAGGCGAGAACTGCTTGTTCAGCGTTCCGTTTCTACAGCATTTGACTATGGCCTGCAAGCTCGTGATCTTTCATATGCATCGTTGCTTAAGGACTGCTTCCAACAGCTCTTCGTCTTTCCATTGCACAAGTGCGGCAGCTTTCCATTGCTTCCACGCTTCCTCACACCAATCTGCATCATCTTCTTCGTCACAATTAAGATTCGCCTCGAAGGCTCGCCGCAGACCCACGAGTAGCTTCCAAAAAGCCTAGTGGTTCTCCTGATCAACTGCGCCTGGGCCAAAAGCAAACAGCAGCCTCTGCACGTTGCGCACATACTGTGCTAAATCGGGCCGGCCTTTTCCACAAAACACCCTTGCCAGCAGATCCTCCCCACATGCCAGGCTGTCAGAGCCGTCGTAGAATGTAGGCAACAGGCCACATCATGCAAGGTGATGAAAATGGTTCTTCTCGGGAGGCTGTGCTGCACCATTACCAGTTGAGCATGCCCGCAATATTGAAGTCGTCGTTGACAAAGATGTGATCGCCCTTGTCGCCTGCGTGCTTCAAGAAAAAAAAATTTCTTCTTGCCAGTACCGGCTTTCGTTTCTTCGCCTCTATCAAGCCGGTACCCGTGAGCGAGGAAGACATCCTGCATTCTCGTCCGTTGCCGTCTCCCCGCCTGCCATCATGTTGAGATAGACTGGAGCAAGAGAGCGTATGGCTTCTTGCGGCGACTGGAATGGGCCCAGGGGCCGGCCAGAATAAAATGCAGCAGGTGCTGCCAAACCTTGCACTTCTATCCTGTTAGAGGCGGCATCTTCTACCATCAGCGAGCCAAGTCGGTCAAAGGGGTGCCGTTCGATCTCGAGCAGAATGTCGGCCAGTTGACGCACAATTTTCTCTGGCTGCGATGCTGTAGCAGACTGCCAACCCAGGGGAGTACCTCTCAGTTTCTCCATCAATAGACAACCCACGCCAACCCCATTGCCTGAGCTAATTCACATCTGGGTTTGGACACGTGTGCCACCGGCCCTGTAGGTGTGTACGGCGCAGGTGCCTGTTACAGAGCAGGTAATTCCCAGCATAGCGTACTGCTGGGCAAGGGCAGTTTTTCCGATTGCATGGCCACAGAGGAGGCGTGTTAGACACCTTGGGGTAGGCAAGCACAGGGCTCAGTCACTAGATAAGTGGTGGCCAGGACTTCTTCTATCCGAGAATATCGAGAACTCCGACAGCGGTTTCATTTTTCAGGGCACTACTATGGTTATGCTGACGAAATTCTATCTAATCGAGACATAATATTTCCAAACGGAGTGAATGCCTGAAGCTCAATAAGTAGATTGTGTGCACAGTAAGATAACTGCAATACTTAAGGGTCACGTGTGGGCTGGGCATGGAGAGAGCAGGGCTGAAGATCGAAATAGATATGATAATGTAGTGTGTGTGTGTGAAAAATACAGATTCTGGGGTTGTTTTGGTTTCTGTTTTGACAACTTTGTTGCTGTTGTGTCTCTTGAGGCTTTGAGGTTGGAAAGGCAAAGACAGGAGGCGGTCAATTACGTAGTTAAGAAAGGAGGTTTGCGCGCAAAATGGCCGCTCTGAAGACACTCTCAACCAACAACTACTTTATCAATAGACTCGCCATACCACACAACAGCGAACCTCAGTCATCAGAACAAAGACTTTGCAGAGCCAGCGCGCAAAACTGTAGCCGACTGCGTGGCAACGTCAAGCTAGACCCTGTTTTAACCGTGCCTCTGAATATGGCAAGTTTGCTGCAGTCCCAAAAATGCGCCCATTCTCATGCTTTGGCACACATCACACATCTAATATCTCGCCCAGTCATACAAAACACTCGACAAAGATCTGGCCACAGAGCCCCCTTGCCATCCACGCGCCGTGAGTTGACTCTCTCGCCATCTCTGTGACATCTACAGTATCCCACTGACAGCAACTCGACGACGCAGTGTGCCATTCAAGGTGAGAATCGAAGCTGCCACCAGCGCCTCCTCTACCCAACTGCTGACACCAGACAGACTGCCTGACGAAGAATGGCTACAATCAAGACCGTTGCCAGCACCTCATCGACATGCTCTACGACTGCTGCGACGCCTTCTACGCGCGCAACGGCGACTCGGCTTCCACGGTCAGCTGTCCCAAGCCCAGCTTGCTGCGGCTGAAACTGAAGCAGAGAGAGCAGGCCAAGCAGCCATGAGAAAGGGGGATCATGGGATCATGCCATACTCCGTGCCATGCTTGTATTCGACCCTCATCCCAAATCCATAGACATTGTGTTGATAGACATGTACACTCGACCAAATTATAACGTACCCAACAAGAGGAAAATTTGCTTAGGGAACAATCTAGGTGAGTGCATACTTTTTTCTCGGCTATCATTGAGCACGCTGGAGATCCTTATAGGACCTGAGCAAGCAGTGACGTCTTGCTCCGAGACTCTAATATGAAGGCCTTGACATTGATGAGAAAAAAGAAGAGAAGAAAAGAAAAGAAGTCTAAAGCGCCGCAAAATTATTTTATGGTTGAATTTTCTCGTGTGTGGGTCCACCTCACGTGACAGTTCTGCGGCCAACCAACTAGCTGGAGCTCCCCGTTTTTAGCTGGGCATCGCGACGCGGTGGCTGAAAAGCTGCCAGGAGCTCGACAACAAAAAATCGGCAGAAAAAACAGGGTCCTCTTTCCCTCGACGCCCGACTTGCACCACAACGCAAAAAAGATACCACTGTACCCAAATGCGTTGGTGACCGAAGACACCGCAAACGAATTGCACAAATCACGAGCAATTAAGTCCAAAATCCGACTCTCTGTGGCTCTGCATTGCATCCAACCTCCCAGCCGTGCAGCCCAACCAGGCTCCGGCTCTTTATTCGTTCACCTAGCGACAGTCCCCTGTCGGCTGTCTCATCGCTTTCCGACCGAACGACTTTGCCGACACAAGCCAGACAGAGAGCATGGCTTACATCGAAGATACTCCGGAGGCTGCTCCGCCCGTGGACATGAGCGAGCTGGCCGAAGCAGGCGAGGAGGTCGAAGTCTTTGCCAGGTTCCTCGACGAGTGCATCATACAGCGAGGTTCTGTTCCTGAGCAGCGCGCGCTCATCTTCAAGCTAGTCGACGACTACTACGGATACGCCCGCGAGAGGGCCGATGTGCTGCGTGAGCGGGTACGACTGGCCCGGCTAGCACGGGGGAGCAGCGGCGAGAGCAGCAGCAGCGTCGGCGGCGGCGGCGGCGGCCAGGGCGCCAGGAACGGCTCGGGCAACGGCGACACGAGCGGCATGGACCTGGACGACCAATCAACATCACCGCGACCAACGAGCTCAGACGGCGATGCGAGCAGTGCACAGCGGTGGGAAGAGGAGGCACAAACATGGGACCTGATGCGACGACTCCTTCCTCTGCGATATCGCGACAAATCAGCCTCGGCAGCAGCTGGCTTCCAGCCACGCAGAGCGGCCGTCGACAGACCGCCACAGACGCGGAAAGAATACTGGGCCGACTTTGTCGTGTCCGAGCCCAAGGCGCGCGAGCGCAAGACGGTCCTCGAGTGGCTGCAGACGAGCGCCAACAATTCCGGCCCCGATATTGACGAGATGGTCCAGGAGCTGCAGCGGAATGCGGAGCGCGGCGAGATTGTCGCTCACGGCTGGCTGCACACGCGCGGCGCTATCAAGCAACACAAGCGCCTGGTGGCCACATCCGAGCCGCTGGACCCCGAAAACCCCGACCTAGCCGAGTCCAACCTCGACCACCCACACAAGCTCGTCACGCAGCTCGACCCCGACGTGGTCACCCGACAGCAAGGCCGCAAACTGGCACCGCAGGACGCCTTCTTTGAGCAGGCCATCTGGCTGGGCTGCTACGAACTGCTGCGGCGGGGGCGGAGCCTGTCTGATATCCGCGACTGGTGTGTGGAACGCACAGAGATCTGGCGCGCCGCATCGGTCTCGGCGCTGCCCCTCGCGAGTGGAGGCGACGACGACATCCCCAACTTTGACAGCCTGTCCACCGTGCTGTGGCGCCGCCTGTGCTACCGGCTGGCGCAGGAGGGCAGCGCGGGTGTCTATGAGCGCGCCGCTTACGGCATTCTGTCGGGCGACCTGGCCGCCGTCGAGACCGTCAGCAAGACTTGGGACGACCTGACCTTTGCCAAGTACAACGCCGATCTGCGGGCACAGTTCGACGCCTACCTCATGCGGCAATCCGACACCGCCTCGGTGCACTCGCTGCTTCTGCTTCACGGCGACATCCCGGCGGGCCACGCCGACTCGCGCGACCGTGAAGACCGCGTGCGCAAGGCCGCCAACACACCCGCCAAGGCCCTGCAGGCGGCCATGTTGGAGGAGAAGCTGGACGCGTTTCTGTACCACCAGGGCGTCCTGCTGGCTGAGCGTGCCAACGCCAACGTGCCGTCCAAGCTGATCCCCAAGTACGACGGCACCAGCAGTGCTGTTGGGGCCGCGATCAAGGCTGGCGGCTCGGGCTTTGGCTCTGGCTTTGGCTCGGGTGACGACGACGCAGCCAAGAAGTTTGTCGACCCGACCGACCCCCACGGCCTGCGCATCCTCGCCCACGTGCTGATAGTCGTGTCCGTGCTGGACCGGCTCGACGGCAGGGGCAAGGACGTGGGCACCCTGGGTCCCCTGGCGCGGCGGCACCAGACCGAAGAGCACGTGGTGGCGAGCTACATCAGCTTCCTGCGGCTGGCCCGGCTCGAAGAGCTGATCCCGCTGTACGCGTCTAAGTTGATGGGCGACCGCTGCTACACCAACATGGCGCTGAACTTGATCCACATTGAGGAGCGCGACATCCAGGTCCGCCTGCTGCACCTGATGCGCAAGCTGGGTCTGGATGCTGTCAAGTTTGTCAAGACGCTGCCGCAGCTGTTTCTGGCCGACGTGTCTGAGAAGCCCGGCGTGTGTCCGGCCCACGAAACGTTTGTGCTGCTGCAGGGCAGTGCGCCGACGCTCAAGTTTGGGCGCCTGCTGCGGCCAGACATCTTCGGGCCTGTCTCGGAACGGGCGATTGCCAGCCTTCTTGGTGTCGACAGCGATGAGGATACCGACGACGAGATTATCCTGATTGACAAGGAGGACGAGCTGCTGATCCGGTCCCTGGAGTGGATGCTCCTGGTGGACGGCCTGGTGCTGGAGACGTGTGACTACGGTGTCCGGGTCTATAAATACTTTTTCAGTACGCGGCACCCTGCAAGCCCCCACCCCCCTTTGTCTTTATTTTGCCCGTCCTATGTTCTATAGATTGGTGCTAACAACAAAAAACGAAAACAGAAAACGAACACCTTGCAGCGGCCCGCATCTTGGCTGGACGTGTCCCGTGCTCCGAGATCATTCGGCAAAAGACGACCTTTGGCCGCAATGTCCAGGACGAGGGCAATGCGAAGTGGTGGGACGAATTGTTTGAAGAGTCGGACAAGTTGGCCGGTGTCGGCGACGCTATGGACGAGGACACGTTCGGCAACGGCCTGGACGACGTATCGAAGAATGAGGTGCTCGTGCACGCACGACCCTTCTTGGAGCTGGAGTGCCTGGCGAATGCCCTGGACTGCATGGAGACGACCGCTATTACCGCTCGTCTCCTGAACAATCCAACCCAGTACGTTCTTGTTCTTCATTGCTCTTTGTTTATGGTCATATATAGTTACTGACTCTCCTTTTTTTCCCCACAGAACTTCAACACGGAATGTGGCCAAGACTCTGGACGAGAGTGCCAAGACGCTCAAGGGTCTCATGAAGCCGCTGCTCAAAGACTGGCTACTGGAGTCGGTGGATGGTAAGAGCAGAACACTTACTTTTCTACCGAGAAAACCTACTAAACTCTTTTGCTCCCTTAGACGACCCAGATTACCAACTCTTGCGCGAGACCTACCTGCCACAGGTGGTGATCGGCTACGCCAGCACGCTGCATTTTACGGGCACCACGACGTCACGCGACTACCTGCTCGAGTGCATGGAGCTGGCGGCCGTGATTGCCGAACAGGGCAGCGACGTGGCCAAGATCATGGTGGAGACGGCCCGCATGCGCGAGCTGGTCGAGTCGTTTGCGGCGTGCAGCAAGGCGCTGGCAATCTGGACGGGCGATGTCAAGCGCGGGTCAGGGGCCAACTCCAAAAAGACGCGGGAGATGGGCTGGTCAAGGGAATTGTGGTCGGTGAAATAATGCAAACAGAAGAAGAAGCGTGGCGGACAGCGGGTGGGACAGAGAAGGTGGCCAAAAAGAGCAGACCATGTGTTTTTTTTACAGTAGCAGGAGTTTCCATAGTATTGGACTGAAGTTATTTTATGGGCGGATATTTACAAACCAAGACTCGAAAAAGGGAAGCATTTGCACAAGACCAATTTTCAAGGATCGAAAAATGCAAGAGGAGAACAACTGGGCTTTCATCTACATCATGGCTCTATCTCATCTCACATACATAATCATACAGGTGTTATCAACATCGAGGACCTGCAACAACTCTCTACAATTGGTCTAGCAGCTGCCGCACAAAGGAGTGCAGCTCCGACAGAGGCACATTCTTCTTCACCTGCAGCGACCGGCACTGCACCTCGACCAGCCCGTTGCTGGCATCGGCGCCCCCCTTCAAGCTCTTCCCCCACGCCTTGCCCACAACAACGAGCACCGGGTACCCGGTGAGGTCCGCGTCCTTGAGCTTCCACGGCAGCGAAATGTCCCGGTCATCCAAGATCACGTCGAGGGGGGGGGCGGTGGCCGAGGGCGTCGCCAGAACGTCATACGCTTTCTCCAACACCTCGGTCGCGGCCTTGCCCACCCCCAGAACTATCACCTCGTACGGCGCAATCGCCCGCGGCCAGTTCAGCCCCCACTTGTCCATGCAGTGGTCTGCTGCCGCGCCCAGGATCCGCGACAGGCCGATCCCGTAGCAGCCCATGACCGGTACAAGCGTGTTGTTGTTGTTGTTGTTGTTGTTGTTGTCGCCGTCTTTGCCAGATGGCCCCGGGCCCTTCATCCGCACACCCATCGGGTCTGTGTACCGCGTGCCCAAGTAGAACGTGTGGCCTAGCTCAATGGCCTTTTCCACCGTCAGCGCGCCGTGCGCGCCACACTCGGGACAGTCGTCGCCAGTGCGTGCCTTGGCAAAGTTGAAGGCCTCGCCGCTGTCGGGACTGGCGGCGAGGGTGGACACCTCGATGCGGTTCAACAGCACGTTACCGCTGCTGCTGCTGCTGGACGATGGTGACGGCCACGACAGCGGGTCCACGACCTTGTCCTGATTCTGAAGAAGGCGCCAGTCGACGAGGTTGATCAGCCGTGGCTTGCCGCTCGTCTTCTCCGAAGCGTCAGTGCTGCTTGCCGCCTCCTCTTCCGCCTGGGCCACGACGCCGTCCCAGAGCCGGGCCGGATCCTTCAGGCTCGTGTCTAGATCGGGCACAATGCCCCGGACAGTCTCGACATCGATGTCGCTGTCATCCATCGTGGTCACGATACCCGTCGCCGGGTCTACCGTCGCCTCTGGGTACCACACGCTCACGAGCTGCTGGCGGTCCTTGGAAATACCACGCCAGACCCTGGCGCCCTTGCCCTCGGGGACGACGCCTACTGCAGAGGCTTGCACGTCCTTGCTGGGGGCTGGAATCTTGACGACTTCCGTGTTGGCCGCATGGCCGCAGCTGCCGCAGTGGGCAACGTAGTCCTCGCCGAGCGACGCGGCCAGGTGGTACTCGTGGCTGAGGTCGCCGCCCATGTCGCCGGAGCTGGCGCGGGCGGCGTGGACAGGCAGCTTCATCTCGGCAAAGATCTTGCCGTAGGCCTCGCGGACCTGGTTGTAGGTCTGGAGGGCGTCTTCGGCAGAGGCGTCGAAGCTGTAGAGATCCTTCATGAGGAACTCACGCGATCGCAGGATGCCGTAGCGGGGCCGCATCTCGTCGCGGTACTTGCGGGCTGTGGAAGGGAAGGGGGGTCGCTGGTGTTAGTTAGTCCATCTTGGGAGACTCCCCTTGCGTTTGTGCACACCGGTGCCACAAAACTCTTCTACATACTGATTTGATACAGCCGGAGGGGCAGCTCGCGGTACGTAGAGGTGCTCTGAGACACCAACTCCGTGATCTCCTCCTCATGGGTGGGCGACAGCAGGTATTTGGCTTTCTTGCGGTCTTCAAGCTGGAAGAGCTGTGTTTGTTTGAAAATATGGTCAGTGACACATATTCGGGGCATACAGGGCTGTTGGCCGCTTCACCGGCACTGCATACGCACCTCGGACTTGGACGTTTCCAGACGGCCACTCCGTGACCAGAGTTTGGTTGACGATATGCTTGACATGGCCACTCGTGAGGCGCCAATGGCCTTCATGTGCTTGTCCACAATGGCCTCGATCTTGTTTTGCACCCGCAGGCCCAGAGGCAGCATGTGGAAGAGGCCGGAGTGTGCCTGGCGGAAGAAGCCAGCACGCACCAGCCTTGCGTGTGATTCTAGACGTATCTGTCAGCCTCGGCGTCGACTGCTGTTTATTCCAAAATAAAAAATAAAAAATAAAAAATTTCCCACCTTCATCTTCTTTGACATCTTTCTCTCGCACTTCCGGCTTTGGGACCCAGACCAGCGACAGACGTTCCCGGTGGTCCACGTGAATATCCCGGATCTGTGTACAGCCATGTTAATCAAATGCCCACAAAGTCCAAAGACAGAGCTGGCCGCCCGTTCATACCGAGCTTTGTCCCAGACTTCTCACCAGCTGCCATGGGACTGCCGATCTTGACGAAGCCAAGCCAGTCGGCCGTAGCCGCCAAGCAGCAGCCATTACAACCGGCAATTACTATTCAGGTGTATTCAAATATTGTTATCCTGAATTTTCCACCATGTTCCCATTGGGCCACTCAAAACATGCGTGAAGCAATTCAATAATGGCAGGCAGGAACACTGCAGTTCGGGCCTTGTCGCCTGTTGTCGGTCTTTGAAAACAGCTTCGCAGGGGTCTTCCGCAATGGTTTTACCGCTATCCAAATGCACTAAGATGGAGATCAGATTAGGAAGGCGGTGAAGAGCTCCGTCGTAAAAAGATGCTTTGATTGGGTCCCGCCCACTGGCCCCACTAAACGTTCAGAAAAGTTCCAGGCAGAAAAAAAATATCACAGAAAAAAAAGTTCGACAGCATCCACAGACATTGTACGCTGTGCGGCAGCCCGATTTTGCGCAGACACCACAACCCATTGCAGCTTGCGAGATCATACCTCGAAAGAAAGTACTGTCGTAAAAGTCGGATACGTCATGGCGCCTGTTCGCGCCAAAGCCCACAAGGGCAACAAAGGCGGCGGTTCTGGCTCGCTGGACAACGCCGCGCTGTCGCAGCTCACAACTAAAATCGACAGGAACCTGGAGGACGCAAATGCCAAAAAATTGAACGGCAAGCGGAAGCGCGCTTCTGCTGAAGAAGAGGACGCAACAGCAAAGCCATCGAAGAAACAGGCCGCAGTTTCGAAGCCACCACAACGGAGCCAAGGCGCAGCCACAAATGGAAGCGACAAGAAGGCTCTCCTGCTTGAGGAGATCAAAGCCCTCGGCGGTGACGAAGACGACCTTGATCTAGTGGCTGGCATTGACTCGGATGTGGAGGAAGGTGGCAGCAGCAGCAAGAAGGCATCTGCATCGGCCGCACCTGACCTGTCGCTGGACGACATCTTCAAGGGAGAGTTGGCCAAGTTCGCTGCTGGTCTTGGCTTTGACAAGGTTCAGGTCGACGAAGAAGAGGTGGAAGATGAGGAAGAGGCCGGGGAGCAGGGGGAGGTGGAAGGTGAGGAGGAGGAGGAAGACGATGAGGAAGTTGGCGACGAGGATGAGGACGAGGACGAGGACGACGAAGACGAAGACATGGAGGAGACTCAACCGGAGCCAATAAAAGAGGCACCGAAGCCAAAGGCAGCGGATCCGTTCCTGCCTAAGAACCCCAAGTTTTCGAAGCTGGTCAGTGTTTGTTGTCCGCAGATTTCCTGGTTCTGATCTTTGAATGGGGGCTTTACTGACACAAACAATTAACAGATGTTCGAGCCTCGTCCCGACTGGCACGCCGCCGACGTGGCCACCCTCCCCTCCCCAAAATCTGACGAAATCGGCCGTCTCTCGACTACCATTACGAACCTGAGCAACTATGCGCAAACCCTCATGGAGGCCGACGCCACACAGTACCGCGACATTGTCTCCAAGTCGTCTTCGCACCGCTTCATGTCGACTATCATGACGTCCGGTACCTTGTCCGACAAAGTGTCGGCGCTGACACTGGAGGTGCAGGAGGCACCCATCCACAATATCAAGGCATTCGAAAACCTGATGGGCTTGGCGGGCAAGCGGAGCCGTGGTCAGGCCATTGCGGCTCTGGGTGCGCTGGTCGATCTGCTCGGGAACGGTGTTGTCCTTCCCAGCGATCGGCGTCTGCGGACATTCCATGCACAACCCGCTCTGCTGGGCGCTCTCCAGGCGGCCGGCCAGAATGCGTTTGTCTGGCGCCCGGGCCAGGCCCTGCCCGGCTCGATCACCAAGGCGCACCTGATCATGTGGAAGTACGAAGACTGGCTTAAGGATACCTGCTTCAAGATCCTGCAGCTGCTCGAGGTGTGGTCGAATGACGAGATCGAGTACTCGCGGTCGCGGTCCCTGGACTTTGTGTTCGGCCTGCTAAAGAGCAAGCCCGAGCAGGAAGCCAATCTGCTGCGTCTACTGGTGAACAAGCTGGGCGACCGCGAGAAAAAAATAGCGTCGCGTGCCTCCTATTTCCTGCTGCAGCTACTCACGCTGCATCCAAACATGAAGACCATTGTGATTCAGACGATCGAGCAGGAGGTTCTCCTACGGCCGGGCCAGAGCATGCGGGCGCAGTACTACGCTATCAACACACTCAACCAGACGATCTTGAGCAACAAGGAGCCATCCATTGCCGACACCCTCGTGCGCATCTACTTTGAGCTGTTCCTGACGCTGCTGAAGAGCGGGGCCCTGGGCGCCATTGACGTTTTGTCCACGCATGCCAGCGCCAAAGGCAACACGGACAAGACAGCGAAGAAGCTTGTCAGGATACGTGACGGGAAGCGTGACGGGAAGCGTGACGACAAGAAGAAATTCGGCAGCAGCAACAAGGCGGCACCAATGGGCACGGAACACGACGTCTCGGAGAAGCTGGTCTCGGCTCTCCTGACGGGCGTCAACCGGGCCATCCCCTTTGCCAACGCGGACAACCAAACGCTCGAGGAGCACGTCAATACGCTGTTCCGTATCACGCACTCGTCCAACTTCAACACCAGCATCCAGGCCCTCAGTCTGCTGCACCACGTCGCTGTGTCCAAGCAGCTCGCCGCCGACCGGTTCTACCGCACGCTGTACGAGTCGCTCATAGACCCGCGCCTGATGACGACGTCCAAGGCAAATATGTACCTGAACCTGCTGTCCCGCTCCCTGAAAAACGACGTGGACGCGCGCCGGGTCAAGGCGTTTGTCAAGCGCATGCTGCAGGTCTCGCCGTTGTACCACGAACAGTCGCTTGCCTGCGGCATCCTGTTCCTGGTGGCCGAACTGGAGTCTCTGTTCCCGGGTATCAAGACCATGATCAACGAGCCGGAAATGAACGACGAAGATGAAGAGGAGGTCTACCATGACGTTGTCGAGGAAGGTGAGGCTGCTGCTGCACAGAAACAATCCGAAGCCTCCAAGGCGACAACAACAACCCCCGCGATCAAGTACGATGGCCTCAAGCGGGCACCGGAGTATGCCAATGCGCAGCTGGCCTGCCTGTGGGAGCTGGTGCAGCCTCTCAACGAATTCCACCCCACGACGAATGTGTATGCCGAGAACGTGCTCGAGCGCCAGGTCACGCTGGCCAAGCCCGACATGGCCAACCACACGGTGATGCACTTCCTCGACAAGTTTGCCTACCGCAATCCCAAGACCACCGACAGCAAGCAGCGCGGCGTCTCCATCATGCAGCCAACCTCGGGCACTGCCACCGGCGGCACCGCCAGCATTGTCACGTCTGTGGATGGCAAGTCTCGAAAGGTGCAGCAGGTACCTGTCAACTCGGCCGCGTTCTGGAACCAAAAGCCTGAGAACGTGGCCCCTGAAGACAGATTCCTTCTCACCAACTTTGACCAGTCGGGCAAGAGGACGCAGACCAGCCGGGTGGCCAAGCGGGCCGCCGCACAGGAGAAGGCCAAGACCAATGCCCTCGCTGCGGACAGCGACGACGAGGACGAAGAAGACGAAGAGGAGATTTGGCAGGCACTCAAGGAGTCCCGGCCCGAAGTCGACGCCGACAACGAGGACGTCGACATGGACATGGACGACGACGAGGACGATCTGTCGGGTCTCGAGTCTCTGCTCAACATGTCGGACAGCGATGACGACGACGAGGACGATGCCGCGGCTGGTGCTAGCGAGGACGATAGTGACGGTGGCGTCGAATTTGCCAACTTTAGCGACGACGACGACGACGACGACGACAACGACAACGACGAGGAGGAGGGCGGCGCCGATGACAAGAAGAAGAAGCTCACGCCTGCCGAGGCGGCGGCGGAGGCGTTTGCCAGTGCCAAGAAGGGCAGCAAGCTGCGGCGGAAGCAGCTCAAGGCACTGCCGATGTTTGCGTCGGTAGAAGACTACGAGCAGATGCTGGCCGAAGAGGAGGAGGAGGACTTCCGGTAGGGAGGGGAGGGGACGTCATCGGGAGTGTTGACAGAAAGGACATGGTGGCATACGTATTAGGTGGTTGTGTTTACGGTCTTTTTGAACGATTGTACTGTCTTTGGAAAGCCGCCTCATAACTTGCATCATTAGGGATAGATAAAAACACAACGGGTAAAATAGGACAAAAGGTTTTTCTAGCGGCCTGCGCTCAATGTATTGCATTGTATTTTGTCCATCCTGTTTTCGTTTCGCAAGGACTCCTTTCATTTTTTTTTTGGTGTGTGTGCTTCCTACTTCTCCATCATAACCCTCTCCTCTACGACTCAAACCAGTCGAGAGGCTCGTCCTCGCTGAAAAACACCTGGTACGCATGGAACCCGTCGGCACTGTCGGCGGTCACAGTCTCCTTGGTGTAGAAGCTATGGAAGAGAGCGTCCTTGTCCTGGCCCTCGGAGAAGGCGCGGAAGTGGACGTAGTACTTGTCGGCGCCGGCCTTTTCCAGGGCCGGGATGCGCAGCTTGCCAAACAGGATGAGGCCGTAGGCAGTCAGGGCGGTACGGACCTGGACAAAGTCGTCGGCCGTGAAGCTGGCGAGATCGTGGTCGGAGATGCCGGTCTGTGGAAAAAGAAGGTTCGGGCGTCAGTGGGAAATGCCAGTTCTCAACTTCTCGCCACTAGTTGTATATCACTTACTGCTGCGGAAAACGCCTCCGGGTCATGCTCTTTTTGTTTTTGTTTTTAGCAAAAAGGACTTGTTTCAAAACTCGGGTTTCCCTCAAAAGAGAATGGGACAAACATACTATCGCGGTCGTGGCGCAGATGCACAAACTTCTTTTTGAGATCGTGCTCAAAGTCGCCGAAGGCCTTGATGGACTCGCCTTTGGGTGCGTGGGGCTCGCTGAGCTCGGTGTTCTCCTTGGTGGCCTGGCAAGCTTATCAGTACGTTTCCCGGCAGAGTGAGACACACAGGCGGTGCCCTAGTGTTGCTGGAATGGCATTTCCTGGAATGCCGTTTTCTGGAGAACCCATTCAATGAAGCTCACCATTGTGTTAAATTGATTGGGGAAGGTATAGGTTCTCTGATTCTCGACGTGTCTAGTAGTTTTTTTCTGACTTTTCCGGTGCTTTGCTGGTGTTCAAATCACCTGTTACAGCCAAGGAGCTACGGGGTCAGGCTCAACGTGAATATATATACATGCAGACATGTTTGGCGTCTTGCATGCTTTCAGCAACGGTGGGGTCAGCAATGACGTCCCCTTGTCACGAAATTCATGCAGCACCACCCAAAAAGTGGGTAACAGCTAGCTGTGTCCCACGTTTTCCCCTCCCTTGTACCTGTGCGCCTGTGTGTACCTAGATTTCGTCGACAGAACGGCAGATCTTTGTGTGTCTAGCCAGCATGACGATGAGTTCAAGGGGCCCATGGAAGACTGAAGCGTATGATTCATGCACTTCATCTGATTTCAGACAATGCCGTGGTTCCACGGCTGATAGATTCTTGTAAGCGGTGTTGCACATGAGAGAGCGCCCATGTCCGCCGAAACCCGTATACAGGAATCTATGCAGCTATGGGGGCGGACCCTGGGCCGAAACCTCGGCCAGATCTCCTCGCGGCTTACTCCTCCCTCCCCATTCGCACATTCTTGACTTACACCGTACAGCCGTGACTACGTCTCCCTGGGCCGACGACTCCGGGTAGTGCAGACGTCCACGTCTACGGATTTCTTTTGTTTGCCCTTGGTCGCTGTCTGCTGCATTCGAGAGCCTCACTGGGAAGGTGTGCCGGCCTTGTTGAGATAGAAATCGATATTCCTATACTCTCCTCCTCTCCCGGCCAGCCATGGCATCGCCGGCACGTCTCGTTGTCGCGCCTCTGCGCCCCGTCCTTGGTCGGCGGCTGCCACTCTTTGCATTCCCACGACCGCAGCAGCAGCAGCGGCAGCCTCCCCGGCAAAGCATCCACCAGCTCGGCCTGGCCGGACGCTTCAGGACACCGCTGGCTTCGGCCCGGCAGTCGACCCCGTCGCTCGTGGGTTTGCTGCGCACACATGCAAGATGTAAGTCGTACCTATCCTCGCAGTGGCCGTGTACACTCATTCAAAATTCACAATGCTAACGGCCGGGATTCTCTCTTGCACCACAGCCGCATACACATCCTCGACCTCTCCCTACCCACAACCGCCCTTTGGGCAACCACCGCCACCCCCTCCTCCGCCGGAGCCCTCCTTTGTCCGCCGGGCCTTTCGATTTGTCTGGAGCTCCATTCTGTTTGTCGTTCGTGGCTTCTTCTGGTTCTATGTCGGCTTTTTCGCCATTGCGCTCGCCTTCTTCTACAACACTGTGCTGCCCGACATGCGGCCCCCCGCGGCCGACGTCGAGTCTCGCTTCGAGCCCGCGGGTGCCGAGGGCCGGGAAGTTGAAGAGTACATCAACAACCACCCCGAGGTCCAGCGCCTGCGGGCCGACCCCAACAAGACCGAGCAGCGGCCGCACCTGCACCTGCCCGAGGCCATGCGGCGCAACAGCCTGACGGGCAACACGCTCGTCGGCCCCGGCCTGGTCACGGTGCCGCTCTACCAGTGGCTCGACCAGACGGAGCACACAAGCGTCCAGATCATGCATGTCGGGGCGGGCCTGTGCGGGCACCCGGGCATCGTGCACGGCGGCTTTGTGGCGACGGTCATGGACGAAGGGCTGGCGCGCTGCGCGTTCATGGCGCTTCCCGGCGGCGGCGGCATGACGGCGACGCTGGACATCAACTACCGGGCGCCGACGCCGGCGGACAGCTATGTCGTGCTGCGGTCGCACACGACGCGGGCGGAGGGCCGCAAGGCCTGGGTGACGGGCCGGCTGGAGACACTGCCCGGGCCCGAGGGCGGCGAGCCCAAGGTGCTGGCGGAGGCGACGGGACTGTTTATCTACCCCAAGAACTCAAAGGTAAGATGATGTATTTGTTCGCCTTGGACTGAACACTCTATTTTTGTCGTCCCTTGTTTTTGTTTTTTTCTTGGCAGAAACCCAAGAGGCTGACTTGTTTACCGCGCAGTTGCTCCAACTGGTCTCTACTTTCCAACGCGAAGTGCGTGTAGAAAAGAAGTTCGAGAAGACCTTTGAATAGACAGTGAACCGGTTCCATAGCTGGGAGATTGGTTTACAGAGGACAATGAACAATAAACACTTTTATATCAACAAGGCCAGGCGTGGAAAACATGGGGGGAGAGCACGGGATCTCATGGTATGCAAACATTCGGGGTTGGTTTTTCTTTTCTAACTATTCTGCTGGTCGTCTGACGTCTGCGAGAGAAAAAAAATACATCGCTTGGATGGGGGATATATAATACACGAAGAACGATAGCGATATCAGCAACAAAGCAAGGATATGAAAAAAAAAAAATGCACGGTGCCTTAGTATCCTCCTTTTAAGACACCCGTCTGGCATTTTCATCCATGTGTTCCTAGCCTGGGTTTTTTGTGGGGTCCTTTGTTTTTTTCAAGTTTTTGGACCTCCATTATTCCATTATCCTTTTGAAAATGAGTGTGGTATGAAGCATGAAAAATCGAAAGAGCAGGAAGCGGTAGGCTGGAGGGAGACATGCGGGTTTTATCATGCCAGCCGCATGCCGAAAGCAACGGCCACGGGCAATGCGGCAGCCACAATAACATGCCATGCTGTCGGGCCGTTCCGAGCACCGGATGAGGTGTTGGAGTTGGTGAACGGGCTGGAGTCGTTGGTGTCTCTGGACGAGGCCTCGCTGGTGGCAGTCTGCGAGGATGTTGTGGTTTTGGAGGACGACGACTCGGTGGCAGTTTTTGTAGTTTGGGGCGCCTGCGATGTGGTCGTGGTGGATTCGGCGACGGCAGACGACACCACGGCCACCGATGTCGCTGGAGAAGAAGAAGAAGAAGAAGAAGCGGGTGGCGTTGACGTCGATGCCGTGTTCTGTGTCGCACTGGTGTTTGCCGTCGTCGTCGCCGTCGTCGAGCTGCTGCTCGTGCTTGGCGTCGTCGTCTCCGTCGCCGTCGCCGAGCTGCTGCTCGTGCTTGTCGCCGTCGCCGTCGCCGTCGGCGTAGTCGTAGCAGTGGTGCTCTTTGCGTGGCCTGTCGTCACCGTGGCCGTCGTCGCTGTCGCCGTCGGAAACAGCAGAGACAAGACGCTGCTGGCCGTCTCGAACGCACTGGAGACACGCGAGGAGGGAATGTCGACGCCCTCCTCGGCGCACGAGTTCACAATGATCTCGACGACGGCCTGGTCGATGTAGTCGACGATCTCGCCGACAGACTCGTCGCTGGTGCCAAGCTGGCAGGTCTGGGCCATGCACTTGATGACCTTGCCCAGGAACGCAGTCTTGGCGGAGGCGTTGCAGACGCAGTCAATGTCGGAGCTGCTGCAGTCATTTTTCCGGACGCAGGTGCCCAGACAGCCAGTGAAGGTGATGGAGGAGCCGGAATCGCTCGGGCTCGCGCTGGCGCCGGATGAAGGGGCCATGGCACCCGCCAGGAGCAAGAGCAGGGCTTTTTGCCGCAGAGAAGAGGAGCCCATTGTGAAGTGTTGTAAGTAGATGTTTGGCAGTAACGTTGGAAGTAAAGCTCAAGAGGTCCAGCTGCGATCAAAGCGAGGAGATCGTGTGAGGCGTGTAAGAGGTGTAAGTGACAAGAAAGCTATGCCTGGCATGGGATGTGGGGAGGGGGGGCAGAAAGAAGGGTTTTCATAAAGGGAAAACCTTAAAAAGGGCGGAAAGAGTAAGACGAATGACGAAAGCTGGGAAGAAGGCACGGGAGCGATGTTCCCCAAGTTTTGTTTGTTGTGCTTGCCGTCGTGTACCGTACCCGCGTGGCCCTACGTTCTTTGTTTGTCGTTGTGGCACCGGGCCGTTTGGGGGAACACCAACAGGTAATATGGGTAGATCGAAAGGACAAGATTTGTAGGGAAGGGCAGAGCACAAAAATAGATCCCAGCTGCCGGAAGACAGGCCCTTATGTAGAAGAAAATGGGGAGGTAGGTACGGTGGTAACGTTCTGGACGTCCTCAAAAAAAGAAAGAAGAAAAAAAGAAGCAAAAGGCGAGCCGAGGGTGCGTTGGCGAGAGAGACAACGCCGAAAACGAATATGGTCAACACATGCAATGAAACAGAAATGAAAAGGAACCGTTGACTCAGAAGAAAGTAAGAGGAGAAATGGAAGAGACAAAGCAGAGAAAATGAAATAGAAGAATAACCACTATGTAACTACCTCCCGCTGGCATTTGGTTCGCGACACAGAGACATGTATTAAATTAAAACGGACGCCCTCGCACGCGCGCGCGCGCGCAATAGAGCGTTCCTGTCTTCTACATGGTATCCAGGCAGCTCCGTCGTCTGAGCAGGGGGTGAAAGGCGAACCGAACCCAGAGGGAGTGGTTACTGGTGTTGGTCGCGTTTCTCTGGTAAGCCGACGATCCCATTGCCACCAAACCGGTCCACCCAAAAAGAGCCACCCAAACAAAAGGCTCCGTCCGCCAAGCACGGCATGAAACACAACTAGTCCAGGCAGACCCAACCAGGGGACCTCAATCTGCCACCAGCCGGCCAATGGCCGTCGCACCTGTTGGGCTCACCACCACTGCTTCAGGGGACAAGCACGGCGGTCCAATCGGCGGCGTCAAGACGGCTTGTGCGAGCAAGACAGGTGTTCTACTATGTAACTGACGGGTCTCTGTTTGGTGTCAACAAGTGTCGGCAAGTGCCAGTACGTGCCAGTAAGTGCCAACCAGTTCTCAAATTTGGTTCTTTCCTTCTTTTGACAAGAGACCAAGATACATGCACGCTTGGTCCTTTCGGCTCCTCTTCTACACGCCGGATACTCTTGGACCGGCTTTCCTCTGTTCTGTGCTCATCCAATGTCAAGGTAGCTATGCCTCGCCATCCTTGAACAGGGATGCCGGATATGAGCAGGAGCCCCTGGAGGCTGAGCAAAGTGTAAGTGATCACCCTGGGATCATAAACGGTGCTGGCTATGATGTGACAGAGGAAACCAAGGTTCGAGGTCGTAAATTTGAAAAAAAAAAAAAAAAAAAAAAAAACCCCAAAACCCCAAAACCCCCAAAAAACCGACAGAACCGGGGTTTGGAAGGTTTCTGCCCGTTTGCTGACATCTTGTTCCCAGCTGTTTCCGTTTTCCCGCTTCTTTCTTTTGCTGCTGTTCTCTCTGTGTGTTCCTTGTTTTCTCTCTGGTTTTGTTGTCACTTCTCTCTGTCGCTTTCCGAGACGACAACAGCAAACCAAAACAGAAACAGAAACAGAAACATCAAAATGTCGTCACAACTCTCTTTTTGCACTACTGGATTGTGAACCACCTGGTCATTGGTTTTGGCCACGCGCAACCTGTGAGCTACGGGCACGTGTTGTCGGCACCACGAGCAAAACTGCATGTGCTCCCTCCCTCGCGTCGATTGTCGGCGACTGCCAGTCGTCGCCTTCCGACCATTGTCAAACAACCAGCATTGCTTCGTCTCTTCTGTCAATGGAAGCCTGTCAGAGGAAAGTGCCCTTTTTGGGGGGGGGAGTGCATTTGGGGGGACGGTTTGTCTAGTAGCTTTGGCTATTTTCTTCTCCTCCCCTGTTTCAGCGTTTCACGTTTCGAGTGGTCGTTGCACCCAATTCTGGACCAACCAGATCCGGCGAAGTGAACTCAGCGCGACGCCCACCCAGCACTGAGCAGGATCGTCGAGAACGGCCGAGCCACCCGAGCGCGAGCCTGCGCTGTGCGCAAAGATAACGTGAATCATTTGACCCCCTCCACAGCGGAATATGCATTTTCTCAACTAGTCAACACGCATGCACTTTCGCGATCACACTTCGTCGAAGGATGTATCTTGTGCAACGAGGTTGCAAAAGGCAAGATGAAACCTTTCCATTTCCGGTGCGTGGTTTTGGTCAAAGGGTTGGAAAGCTCAAAGTCTCTTGACTCGTCTCGGCCTTTCGCAGTTCACAAGAGAGAAAGCTGCCCAGTGCATATACGACGTCGCATTTTTGGGCCCAAGAACAAGCCAGCCAGAGAGCCAGCCCTTCCCGTCCTCACAACAGCGTTGGATGTGTCAAAATATGCACTTCCGGCGGCAAAGCAACCAACACAGCTGACCAATGCGACGTCTTTTGCTATTCCTGGTCTCTAGCTCTCGAACATGCACGTCCTGCACACCGCCCGCTCTTTGCAGGCATCTGCAGGCCGTGGCAGGTTCTCTTGCAGGTTCTTCTGCAGATTCTCTTGCTGGTTCTCTTGCAGACACACTTCGGCGGCGACACCCTCTGCTATCGCTCCTTCTACATCAAACATGCACAGTCGCATCCGTTTTTTAAACTGTGAGTTGGGACATAGGATGGTTGGAACCAATGGACATGTTTTTTTGTTGTCGCATTCCGGTAGCGCTGGTCTGTTCCCCCGTGGTCCCGTCGAACAAGCTTGTTCATGCGGCCATAGGCTGACTAGGTAGTGCACGGTTGCAGGGGAGGAGGGGAACTGGAGACCACGAGGGACCAGCCGCCAGGGCGAGGCGCTCCAACCTTCAGCAGGCTAGAGACCATGCACACGCCCCACACCAGCATCCAATCCAATCGAGTCACCTTGTATTAGGATTGCGACTGGGGGGTCGCACCTTCCTCGTGCACAATTGCTGAACAGATCCCAGCCTTGCTGCTGCTGAAGCTCTTTCCCCTTTTTGCGAGCATGGCGACCGTTCCTATTTCTATTCGTTCTTCTCGCCGGCTCCTCCTCTTTTTTTTCTTCGATTTTTTTGTCAGTCTCCTCCTCGTCTTCTTCCCAAGGACAAGTTGTGAACCGCGGTTGTGAACCGACCAACACCCAGAACGTTATCTTATATCTTTTATGTATGCGCATCGTGGCACACCACGATAAAGACAAGTAAGGTATGGCGCCACCTGAACCTGGTTCTTCGGTGCCCATGAAGAGCTTGAACTTGTCGCCCATCATTACATCTGCGGCCAGGTTTGGCGCCAACAACCTGAGAACCCCAAACAGCGCCACGACCGGCTCGAGGCCAGGCACGCCCAACAACCTCGGGCCTGCCTCGCCGGCCCCGAGCGCGCCGCGGTCACCGTCGCTCTACGCGCCCACCGTTGTGAGCCGTGCGCAGCTGCGCAAACGCTTCTGCAACTTTGACGATGAGGAGGTGTATCGAGACGTCGTGGAACGCCGGGGCCTCGATCCCAATGCCAAGAACTTTGTCGTCCAGTTCGGCGCCGAGCGCGCCATGGTAGCCTGCGACTTGGAAATGGAAGAGATGGAGCTGCTGCTGCGGACAAAGGATCTGGACTTCGGCTACGACATGCCCGTGCGCTGGATGTAAGTAGTAGTGTACCGGCGAACCCTTCTTCATACCCGCAACAGCAATCGTGCTTCTACGGTTCCTACAGTTTCTAACCGAGCAGAAACGTCTGGAACCCCAGCGAGCAGAGGACCACCGTCGAGGCCATCGGCCAGCATTATGGCTTCTCCTCGCGGCTGACTCTGAGCATATGGGCGTGGGACCGTGTGAAAAGCGAGCTCCGTGAACTGCAGAAGAAGAAGAAAGAGGCTGCCGCTCGAGCTGCAGCCCAACGCCACCACCTGTCAGGACGCCGTCCCCATGATCCTCCTCCCCAGGATCCTCCGGCCCAGGACCCCCCCTCCCAGCCTAGGGTGGTCGGGCCGACTTTGGCCTTCAACGACGCCATGATGTCTCCGCCCGAGGATCTGGAGAGGGGTATCAATGGCACTCACAGTACCAGTGCCTCCATCGGCGACAAATCCCCCAGCGTTGCTCTGTCTCACCGGCTGTCCCATACGACCTCGGAAGAAAAGGACCTGCTCCGTGACAAAAGCAATATAGCCACCTTCATGATGATGCAGACAACCATTGACTACACATCCATCGACCAAGAGAACCACTGTGCGTGCCCAAATCCGCACTGCATTTCTTCATCCATAGCATAACTAGTGATTCTAACTAGGTGTTATCAACTAATTAGTTCTCTGCATCGGGGCCAACTGGTTGCACAGACGACCGGAGGCGAAAAAGACCGCCAAGCGCAAGGCTGGCGCCAGCCTCGTGCCCCCGAAGCACTGGTCGTGGTTCGCTCTGTGCGATGATTGTGAGTCCCCTTCAGCTGCCTTTGCACATACTCGCGAAACGTGATCTGACAGTGCAGACAATGTCCTGTCCTTTCATGAGGCGCCGCACTACAGCAGCGTTCCCAAGGACGAGAATAAGGACGAGTGGAGGGCCGAAGAGCTCAAGAACATGCGGTCCAACTCGCTCAAAGTTCTGCGCCAGCTCTCGCTGTGCGGCCTGGAGGCTGACAAGAATAAGATCATGCAGCTGACATCGGTTCGCCAGCCGCTGCTGAACATAAACGCTGGCAGAACCATTCCGCCGAACCAGCACGGCCTCGAGGGTTCTAGCAACCTGTTTTATTACCTGTTTGAGGACTATGCAGCTGCGTTTGATGTCTTGAACCACTCCAAGGCGGCCTTGGAGAGTATTGTAAGTAGGCCAAGTGCGAACTTGAGTGCTCTGAGAAGTAGCTACCTTCTCTTTCTACCTTGTCTTCTTTTTTTTTCTTTTTTTTTCTGACTTGTCATGTCGATTCTGTTCTTTTTCTGACAACATGCAATGAAACAGGGCACTCGCGTTCTTCGCACAGCAGTACGTCGTGACACACAATCCTCTTCCCCCTTTGTGCTTCGTGATAACATCCCAGCTTCATGGTCATGCTACTAACACAGGCTCAAATAATAGGACTGGCGATACAAAGAGGACACCTCCGATGTGATCCCGACCTTGTACAAGCTGAACAAGGAGCTGCGCCAGCTGCGTCACCTCTTCACCAACTACAAGATTCTGATTGAGAGACTTCTCAAGAAAGATTACTTGGACGGCGGGATATTTGCTGCTGGTGGCGCAACGGGTGATCCTACCAAGGATCTGCTGTCTGGGAAAGCCTGCAACCGGTTTAAGCGACTTCAGGTGCAGCTGCAATCTCTCATGCTGGATACGATTACAGACTATCTCGATGAGAAGGAATCTCTGCAAAACACTGTATGTTCTCTCCGTTTCCTTGTCAACGCAGATTCTTTATAACGGGAACTTTTGAACCTCGAAAGAGAGGAAAGCAAAACTTCCATCATCCCGCAAAAAGCTAACACCGGGCAACAAATAGTACTTCAACTTGACCAACCAAAAGGATTCACAAGCCACCGAGCGTCTAACACGCAGTGCCACCCTCTTGGCCAAGCTCAGCGTTTTCTTCCTGCCCATCACGTTCATGACCAGCTACTTCTCGGTGCAGATCCCAGACATGACCAATGGCTACACGGCGTGGACGTACTGGGGAGCTTTTGCTGTTATTGCAGGCTGCTCCTTTGTCAGTCTCTTCTTCTTCAGCCGAGTGCTCATGTTTGTGAGCGAACGACTGGACCACATCAGCGACAAGGGTACCCGGTGGATTGCCCATAGGACCGGCTTGGGCCGCCGACAAAGGCCCCCCGAGACTGAGGGGGATGATGATTTGTGAGTGACAATTGTATTGTGTCAGCTTGTGGGATCGGATTTTCGGACAGATCTATGACTGGTCACAGACATAGCGGTCCATTGTTGCAACATAATACTATACGAGGCACGACCCAATGTGTTTACGATCCTGGGTACTGTCATACTTTGTCAAATATTGGCCCGATTTTTTTGACAACGTGACTTTTTCCATAACAAACTCCTGGTTGCGATAGATGCGTTTGCTTCGAGAACGCATATATAATAAACAAATAACACAACTCTTTTTTATTATTTGACGCTGGAAATAGAAACGCTGGATAAAAATGCCCGTATTGTGTATCGTTTGCGCAACCCACCTCAAACAAGTATACAACTCTCCCAAAAGATGTAAAGAAACGAAATATGCAAAATGTACATTTGGTCGTAGCCTCATTAACCAAGATAGCCAAGGAGAGATAGTATAACAAAACAGAAAAAAAAAATGGCGAAACTCGGGATAATGAGAAACAGTCGCACAACAGAACACACAACAAAACAATAAACATCTTACAACGCCATCATCCCCACCATGCCGGCCAGCATGCCCCCCGCCGCCACGGCCATCACCACGGCCCGCTCCACCAGCGGCGACCCGTGGGCCGGCGCGCCACCCGACGAGCTGGACCCGCCTGTGCTGTCCGCACCTCCTGTCGCCGTGGCTGTCGCCGCCGCCGTGTACGACGACGAGCACCCGGCCGCATCGGTCGGGAGGCCGCCGCACGCCTGCGTGCTCAGCTGGCTGCAGATGCTGGCCGCCGACGAGACGTCGAGCGTGGTCCAGTAGCGGGCGAGGAGAGCGGCCTCGTAGACGGCCCGGGCGTCCCCGACTGCTGCCCGCTCCGCCAGGGCCTCCCGTTTCTCCACCTCCGTCGCAACCGCGCGCCTACCCACCACGGTGGTCGTCCCCGAGACGACAATGGTCACGCCAAACCCGCCGGTGCCCCCCGTGGCGGCGGCCGTCGTCACGGACGTCGTGATGGTTGTCGCGGCCCCGTCAGAACCGGTCGTGGTGGCTGTGGTGCCGACCGCGGCCGCGGCCGTTGCTGTCGCATCGGCGGCCGACGCCGCCGCCACGGCCGAGGCCTCGTTGCCACCGACCAGATTGGCCGTACACCGGGCATAGTTCTCGTGGCACTGGTTGAGGGCGGCGTTGCAGGCCTCGCGGTTGGCCAGCGTGGAGGTGCCGGTGGCCCAGTCGGGGAAGATGTAGGGAAAGGAGGAGTAGTAGTAGTCGGGGATGTAGGTGGTGGTATGGGGCGTGGTCGCGGTGGCTGCCGAGGCCGGCGCCGTGCCCGTGCAGACGGCCCTGAGAGTTGTTTGGTTAGCGCACAGAGCCACGGACAGACCCGAACAGACGACACACGTGGTTTCTCGAGTCTCTGCCCGCACACTTACCCGCTCGGACAACAGGCCGGCTGGTTGTTGCTGTCGAGAGAACAGACTTGGTTCAGGGGACAGCAGATGTTGGCAAAGGCCGAACCCTGGCTGGCACAGCTGTAGTAGCTGGCTGGACAGGAGCTCGATGACGACGTTGTCGTGGCCGCCGCCCCTGTCGAGGAGGCCGTCTGCCGAGGCCGCAGACGGGCCAGGTCGAACTCGATCGTGCCGGCGGCATGGAAGGGCGCCTGTGGTGGCGAGGACGCCAACGGGGGGAAAGGGAGAGCAGGAGGAGGAGGGCTCGCGACCACGGATGACACTTGGCTGCTCAGGAGTGCGGCCGACGGCAGAAGCCGTAGCCAGGAGGCGGCGCCCGAGCGTATTCGCCGGCGGGGACGCATATTTTGTTGTGTGTGTGTGTGTGTGTGTGTGCCTGGAACAGCTGTGGAATGTGGACGAAGCGGTTGTATTAAACGAAAAGCTAATCGGGAAAGCCAACTTTAAAAGAAAAAAGGTTTGCGCACGCATTCTTCTTCCACGTGCTACATTAAAAAAAATTGACACCCTTCTCACGATGTAAACAAGGCGCTGAAGAAAGAGCGTTGCCCACGGCTACAGAGAAAAGTGGATCCAAGTGGGGTCTAGAACCACCCAGCCTGATGACATCACACGGTCCCCGAAAACCATGCAGCGAGTCGTTGACCAGAAACCTTGATCATTGGAAAAGACAATGAAAGAGAAGATACAAGTAAAGTCTCAAAAAGAATGCTCTGACCGGCATGCGCGAGACGGCTGTGGTATGCAGTGATAGTACAAGTGCAGCGAAAAAATACGGAGAACTGTAATGCAGTACCAATACAGAAACAAGAAAAATCGCCTGACAATTCTAACCAGTACGAAAATGCATACAGAACAGAATCGAAGCGACGAAAAGCATACCAACAACAAAAAAGTTGCAAAAATGCACTCTGTGATACATCATTACATTAAAAAAAAGAACACCCAGGCCCAATGACTCCCCTTCTTTCTCGCTAATAGCAGACAACCAGAAACAGAAACCTTGAATAGGACAAACATATGCAATAGACTGCTGGAAACCCCAAAATGCATCCTTTTTCTTTGCTACTTCTTTCGCTTGGCTGGCCCACCGCCTTCCCATGCCTGCTTGGTCACCGGGCCGGTGATCCCTGGTACCGTCCGTCCAGCTCGGCATACGACTGCTGCACCGGCCCGGACTGGTAGGAGGTCATGCCACCCGCAGGGTACTGTGGTGAGACGGCCGAGACGGCCGAGCCCGGCGCATACGGCGACGACGTCCGGCCATAGACGGGCGACGGGCTGCCGCTCTGCAGCTCGGCGGCCTGTGGATAGGCGCTCTGGCCCGACAACTCGGGCGGTGGCCGCGACTGGCCGGAGAGCTCGGGCGGCGCTGGCGACATGCTGTGGCCCGGATAGCCCGACATTGGGGAGACACCTGCCTGGCCGTTGTTGTTGTTGTAGTAGCTCGGGTTGGGACTCGGAGGCGGCTTGTAACCGGCAGCAGCAGCAGCCGCCGCAGCCGCTGGGCCGGTCAGTTCGGTACCGCCCAGCTCCGGCTTGCCGCCAGCATATGCGCCACCGGGTGGCAGGTTGTCCAGCTGCTGGAAGTTGTTCTGGGACAGCATGCGCTTGTTCTTGCGCACGCGGCGGCACACGAAGAACGTCACCAGGGCCAGGACCATCAGGCCGCCGACGACACCGACGACGGCACCCACAATGACGCCCGTGTTGGATTTCGAGGATCCGCTGCCGCTGCCGTCGTTGTCACTGTCGTCGCCATCAGTGTCCCCGCTGCTGCTCCCGCCTGTCGAAGAGCCGGCGGCGCCGGTGCCTGTCGCAGTGGCGCCTCCGCTGCCTCGGGATGTGGTGCGTGTCGCGGCTGTGCCGGTGCGTCCGGTACGGGTCAAGCCAGACGGGGCTGTTTGGGAGACTGAATACGGGAACAAAACCAGTCAATTTTTTTTGGTTTCGAAAAAGAAGGGGGGAAAAAACGGTTCGAGCACAAGGTCCTACCAGAGTTGGAAATGCCGCTGATCACGGCCTTTTTCTCGACGGCGCTGCAGTACTCAGCAAAGACAGACAGAGCGGTCGTGATGCTGTCCGCGTCGTAGGAGCTGCAGTAGGCACCAGACTTGACCGCGTACGTGATGTAGCTCGAGACGAGCGGCGACATGCTCTCCTTGAGGCAGACACAGGACGCCAGCAGCTGCGGGCCTTCGGGGCAGAGATTGTACGTGTTCTTTTCTTTGTGTCAGCACGCCTGGTCATTTTCTGTCGTTCAATTTGGGTGGGGGGAAGGGAGGGCTCCTATTACTGTAAAGACGGCTGAGGAGACGGCACTCTGGAGACAGCCAGCCATGGAGCTGAATTGCGGCATGTCGGAGATGTAGTACGTCACTGGAGAAAAAACAGAGAGAGAGAGAGAGAGAGAGAGCAAGAGTGTCAGCTGTGACTGTTCAGTGTGACCCGAGAATCATACACCAAGGACACGCTCAAAAACAAAACATACTGTCACCAGGCGGGTTGGACGCCGTAGGAAAGTCGGAAGTGCCCGAGTTGAGATTGCAGTAGGCGGCGTAAAAAGCCTGTGCCGACGAGATATCGGCCGTGTGCGACGAGCATTCCATGCTGACCCAGGTGTTGATCATCTGGCTCACCACGAGCGAGTTCTGGTTCTTCTGGCACACGCACGTGGCCAGGTTGGCGGCATCGGGTGGGCACAGCTCATCCGTCTGGGAAGGACGTTGGTTACTTGATGGAATATGCGGGTACGGGGCCAATTTGGACATTCTCGGGACCGGAAGGCGAAGACCGGAAGGCGAAGACCGGAAGGCGAAGGGCAGGGAGGGGGGAAAGGAGGACCTACCATGCTGGCAACGGCATTGACGAGCTGGCTGGAGGCACACGGCGCCAGATATGTGATCTCGGGGATGTCGGAGATGTATTGGTCCACCTCGACGGCCGGCGTCGGGAACACGGGCAGGTTGTCTTGGCTGCAGTAGGCCGCCAGCACGGTCGAGGCGGAGGCCTGGTCTTCGGTGGCCGTCGAGCCACAGCTGTAGCTGACCGAGGACGACACGGTTGCCGCCAGCGCCGCGTACATGGGGCTCTTGCAGATGCAGGACTGGAGCGCCGTGACCGCCTGGGGACAGCTCTCGTCGGTCTGAGACATGACATTGTAGCCGAGGGCCTCTTGGGCGCATGGAGCCTGTTTTGTTTTTTGCGAAAACTGTGTTAGTCTTTTTTCCCACTCCTTGGTCCAGAAGAGGTGTTCTAGACTACCCAATTTTATTTGTCCATTCTCCCCTCCTCTCACGTACCAGCTGTGTGAACAGTTGTAGATCGGTAATGTAGACAACATCCGCGGCAGCGACCAGCGATCCCGCCAGTGGAAGCCACAAGAGCGAGGCGCGCATGTTGTTGCGCCGCATCGTGGACTCGGGAGAGAGATAGAAAGAGAGAGCGAGCCCCCCCCTTTCAGTCCAGGGTGACTGTGTGTAGGTTGCCGAGGCGCAAGTTACAAACACACAAAGGCACTTGATCGCAACAGTGAGAGTTGTGAGGGTACGTGCAGCAGAAACAAGTCACAGATATCCCAACAAGTATATTGTCACCAGCCCGGAAAGGAAGGAAAACAAGCAAGCAAAACAACAGAGCTACAAGAGAAAGAGGAAAGAAAGAAAAAAAAGACCGCCAAGGACAAGAGAGGGAATAAAAAATAACAACGGCTTTTCTGTCGCGTCCCACACTTGCAAGGCAAGGCAAAAACTGCATCGGAAAGGCAGGAGGGCCTACACCCGCAAAGCACTTGCGAGCCACGCGCGGCCTTACGCTACGGTTGGGTCCTTTTTCTTTTTCTTCTTCTTCTTCTCTGTCATGGGTTAGGGGGGAGCAGGATCTCTCCGAGAAGCAATGCGCACGCCTTGTGCGGACGGGCTTTTGTTTGCCCCTTTGGTATGGAGAGATCGTTTCGTTCTGATCGTACAGCGTAATGACAAGCGAGGTACTTGCCTTATTGGTGTGGCATGCCTGAAAACGAAAGTATCATTGCCAAGCAAGTCCCCCTGCCAGCTGAACTTTTGAACATCCACAATGGAACCATACCACGATGGGATGTGGAGAGAAGGCGAAAGAAAGAGAAAAAAGACTGGATGGGGGACTGCTACTAGTTTGAAGAAATGCGGAACAGTCACTGGCTGTCCGCCACAAGAGCCTCAGTTAGAGCACGCACTAACACGCTCGTGAGGGCGAGGCAGACCCACGCTCCGCCTCATGCGGCAACCACCGCGACATTGAAGCAAAGCCTGCGTCCAGCTGCATGCGGGAATCTTGGGACGATTGAAGCGGATACAGCTCGGCCTTGCTGCCTGTTGTCAACTTGGGAGTTTACTATGTAGTTGCGTGTAGACGGTTCAAAAGTGCTGTGGACCGTCTCAAAGCCTCTCGTGAGAATAGGGATACCTTTGACAACCAAATAACGTTAATTCCAAGCGCTGTGTGGGTTGGCTGTTGCATCTTGCGTATTCTCCACTGAATTGGGTTTAGTGGCCAAGGACTGAAAATCTCACCGCAGCCCAAGTACGCGCTGGAAGGAGAGCTGTCCCTGGATGTGGCGTACACACATGGACATGGCGAACTAGGTCTGCCGTAGAGTATGGCGTACGGTGTGTTTTACGCACCAACACAGGCGATATCTTTTGTCTCCATGACAAGCTTGCCATCAATGCGAAGATCGGCCTTCCGATGAACGAGTACTGCACACAGTGATGCTCTTGATTTCTCCATTTTCCAGGTAGTGGACTCAACCGTTTGTTCTCCGTGATTCCGCCCTCGTTCCGTTGCCTGTTCTGTTTAGTTGCCCACCGAAGCACACCATCGCTTGCGCTAACCGCTCTGCCAAGACCTGGTCCCTGGAATGGGGAAATGAGTTCTCTCACCACCGTGCAGGGCGAAAGGGGCGCGTCCGACGTCATAAGCCAGCTTGTCCACTTAGGCAAAGCCTGCGGCAGGCAGTTGCAGTTGTAGTTGCAAGCCTCCTCGGTATTTGATAGCTTATCAATGTCCAGGCTGACTCTTTTTTTTTAAATCTTACATGCAACCATCGTCACCACCCGACAAGAATGGCTGCCGCCTGTGTGCCTTCTCGCGCGCTTCTGCCTCTTCCTCGTCTGTGACCTGCCAATGCTGAGCGTGTTGGAACGTCTCCCTGTGCTCCAGCGAGTGAAACAAGACAGAAGAGAAGGACGAGGCTGGATCTGGCAACCCATCCTGTGGATTGGCGTCTTCGGTCACTATCGCCTGTGCAATGGCATCCTGCCATGCCGGACTGCCGCATTGTTCTTGTGCGCTGGCATCAGTGCCGTCTACGCCTTGGCTCACAATGCCCCGATTCCGAATGAGCTGACGGAGCGCCTGGCGCTTCTCCTCCTCTCCGAGCGCTTGGATGTCCTCCAGCAGGTTCAAGCCCGGGCCGAGTTGTGCCTCTTCGTGGCGGCGTCGAGCGAACAGTCGCAGAAACCGCCAGAACCAGTTGTTGCAATCGTCGGAATGATGATGATGGTGGTGATGGTGATGATGGTGACGATGTCCGTGGGAGGAGTTCACGCTTCCAGAATCGCCGTCGTCGTCTTGATCGTGGTCGCCAGAATCGTCGCCGTTGTCGGCGTAGTCTTGTCGATGCCACCGGTCCCATACCACCAGCATACGCCACCACCAGGACCAGTCTATCTGCTGCAGCGCTCGCCAGTGTGTCGTCACGGACCGCCAAGCCGCTTCCAGCGCACCAGTGTGAGGGCCAAACAAGCCCGCGTTGACCAACGCTGCCATGCCCACATATCCAATGCCGTACAGGACGATGCCAATGGCGGTGGTCAGGACCATGGCCGCACCAAAGACAAAGGGCAGAAAGGTGTGGACGACGTAGGTATACGACAGCTGTGCGCCGTTCCTTAGAAGCTGGTATGCCCGTGGTAGGAGAGACCGCAGGCTCTCAGCCGTGGAAGTCAAGACAGAAGCGAACATGTCCAGGACACGCGTAGCGAGTGGCTGGACGGCATCCAAGTAGACGATGCCGGCGAGTGCACGGAGCGGAGGAGTGACGCACAGGACAAACAGCATGGCCAGCACAGGAATGCCAAACAGGACCGTGGCCATGGGCCTCACAACGGGGATGTTGTCGTATGCGGCATCGGGTACGGCGACGGCTCCAGCCTTGGCATCACTGCCTGGGTTGCCAAACGGCGAGGAAGCGGGCTGTGGAGGCCACACAAAGCGTAGCCGTTGGCCCTGGTCAAAGGCCATGCCAACAATTTGTCGTACGGCATTGACCACGGACGACACGTCTTGTCCAAGCTTAATGCCTTCATCACCACCACCGGTGCTATTGAATGAGAGCAGTAGGCCGCTGTAAAAGGCATAGTCGGCTATCAAGGACGGAAAGAACGGCCAGCCACAGGTTTCGTCGGTCAGAAGGCCTCCTAGAATGGTTCGAGGAAAGTGGTCCCCGTCTTCGAGAAAAACAAAGTGGGATAGCAAAGGAGCAACGAGAAGGAATCCGAAGAATAGGGCAGCCAACGACTGGAGTGCTATTAATGTAGGTGACATCGTAGGTGCGAGAGAAAGGTAAAAGTGCTAGGGTGGGAGGTTTGTAGGAGAACGCAGCATAGGGGGGAGGGCACACGGCAAAGGTGGAAAAAGGAGAGAAGGTAGGTATGTTGGCAAAGTTGAAAAGAATAAGCATAAGGAACTGGAAATATTAGACTAAATTTATTCTGAGTCGCGTTTGTTTGTTTGTCTGAAGACGGAAAGGAGGGAGCAGTGCGCTGAAAACGGAAGGAGCGAACAGGTATAAACACGCAAACTTCGTTGCACATTTACTGTTCAGGTTACACGCCTTCTCTCATTACAGATTCTATTTAAGTGGGATTGTTGTCTCTTCTGATCAGTATAGACTGAGGGAAACCTCACGGGTTCAACGGCGTATGATTAAAAATATAATATATATCAAAAAGCAATGAAGCACTCGGGCTATATGTAGTTCCTCCATCCATATGCCTGCAGAATATTGGAACCTGAGAAAGAATCTGAAAAAAAAAAACCCTAAGTATTTCAAGGAACAGAATCAACATAGCAGTGCAGCCAGACTTGTTAACATGAAGGATTCCTCGATAAAGAGAAGAATTCCTGAGCCAACAAAGCGAAGCACAATGGGATGTAGCCATCTAGCGGAAGAGCCACAACACCTAACGAAAGAGAATCAGATACGGACAGAAGCTCGAAGCTCAAAAGCCACAGGTAGCCAGTATATCAATCATGGCGTCCCCGTTTGTTGGCCCGAGGACCATCGTCAGAGTTGGTACCAGAGGCTGACGAGCTGTTGTCTGTGTCATCTGTGAGAGCGGCATCCTGTGCCTCCGATTCAGTTGCTCCAATTTGAGACTGATTTAAGGCCAATGCACTGCGGACCTCGGCAGGTATCTCCTTGCACTTGTCGATTTCCTTCTTGAAACAGTCAAAAAGATCTGTGATTCTCTCATGGTGCTCATCAAAACGAGCCACAGCTGTTTGGAGGCCGTCGAGGTTGGCCATCACCCGAGCCACACCATCATCGAGGGCCTCAATGACAGTTCGCTCAAGCATTGGCTGCAGCTCATCGTGAAGGAGAGTTGGCACCATCTCAGACAATACATTTCGGAAGATCTGTGGCACCAGATCCAGAATCATCGCTTCTGTGTCCCTGCGAGACATGCCGGAGGCGGGAGCGGCATCATGTATGACCCGTGCGATCGAGTACCAATGGGTGATGGTGTTGGCCATGCTATCAGAGCCATTGTGGCCGGTAGAAGACGCACCACTCAGCTCCGGTGAAGCAGTTTCCGTGATTGTCTCGGTAATCGTCTCGGTAACCGTCTCTATGATTGTGGCGTTCTCATTGTGCGGGACGGAATGAGCAGCGATTGTCGCACGAATCTGGGCATCCATTGGAGAGTCGAGATCGGAAAAGTCACCATCAAGGGACCTGTCTGTAGGGTGGCTCTCATGGGCTGGTGTTGTTTGACTAGACGACGACGACCCCAGGGATCCCGTTTCCGACTGAAGCGAGCTGCGGGACGTCAGCATAGGCATGGAGTTCTTCTTACTGCTGTTCTTGTCCGTGGTGACGTTTATCGAGGTAGCGGCATCAACTTTGTGGTCCTCGCCTGGGGGATGATTGAGATCCCCCATGTTGGTGCATGCAACTGGAGATCCTGAAGATGCCATCCTTGTCCGTCGTATGCGCTATTTGTAGACACGAACTCTGCAAACGCAATACTATATCTTCGAGGTAGATGAAAGTTGTCAGTACATTTGTGGTGTTTTGACCTCGTCTCACGGAGCTGATGTCGGCAATGGTGTCGCCGTCCGACAGTTGTGTGATGGTTTTGTTGGAGGCTGGGAGAAACCCCAGTTTCGAAATATACAATGGGCTGATCAGGCGAGGAAGAATGCACTTGGAGGCGGTTGTAGATGTAAAGAAGAGGGAGTGGAAGGTTACTTTTAACGGAAAGACGTAGGGAGACATGACAGATTTGAGCAGAAATCGAAAATTGAGAACGTTTTGAATGTCAGGTGTGTGAGAAATATGGGAGTTCTGGGATACGAACATGTCGAGGTTGGAGTGAGAGGAAGGTGAGCTACGGATGGTCTTTTCAATGATGCCATGAGGATGAAGTGAGGGTTGTGAGATGAAAATTACTCAAAAGGGCAAAACTAGTTAACTACTGTTTATTCATGGAACAGCCATGATACATCTCCTGCCTTTATTGAACCAATGCGTTGTATGTCTTCCTGCAGACGCCTTGTTCATCCAATCTTAAAATCGAACTGAGCCATGATTACAGTTATGGCTGCTGTCGCAGAATCAAAAAAATTAAAATTAAAATAGCGCTAGTCATTGACACTGGCAGTCCTGGGCAAGCATTTGCCGACTGCTGCGGTAGAACCGGCGTCTACAGGGACCACAGCACCCAAGTATGCCACTGCGCAAGCACAGTCCCGCCGTGTCCTTGGTTTCGAGAAGACTGCGAGCCTTGCGGTCCCCGCGAGCTTCCTCGCTCATGCCACTAGCCTACGCCATGGGTGTGTAGAGCATCTATTTACAGCTGCTAGCAAGATGTCTAGGAAATCAAAGGCAACAGTCAAAAAGAACAAGGAAGCACGCTAAGAGGGGCAGTTGAAAACACTAGGTGGCAAGAGATAGTCCGCTGGACAAACGCAGCTCCGGGCCCCAGTTGCACTCCATCACCGGCACGGCATACTTGGCCACGCGCACCGTGCTCGACACGTCGATGTCCAGCGTGGCCGTTCCTTTTTCCATGTCCACCTCAACAGCCGCGCCGGCTGCTCCAGCCACGCCAACATTGTTGACCAGGACGTCCAGTCGCCCAAAGAGTCTCAGTGCTAGATCCACGGCCGCCTCGCATTCGGTGTTCTTGGTGCCGTCTCCGCGGGCAGCCACGGCCCGTCCACGGCCCGGCTTACTGTTGGCCAGATCAGCCGTCTTTTGCGCCCACTCGCGGTCCATGTCTAGGCACACGACACTGCAGCCGTCGTCGGCCAGCAGGATCGATATCGCCCAGCCATTACCAATGCCGCCGCCCACACAGCCGGCACCGGCAACGATGGCCACACGGCCGCGAAGCGAACGGGACGGCGGTTCAGCCGAGGTAGAAGAAGGTGTTTCGAGGTGGCGGGGGGGGGGAAGTCACCACGGTCTGGCTGAAAGCGATTGGTCAGCTTGAAGTCGGGGTCAGTCCCCAGACCACGTAAGTGGTGAGCGCTTCCCCAACTTTTCATCCGGGGCCGTGGACCCGTTTTTTTCGGGAAAGGCATCGCAGGCGCAAGAGGAGACGAGACTAAGACGAAAAGCCCTGGCGCAGTTCCATGTACTATGGGTGGCCTTGCCACGTCAGTCTTAGCGGGCCGACCAAGCTTATCGTGTGTGTAAGAGGTTTACTATGTAACTGCATAGTAGATGTCGACATCGGCGTTATGGGTCGGCCTGTATTAATATTCCACCACCGAGTAACCGCGGTCTTTTCCAGGGCCAATTCTCGGCCTACCGTACAAGTAACCGTGAGCATAACCTGCTGCTGAAACAAACAAGCAAACAAACAAACAAGAAAGAACCGCTCTGTGTGTCTCGCAATCCTGTGTCTTGTGCCGGTCTCAACATTCTTATCAATCATCGCCATGGCTGATTTCTCAATTTACGGCGGCCCCAGCAAGGAGTGGCTGGCTGTCCAGGCCACATTGCCGCCGCCGCCAACCCATCTGACGCCGACGCAGCTCAGGGATGCGACCAATGCGGCGCGGGAGGCTGCCGCGGCGAAAGCCATGGAGACTCTCGGCAGCAAGGTGCAGATTACCGACTACACCATCCCGTCGCGCGACGGGTCGCACGTTGACGGCCGGCTCTACTGGCCGGTGAGCCTGTCGAGGGATTCTAAATCGCCGGTGTACTTTCACCTGCACGGCGGCGGCTATCTGTATGGCACCATCCCGGCCGAAGATGCGACTGCGTCCACGCTGGCCATCAACACCAACGTGCCGGTGCTCAATGTCAACTACCGCCACACCCCCGAGTTCACGTATCCGACCTGCTTCAACGATGTCGAGGACGCCTTTGTCTGGCTGCACGCCCACGCCGACGAGCTGGGCATCGACCCCGAGCGTGTGGTAATGGGCGGTATCTCGGCTGGCGCCCACATTACCGTTTCCCTGGCCTTGCAGCACCATCTCGGCAAACTGGATTCTCTGTCGCCCAAGAAACTGCCGCCGCTGGCCGGGCAGGTGCTCATGATCCCGCCGACGGTGTTTATGGGTTGCTACGATAAGCTGCTGGCCCAGCTGAAGGATCCCTCGGTGTCGTCCATGGTTGAAAATGAGTTTGCCCCTGTGCTGCCCGTGAGCACAATGGAAATGTTCTACAAGCTGCTCAAGGTGGAGAATCCGGACCCCAACGATCTCAAACTCAGCCCCGGAAACGCCGAGCCAGACCAGGTCAAGGGCTTGCCGCCAGCCGCCTTTGGCATTTGCGGACTGGACCCGTTGCGAGACCAAGGGCTCCTGTATGCCAAGCTGCTGACTGAGGCTGGGTGAGTGTTTTTGTGACGCTTTGCGCTTGTGTACGTCTGTACGTTCTCCAGAGTTGTGGCTAACAAGGGACAGCGTACCTACCAACATCAGCGTCCTCAAGGGTGTCCCTCATGGGTTCGTTCGCTTTGGCGAGAAGCTCAAGGCTGCAAAAGCATGGCGTAAGGTGTTTCAGGAGGGCATTCTCTGGGCACTTTCCAAGCCAACGGCCACTGGCAAGTTTGACGTCAAGGTATACACAGAGGATGATTAGACTGGACTTGGTAGAGTGAGGGTCAATCCCAAGACATAGAAGCGGTAGCCATGACTCTGCAGTCAACAATATTTGCAAATTAGATATAATCTGAAATTGTATCGGCGTTCGTTAATGGGTCTTACGATCAAGAGTTAGTTAGCTGGGAACCACTTTCCAGAAAGTGGTTACGCATCATCTCATTGGGCTGAGGCGAGAAATCGTTCGCCTGGGTGTGTCCTCGTCTCCTCGTTTCCTTGACAGGTTGTCATCTAAAAACGATTTCAACTTCAGTACAGGGCAAGGAAATCGAGAATTTGCATGCGGTGGTTCCTTTGTTTTGCGTCGCGCAGTGGCCTCTCTAGAAAACTGGCCGTGTGTATGTCATGTGACATATGTACTTAAAGAAGTGGGTCCGTATTGGCGTGTATTTGGGTCACGTGTCAATAATATGGTCCATTATGGACTTTTATTTTAATATATATCGCCCGTGAAATAACATTTTAGCCTGTCCTTAAAAAAGTTCAGATAAGATAACAAAAAAAAAAAAAAAAAAAAAAACGCCGAGAGCATCATTCTCTTGTCAAAACCATAACCAGCTCGCCATGGCACCAAACCTGAAGAAGAGGCGGCACCCTGCGGGGGGAGCCAATATTCCTGGACAGCTACAGTCACACAAAAAGCGCAAGGGCAATGCAGTCCAGCCAAAGCGCACTGTCAGCACCGACGAACTGGGCTGGAAGACGGTGCCGGTCACCGAACTGTTTGGCGACGATGCCGGAGGTTTCTTGAGCCTGGAAGAGGTCACCGGCGTCGAGGTCGTCAAGGACGGCAACAGCATCAAGTTTGTAAGAGAGAAGCGTTCCAAAGGCATCCCCAAAGACGTGTCTTCGAAGAAGACCCCAGTTCTCGCTTATACTAACATCGTTGGAAAGGCCGTGCCCTCGGAAGCGACGAACACGAAGAAGACCCCGGCCGAGGAAGACGGGGAGTGGAACGGCTTCAGCGACGACGAGGAACCAGTGAAGCCTTCAAAGAAGCCTTCGAAGACCAACGATGCCGCGAAATCCAAAGACAAAACGAAGAAAGAGAAGCAGGCTGCTAAAGGGGAGACAGCCCCGGAAGCCGCCCTTGACGGGGAGCTTGAATCCGGCGGTTTTGCCCTCCTCGCCGATGTCATCAACGAAGACGATTCGGGGGTCGATGTCTCTGCTTGGGCACCCCTCGATCTCTCCCCTGCCCTCTTGTACTGCATCCGGAAGCTGGGCTTTGCCAAGCCAACGGAGATCCAGTCTGCCTCCATACCGCAGATCGTTGCGGGCCACGACATTGTCGGAACAGCCTCGACCGGTTCTGGCAAAACGCTCGCATTCGCGATCCCGATCGTGCAGGCATGGGTGTCGAAGTCGCAATCTAGCGGAAAGCGGAAGTCGCATAATCCGACAGCTCTGATTCTGTCGCCCACACGTGCCCTGGCTCACCAAATCACCGGCCACATCAAGAAGCTGTGTCAACCGCTCGAGGACGCCCGGCCCTATGTCTGCTGTGTCACCGGTGGCATGTCTGTGGAGAAGCAGAAGCGAGAGCTGAAAATGGCGGACATTATCGTCGGCACGCCTGGTCGCATCTGGGATGTGTTTGGTTCCGACAGCGCCCTGCTCAACGCGCTCAAGGGCATTTCGTTCCTCGTGGTCGACGAGGCGGACCGTCTGCTCTCGGATGGCCACTTCAAGGACGCCGAGGAGATTCTCGCAGCGCTAGACAAGGTCGTCATGACAGAAGACTACAGCACATCACAGAACCAATCCGAACCCGCGTTGCGGCCACGCCAAACCCTGGTCTTTTCGGCCACTTTCAACCGAGAACTGCAGAGGAAGCTGCACGGCAAGAAGAACGCTGACTGGGACGACCTTGCCGGCCAAGACGAGGCCCTCAGACATATCCAGAAGCGGCTCAACTTCCGCGAAGAGAATCCCCAGTTTATCGACACCAACCCCATCTCGCATCTGGCAGAAAATCTGCGCGAGGGCTTGCTCCAGTGCGGCAACCTGGAAAAGGACCTCTACCTCTACACCCTCCTCATGCTTCAGCCGTCTCGTCGGACGATTATCTTCGCCAACGCGATCAGCACGGTGTCCCGCCTGGTGCCTATGCTCAAGAACCTCGAGCTTGCGGTGGGACAGCTGCACTCGGGCATGGGCGAGGCCGCTCAGTTCCGTGCGGTCGAGGAGTTCACATCCGACACAGATCCGAAGAAGCCGGCCACGGGGAAGCGCCGCGGGCGCATTCTCGTAGCAACGGACATTGCGGCGCGCGGTCTGGATATCCCGGGCGTGGACATGGTCGTCCATTACCACGTGCCCCATACGGCCGATACGTACGTTCACCGTTCCGGTCGTACGGCGCGTGCCGGCCAGAAGGGTCTGAGTGTGCTGCTCTGCAGCCCGGCCGAAGCGGCCGATACGCAGAAGCTTGTGGCGCGCGTCCACGGCAAGGACGTGGAGATCAAGGGCGGCCAAAAGAACGGCAGCAACAAAAAGAGCAGCAAGACAACGTACTACTTGCACCGCGTCGATTTGGACCATCGTCTGACCACGCAGCTCAAGGAACGCGTTGATCTGGCGAAGAAGATTGCCGACTCCTTCCTGGCGAAAGACAAGCGGCAGAGGCAGGACCTGCAGCTGTCTCGGTGGGCAGAGGACTTGGGCGCCGATTACGACCCGGATGAGTATGAAACGGGACGCAAGGGGGCCGGCCGCGCACAGCGCGAGAAGGAGCTGGCCGGCATGACAAAGGCAGAAGTGCGGACACTGCGCTGGCAACTCCGGCAGTTGATCGAAACGCCCATCGTCAAGCCAGGGTTGAATCAGCGGTATCTGACGTCTGGGAACCTTGATATGGCGAAGCTTTTGAAGGATGCGGAATACGATTTTTTGGGCAAGATGGACATTCACATAGGTTAGAAGCAGACAGAAAATGAATGCAATGGGACGTGGCCCAAAGATTCGGCCTAGAAAAAAAGCCTTCAAAGACGTCTTCAGAGACGTCTTCAAGCTCAAGTTGCGTAGGCAAAGGTAGAGACAGGCGGAAGGGAGAAATATGTTCCCTGTCACACAAGACGTCTTTGGAGGCGTTCTCGAAGACAATCACATAGATAGAGAGGTAAGGACAGACACGAGTAATTTTTTTTTTTTTGTGATGTCTTCGAACGTGTTTAGGAAAGTGCAGACAGTGACGTCTTTGTAGCCGTTCCACTTTCGTTGTCCTCTGCCGGGATAGTTCTCGCGTCGTTTGGCTCCGTGGGTATGTAGTTGAGTTGCGTGTCATCTTTGAGGGTCGCAGAATGCCTTGAGTCTTTTGCTAAATCAAACAGCAATCAATACCATGTACCCACGGAACCGAAAGAGTGAAGACTAATCCAGCAGACGACACCGAGGAGCAGGACGGCTGTAAAGATGACGACGATCCAGAGAAGCTCCCAAAGACGCCTTCAAAGAGCAGCGGCGCATACAGACATATGGACACATGCAAAGAAGTATCAAGTTTTCCAGTTATATAAGACATCTTTGAGAATGCCCTTGTAAATGTCTCGAAAGGCTTCTCTAGCTCGTCGTTATAGTCCGTTCCACTCCTGGTCGTTCTCTGTTGGGATATCCCTCGCAGCTTTCCGTTCGAAAATCTAATATCAATGTCTTGTGTGGAAATATATACAACAGGAGCCACCTGCCCACAAACGAGACGACGAATGGCCCAGTAGTGGATGGCAGAAAGCTAGCAATTTCTTTCTATTGTCCCGTTTGTCTTTCGCAAAATCGCTCGTTTTCGAAAACGTTTTTGGAAGCTTTTCTGGCTCGTCATCGTCACGGAAGCTGTCTCACTTATCGGCGTCCACTGCTGGGCTGTGAAGAGATATTAAACATTGTCAGATACAGAGTCTATAAGTTCTCGACATGCTGGGGCAGCGGGGAGTTCTACTTCTCTGAGGATTGTTCTTGGTCTGAAAGAAGAGAGCTCACGAAACACAGCGGTCACATACAAAGGCCTCCCTGGGCCACAGAATTCAAACACGTTGTCAATTCAAGTCCCACTTCACCAAGTCCAGCTACCACAAAGGTCAATTTCAGTACGCCATCCAATTCGAACCTGGTGCAAACAGCTGCAGACAAGGGGGACCTCTAGTCGCTTGACACATGTCAAAAATCATATCTCTTTTCACGTTGGCAGGTGAGGTGCATCAGCACTGCTTAATGGGCTGAAGACCATCAAGAGAACAAAGCAAAAAAAAAAAAAAAAGATCAAAAGCTGACCGCTGTATCTCATCGCCAGCCCTCCCAATGGACCGCCATGCCATGCCAATGGACAAGAACATTGAGCAGCAACATTGTGCCTTACCCCAAGTAGGCAATTCGTGTCTAGACCCTTCCACGCCAAAAAAAGAGCATCAAGCTATGATACCTCCCCTTTTTGGCGACAGTCAGCAAGCCGTGATTAACAAAAGTGATTGGTGCTGACACGTACGTTAGATGCACTGCAGCCCTACCGTGGCCCCAACTTGGGGTTTGTCTGACTACACCGTACAAGGCAAATAAAAGAGAGGCAGACCATGTGTCTGAGGTGCAGGAACCCAACGAAACACGATCCTACCGTGTTAAAGGGGGGGGGGAGGGGACAGGCCCAGACCCAGACCCAGAACCAGAACCATCCCCCCCCCCTAATTTCAACACAAACATTTGCTCTGTGCCACGTCAGTGGTCCTTGCTGCTCCTTCCCCCTGAGAAGGGGGTTTACGAGAAGGGGGGTCTGCATGCTAGCATCGTTCCGACCGCTGAGGAGGAGGAACGCTCGACCGTACTGCCGTCAACATGTCCACCGCGCACCCCCCTCCTTACTCTCATCCTGCCCTGTACCCGTACATGTTCCCTCTCTGCACTCTGTGGGATGTCTACTCCCTCCCACCCTCCCCTACGGCGGCCCTTAATCTACACACATTCTCAGCACTAGAAACGGAAACGTTGTCTTCCGGGCCCTCAGTGAGCCCCCGGAAGTTCACGTCACCGGGGCTAATTGATGCTAGCGGCATCTGCGTGGCGCTGTGGCTCTGCCTGCCGGCGAGCACCATGACATGGAGGGGGGAGGAGGAGGCAGAGGACCAAAAAAACCAACATGTGGCAGGACAGCTGGTGGACGGAAACCGTTATGGCCATGGGTGGACGGTGGACCGCTGCCTCTGCAGAATGAGGAACGATGACTTGGTGCGAGATGGCTTGGGCCTGCCAGATGATGGACAATGCATATATGGGGAACCCCCCCCCTCCTCTCCTAGCTTGGGAACCGTGGTTATTTGTCAAACGGCGTGTTCTTTTGCGGCTGTGTAGACACGAACCGGGGATGGCGGGAGGAAGGCAGACACGCGCATACACTTGCAGATGGGCAGTGAGAGTGAGTGAGTGAGAGAGGGGGCCAGGACCAGACAGTCGGTGCCGAACAGACTTCCCTCCCTCCCCCCCCCTTTCCTGTGACAGTTTCCTGTGATGGACGGCAGCGCGTCGTTTCCCAAACGGTTGGCAATCTGCGAGACCCGTCTCTCTGCACTGCATGACCGAGCCTGTTTGTCCTTGCATGCACATGGGAAGCCAGCCGCACACACTCACACTCTCTCTCTCTCGATCTCTGCCCGTCTCGTCCTCGCACACGCCCCCTCCCTCTCCGTCTCCCTACGTTGGTGGTCGCCCTCCCCGTTGTCCTCCCCGTCCTTGCCTGCCGCTCTGCCTCTCTGCCTCCCAGCCTCCCTGCCTCCCCTGCCTTCCCATCCTGTTTGTGGCCGAGTGAGACGGTCCGAGGCCACACCGTTGGGCTTGGCTAAGTCCAGAAGAGGCAATAAGACTCAAACAAAAACGGACTCTCCCTCTGTCTCTGTCTCTCTCGCTCTCTCTCATTCTCCCCCGCCCTCCACCCTCCCAACGAAACATGCTCGTAGATCCCAGATGGCCCCGTTGTGTCGGTGTGTAGGCTTGAGCGCAGGTTCCAGATAGATGGGGGGCCACTTGAGGACCTCTGGGACGAGAACCAGTATAGGGGAGAGGCGGGGGGGAAGGGGGTGTCTTGCGTATGTCCTCGCCCTCCCCCCCCTCCCAACAGGATCTCCGTACCCGGCTTCGTTTTTGTTTGCTTGTTTCCCTGCCCTTCCCCGTCGACCGTCCCAGTCACAGTCTGTTGTCAGATTCAGGCCTGCTAGAGCGGACGAAAAAACACGGCCGAGTGTGCCGATAGCCCCGAGATGGGGAGAGAAAGAGGAAAAAAGGAGATAGAGAGAGCAAGATGACGAGGCTTCGTTGGGTTTGGCTTGCGCGTCGAGCTCGATGAACTCGGTGCTCCGATGCACTCGACGGGGATAGAACAAGCCCGCGATGGCACAGCCTGGTCTGTGACTGTGGCTCTGGCTCTGGCTCTCGGCTGGCTCGGGGCTACGAGGCAGGCAGTGACGGGGTGTCCTGCCGCCGCCGCCGCTGCTGCTGCTGCAAGAAAGAGAGACACCAGGCGATGACGACGACGTCCGGGGTCATGGGCAACAACTATTACTCCGAACGACCCTCCCCCCCCGTGATGTCTTCTTTTGGAAACAGGGGGGGGGCTTGTGTACGAGGTTTCCTGGGCATGGTCCTTGCCAGACAGACACGGGTTTTGAGCGCGGGTTCTTGCTAGTCAAGGCCCCTCCTGCCCATCTGCGTCAATCACAACTCCGAGAGCAATGCCCGAGAGGCTGGTGGGCGTGTGTATGTGTAAGTGAGCGGGAATAGTACGAGCCGTGATGATGGGTTGCTCCTGTGCCTCGTTTCCGTTCAATGCGGCCCTGCTACGGTTTCCATTTTTGGAGTGCGGATTTCCTGCTTTGATTCTCTTGGCTTCTGTTTTTGGTTTCCTCATGCGCCTTCTCCTACTCCATTCTGTTCTTTTTTTGTTTCTCTCCCAATTTTCCGTGTCTAGTGCTATGCTGGCGGGGAAGCTAGGGGTGGCAGAGGGTGTGTTGCGTCTCTGGGCAGCGTCTACTGGGCGAGTTCCGCGGAAACTCCCCCGCGGACTTCGTATTGCACCGTTGCGCTCTCTACCCGGCTCGAGACTACTCGAGACTACTCGAGACTACGCTCGTAGTGGGATCACGAGGGGAACGACCAAAGCGAAGAAAGTACAGGCTTAGGCTCAGGCCAAGCCTCATTTGCACGCGCTTCGCCGAAGAAGGACCCTCGTGTTCTCGTTTTTTCTTTGTTTCGTTTTGTGGTTTTGCCCTGTTCACGACGAACTGGGTGGAGGCAGGTGGCACGACGGTCCTCTTGCTTCATGCTTCATTGCATGCTTCTTTTCCAGAAATAGAGAATTCTCCCGCACATGGAGCTCCTGCTTACATGCCCACCATCCATGGCAGGTTCCCCATAGACGATGCTTCCATATCCCGTGCATTAGGACTAAGTGATTGCAGGGTCGTGGATGAATCAGCCTGCGTAGCAGTTGTTCGTTGCAAGTTTCCGCGAAAGGTCTACTCGTAAAGCAGACGGCCATTCGGCCATCCCGTCCCCCCCCCCTCCCCTGCCATCGTGAATTCTTCCCCCCCCGGGGTTGCTTTTGTCAGCAGGTTCCCCGAGGCGAGAGAGACCCTCTCGCCCCATTGTGACCAAGTCTGCCCGCGGGCAATGGGGAAAATGTGAAATTGAGTGGTGGTGCTTACATAGTACGTGTGGTTCCCGGGCCATCGTAGCATCGCAAGCATCGCGACATCGTACTTTGTAGTTCTGACGTCGACGCAGGGACCTCACCTAACCAGCATGCCGGGGCCTTCATTTGCACCGCGTGCTTCCACATGAAATCATACTCGTGCCACTGGCATGCTCGTACACCGCAAACAACATACGCTCTGTACGGTGGTGTGCACAGGCAGAGCAAGGGTCCGGGTGACTCGTTACCGTAGTAGTTCATTAGTTATCTCCAGAATGATTAGTAAACCATTTTCTTCTTCCTGTCACCGAGCGCTCGTCGCCGAGCTGTTTTACCAGGCTAGCCGATACGCTAACGGAACATGCCATTTCCAAATGCAGCGTTCTGTTTCGTCCAGCATCTGCTTGGCGGGTTTCTTGGGACCTGTTGCGAGCACGTTCCTTGGGGCTCGTTCTGGCTCGGCTTTGGGTGGGCGTGTGCTAAGTAACTAGTTAGTTACTGCATAGCATAAGAGGTGGCTTGTGACCAGGCGAGACCCAGGCGTGCAGATCAACTGGCAGTTAAACTAGCACACTCGTACCAAAAAAAAAAAAAAAAAACCTTCCTCCCCCAGAAGCAAGGGGAAAAAGAAGAAAAATTCATAGTAAAAGGGCACTAAACCCCGAAACCCTAGCCTTTCTGAACCTGGCGCCCGCGCGGCAGAGAAGAGAAAACGGCCTAGGGAACGCTTCGGCAGGGAGAGGGCGTGCGTTCGTCCACCCCAAGGACGCCAAAACAGAGGCGACCCAAGAGAGAGCCAGACCCAGAGAGTCCAGACTACTTAGTACACCGTAAGGTATAGCCTAGTTAAGGGCCTAGGGCCATAGGTCCTGGGTAAGACAAAGAAACAAACGACACACGGCAGAACTCAAATCCCCGGTGGCAGCTTGGCCGAAGACCCAGCAAGCTCTGGCCTGCCAGTGGTAGTTTTACGCTGGCTGCGTCTTGTTAGCTGGGCCTGGGGGGGGTTGGTGTGTGCTACGGAGCAACTCGCTCTTTGCGCGTTTCTCGTAGTTATCACAGACCAAAGACCTGCTATGTAGGGAACTCTCCACAGGCAAAAGAGCTCCCCTGGTAAACTATGAAAGCCAACTACGGAGTCTCTGCACAGCTTGGCCAGCTTGGTCAGCCCGGCGTTTGCCTTTATCTCCAGGCCTGCGACCCATATCTCTGCTGCGATGGTGCTATGACGCAGCTCGGACCCGGATTACGGAGGTAGGCCCTGGGCAAAGTCCTGTCCGTTGGCTGTGCTCTGCGAGTCGTTACATAGCCAGTGCTGGGGACCACTGGGGACGGGCCATATGACCCGTTGTTTCTCCCCCTGGTCGACGGGGGGGGCGGGGGGGGGGGGGGGGGGGATGGGGGGCTGCCAAAAACACCGGACGATGATGATGGCGATGACTGTTGATCTTGGTTCCTTTGCCCAGTCTGTTTCCCCGAGAATGTCCCGTCTTTACGAGTGCCTATTTTGGACTAGAGACCCATGGTCGGTGCCGCAGCGAGAGAGCATGGGGAAGGCAAGACGATGCTGGGATGCCGCCAGTTCCTTGTCAAACTGTCCTATCCAGCAAATCCTTTGGTAGTCTGACTTGCCGAGTGTCGGGATGCAGGAATGGCACGTCCAGAAGGGCCACTTCGCGGAGAAGCCTAAACCAGGCATGGCATTGCACATCCGAGTACGGCACGATGACCGAGCGGCGGTCGAGATAAACGACTGGAGAGAGAGAGAGTACAAAGGATGGAGAAAGGTGGTTTGGTACAAGCTTGGCTTGGGCTTGGGCTTGGGCCTGGGCTGGCGGCGCTGTTTGGCTGGGCTGGGGGGGCGGGCTTGGCAAGGATTTGGGTGTGGCGTTCTTGCCGTCTGCTAAACGGAGGAATCCCAGCAGGCTGGTCCGCTGCCGAAGCGAGACAGGAAGTCCAGACAAAAACGGTGGTAAACGGAGACATTGAAACGATAAAACGGTCTGCATCTAATACGTCGTAACTACACCGTACTAACTAACACATGGAACTCCGGTGGCACATCTGCACCGCCGGCTCGTTAGAGCTCTGACAGAAGGGACAGAGGCCAAATGCCGGCCAATGCCACCCTGGACTGGACCTGCCAACATGGCAGGCCTGTTGATTGCATACAGAGTAGTACACATCGTCGAGCGCCCAGGACACACCCACCAGCAGGCGCTTCTTCGGACCTACATTTCCCAATTCGACCGACCGACGCGACGTGCGTTTTCTGCTGGTCGTGTGCTTCTTCATGCCGGCTTGTGATGTGCTGTTTGCTATTCGCTGCAGCTTGGGATCGGCTCTTTTCGTTCCTGCCTGTTCCTTCCTCGTCGGTATTCTCTGGTCGTGACTGCCTTGGCTGGCTGTATGTCAAACGCGCCTGCCCTGTTTTCGCGGTGTCTTGACCACTTCCCCCCTGCTTCGTATGCCGCGTATTCATTCACCATGGCAGAGCATCGTGTGTGCGAAACGTTACTCGTGGTGGTCTGCTCTTTCCCATTCCACACGCCCCCCCCTCTCCTTCCTCTCGTGTTTCTGTGTGTTCATAGTATTTTCCTGTTTCCACACTTTCTCCATTTCTCATTCTCCTCTGCTCGCACATAATCCACTTTCTCGCTCTCTCGCTCGCTTCCTTGGTGCCAGTTTGCCACACTTGTTTGTTTGGTGCCGTAGGGCTGAAAAAAACGAACGAGAAACAAAACAGCACTGCAGATTTTAGATTGCGCATCGCAACAGACCCTCACCTGCAACCCCTGCCGCCTCGATTCTTGACCAATCAGCGTGATCGGCGACCCTGCCCGCCTTTGCGGCGACACCGACGATGTTGGGGGGGTCCATATTGGGGCCTTGGGGTCGCTTGGGGGTTTTTGGAGCTCTTTGGAGCCGCTTGCGAGCCGCCTGACACCATTGTGAACCATTGTGAACCAATGTGAGCCATTGCGAGCCATTGCGAGCCAATCGGAGTCGTTGAGGGGGCTCTGAGGGGCTTTGGAGACGTGAGCGAGCAAGAAGGAAAAAAGAGGGAACGGTCATGCAACGCCGAGCAGCTGCGTGCAGTAGCGCTGGGCTGTTGGGACCGATGCATGCAGGCCGCGGCCATCCAGACCCTGCGATTCGCTGCATCGGCGGGCTGTGCTGCCTCTCCTCGCTCTTTTCTGGCCCCTCTCTGCGCTCTCCTGCCTGCAGACTGCTTGTTTGGGCCGGACGATCGCTGCAGACAAGGCAGCGACAGTCTGTCTGCCTTGCGGAATGCCCTGCTGCATTTGGGTGGGGGAATGCCAGCGGTCACATGAAAAGGGTGCCATGCTGCGACGCATCCTGGCAAGGAAGATGAGGATGAGGCCCTCCTCCCCCCTCCCTATTAGCAGGCCGCCCGAACGGGCCTGTCGCGTGGCTAGCCGCCAGGGACAGACACCGCCCTCGCTTGTCTCTGCTCCTTGCTGGCAATTGCTAGCTTCACCGCTAGAACGCCCGCAGAACACGCAAAGAACAATCGACTTCCCGCCAGTCAAGCCACACACTTTGCTTCGTGTGCCTTGGCGTGCGGCTCTACGAGTCGCTACTCGTAACTCTGACTCTGTAAGCCATGCCTGCATACGAGTACCTCTGTTCGCTGACAGAGGGTCGCTGCATGCACGGTATGCTCAAACATCTCTGCCTGCCTATTGCTATTGGCCTCAGCTGTGCTCAGCCTCTCTGTGCTGGCCGTTTTATCGTCAGAAACCCTCTGGCCCCGCCATTGTTAAGCAGTCTTTTTTTAAAACGGCTTACCAATTTTTGTCAGGACGGGACGACATGCTCAAAATTGACCATGGATTGCCCACGATTGCTGGACGATCCTCATCTTTCGGACAGATTCTGGCTCTGTATTGCTCACAAGCAGCCGTGAGCAGCCACTGGATGCGTGGTCTCCTCTGCCTTGTCCTTGGCATTTTGAAAAGGCGGAGCGAGCGACCATCATGGACAAGACAAAGTGAACGTAACAATCGGCCGAAATGTGACGAAAGAGAACGCGGCCGACGGTCTTTCCGACAACAGCAGGAACAGCAGGAACAGCAGGAACGCCAGGAACGCCAAAAACACCAGAAACATCAGAAACACCAGAAACACCAGAAACAACCACACTGGGGTCCGAACCCGGCAAATCGTGCACGACTGGCACCTCAGACCAGCATGGTGGAGACCACCCACCATCCTGGCGGGCGCAGTGCCGCCAGCCCTACCATGGAAGACATCGAGAAGGTCTGAAAAAAAGCAAGCCAGAAAAGGGGTCGAGGTCTAGGCTCCGGGAAGCGAGCCACACACGCGCCGCCAGTGACCACATGCGCACAAAGTAGTTACTCGTACAGGCAAACACACACGCCACAAAAGCAAGCAAGGAACACACACGAACACTGCACAATGTCATTGGTGCCTTGCTTCCGCCATCTGCCCCCCTGTTTCCCAATTGCTGGCCAGCCTCTAGTTACTCGTACTACGAGTATGGCCATACAACGTCTGTAAGACGCCGAAGAGGACCGTCTTTATGACGCAGCATTGGTGCAGAAGGATTTCCACTCTCGGACGATGGCTGTCCACCCTCCATCCTGCCTGTGCGTCCCCTACCCTTGCTCACGAAAACGTTCTCAACTGGGAAGCTCGGAGCTGACACGGGAGCTGAAAAAACGCCGAACCAGAGCGACAAATAGTCCTTCTTAAAGCTGCACAGCCAGAGCAGATCGTCGCTCGCTTGCGCAAGCCCGGGCCATACGACCGAAACAACTCCATTTCTCCATAATAAAGACCGTCTGAAAAGCCTACGGAGACTATTGTACGGTGCTGACAAGTCCAGTCCTATGCACGAAAATATGGGATGTAGTTACGAGTAGCTGACTTGAATGTAAATACTACGAGGTATAGCCGTATTCCCAGGCTCTGCAACAGCTTTGGCGACCTTTTAGTTGGATCGACAACTCTTGATTCGCCAAGCCACAACGACTTGCCCAATGGGGAAATTAGCCCAAATTTCCCAAATCTCGTCGGATCCGTTTTGCACAAGGGCGCTCATCAACCCCAAAACGGTGCTCCGTTTCGCTTTTGGTGGTGGGTCTGCTCCCAACCAATAGTGTACTACGTACTCGTACACTGTAATAACAGCTCCGAGGTCCTGTCCTTGGAAGGATGCTTCCGGCTTGCCATCGTCTCCTTTCCCGTTCCACTAGGGCGGTACCCATTTTCAACCCCTACATGGTAGTTACAGTGTACATGGTTGCTTCTCTCTGTCTCCCCCCCCCATAAGATTCCATAGCGTCTCTTAGGCACCTAACGTAGGGGAGCAGCATTTTTGAGCCCCCCCCTCTCAGAGTTTCTTATCTTTTTTCTGTCTTCACGCGTGTCTGTGTCTCATCTTTCTCATCTTTGCCTCGCAAAGGACAAAGAGCGGCAGGAACAAACTCAAGCGGACATCGGTCGCTAAACAAGGTCACCCGGTCGCCCTACAGCCAGTCGCCTCGTCTCGCCAACGGCTTGTTCTCCCGCCAGATAGACGAGCTTCTAGTGCCCTTCCCATAGTCCTGTCGGGGCGACCACCGAGATCGACCGGGCCTGCTCTTGGGAAGAACGTCCAAGACCACGCCTGGCTCCAACAGAACAATGCCTGACCGCGTCGCAGCGAAGACGGGCTAGTGTGGTGGCTCTTGTTCGGTCAAACCCGAGCAGCAGACCAGAACAAGTGGCGGGTCCTCTTTTTCCTTTTTTCTTTTCTTCCATGCCAACTCCAAAAACCCCATGTCCCCTCTCCATTTTTCGACTCCACACAAGGAAACTCCATAGGGGGGGGGAAAGGGTCCATTTCACCCAAACATGGCCTTTTCGATTCCGCACTCGCACTCACAGTCTGCTATCAACGAGCCCTTTTTTTTATTTGAATTTTTCTTGTTTGATGCCCATCGACAGATTCCTATCTAATTTGGGAAGTGGTTTGGTTTGGCAACCCACAGTTCTCCACCGTCCACTACCGGTAGCTCAAGACAACAAGAAAAGAGACTTTTCGTGTGTCCAGGCCATCCTCTCCCTTCATAGCAACTAGTTACACGGTAGTTGGACAGAAACAGAAGGAGGGTAAAAGGAGAAAAAGCAAAAAAAAAAAAAAAGTCCATGGCGTATCCATGTCGATGCGTACTCGTATGGATAGAAGGGAACAAAAGCATTGTCAGTCGGCAAAGAGCCGAGACTAACCCCCAAAACAGAGTAGGCACGCCCTTCGTCTGTGTCCGTCGCTGCGGTGGCCTTCTGGTCTCCTCGTTGTCTGCTCGTGTGTCCTTGTGTCTCCTCTTCTTGGCTCCTCCCCCTCCCCATTTCCATGCCGCGCTATACTATGTACGCAGCATGCTCCGCCTCTTGTCTCCCCATTTCTCAGTAAGACCCAGCCGTGCAGATGCCCAAGAGGGGAGCGGGATGGGATGTTGGGGGCCAAAAATCGGTGTGCAAAAATCCATTCATTTTTGCCTGCCCATGATCACGGTCGGAGGTCGGGGATTTGGGGCAACACGCCAGAGGGAGGGATGTTATGGAGTTCCAAATGAGGGGGGAAGGCTCGGATAGGCAAGGCCTGCCAGACAAGGGGCCTGTGATTTGGAATTTCGAATGGCACCTGAAGTCGGGGGACAAGGCCAGTGGTGTTCAGAGAGTGGCAAAAAAACAAACAAAACAAAACACGATCCCATCACGGTCAACCTCGAAAGGCAGAAAGGCACGAGAGAGGCCCTTTTGGTCTCCTTGGTTATCTTTGCCAGCCATGTCAGTAATATGAGCATGCCGAAGACACCGAACTACAAGCAGGGAGTAACTAGTGACCAGTTCATTCACCACCACCATGGGGATCACTGCACATATCGTAGAATACACACCCTCCTTTCCACACCCCCGGGACTGCATTGTGAGATACATCGGCCTCAGATACATCTATCTACAATCTACCAACAAAAATAAAACCATCTCACAGACGGGTGAGATAACAAATACATCAACCCTACAGGCCAGAAAAAGCTCCTAAAAGTTGCCTGGCCCAGTCCGGCCTGGCCTCAACACGGTATGGCCCCAAAGCCACAGCCGGTCACAGCCAAAGTAGAACAAAACGGGAAGAGGAAGGACACAGCCGTGTGAGAACCTTAACACTTGTGCTGGGACAAGGGGGAAAAAAAAAGCAGAGAGAAAGAGGGTGGGCTCTCCGTTTACGTTATCCTCTTGTTGTAGCGTTGGCGTCTCTTCGTAGGGACACATGGCAAAACCATGCCCATTTCTCACTGGAGGGGACTTGTCCCCACTATCCGGCCAATCAGTCGGGACGATTGCGAAGAAGAAGCTGATTTGTTGGGTCTACATTGGACTTTCTCCAGTGGAAAAAAGAAAGGGCCCCCCATGGGCGACCCATTCGTGGTGTAATAGTTGTCTTCCGCAAATAACACATGTTGCATCTTTTTGCACTTTTTGCACTTTTTGCACTTCTTGCTACACGCATAACTACGCTGTGAGTAAAAAATAGTCAAAAGTGGCAGGGAGTGGCACGTTCCGGGGGGCAAGATCCGTGCCACCGTAGTTACACCTTACGTAGGCAGGTTGTCAAGAAAAGGGCGATAATACCACCGAAGCCTTCTTTTTGTAATTGTTTTTTTTTTCGTTCTCCGCCCACGCCATGCCTTATAAGGAGGGCATTGGTTTTTGCTGCACATCACCACAAAGACCACAGCAAACACACGTGAGATGCTGTTCTCTATCGTTCTTTCGTCAGCAAATGTGTGGGCTGGAAGGAGGGCGGCTCTGGGAGTGGGATCGTTGACAAGGCAAGGCAATGAAGGCGAAAACAAGTGAGGGCAGGGGGGGGGGAGTGTACAAACATCAGACACCACCACCACACTGACCCGATTATACACCGTACTTCCACATACTACGGTACAGTCGTAGAATACCAAAACGTCCTCCACTCTCGCTCAAACGGCCCGCCTGTACGGTCCTTGTTGAGCATGAGCCATTCCCAATATAGCTGGGCCACATCTGGGTTTCAAGTTTTTTTTAATGTTGTTTATGTCAGTCGCCCTCTTGATTTTTATCTCATTTTTCATCTCTGGGCAGTTTTTGTGCACTGGTCAGATACGGGGTCCGTGGTAGCAATCGGGGTATTTGCACAGTTTGGGATGCAAGACAAAGATAGTTCTGGTTCTCTGGTTCTCCTCTCGTTCTCTCGCCCACGACTCTAAAAAAAGAGAAAGCTTGCAAAAAGCAGAGAACCCTCCACTCGGGCACACAGACATACCATTGTACGCCCCCTCCCCTCTCCAAAAATAAGTGTAGAACCGGAGAAGGAGCCAACGAGTCTCTCCGACGGGAGCTGGCGGGAAAGCCCTTGTCTTGTTCATGTCTCGTCTTCAGACGTCTGCCAGTAGCCCCGGAAGTTGCCTTGTTGACAACCTCCTGCCCTGCCATCATCTCGCCTTCCTTGCGCCTTTTCTATTTCGTTCTCTTTCTCGTTGCCTATTTCCTATTTTTCTTTTTTTTCCCTTTTCTTTTGCACCACCCCCTTCCTCTTGTGTGGCTTTGACAATTGGTGGTTTACATGTCCTCCCTTCCACCCATTTACGAGTTTCCTGCAGTAATGCTACTGTGTGCGGGTGTGCATGTGTGCGGTGTGCGGTGTGCAAGTATACGCACATCATCACCGGTTGTATTGCAGTTCGAGACTCCTTAGTTTCGCGACTTATCACTCTTTGGAGCACTTTGGGGGCACTTTTTGGGGGCAGGGAAACTTGGGGGCCAAATATAAAACTGGATTTTTTAATTGGTTAGTAGATACGGTGTAATAACTAATAGTTGCCATGTACAAGTAGTATCAGAGATTGGGCCCAAACCGAAACCCGGAAGAAACCATACGCGGCGAGTCATACGCACAAGGGGATACCTTTTATTTTGGCAGGATAAACAAGAAGAATCAGGGATCACTGGCCTGTTTCGGAGGGTGTGTGCAGCCAAAAAAGAAAAGGCAGAACACCCCCCCCCTCTTTAAACAACGGGTGGCGTTCCCGACAACGACCAAATGCCGAAAATGATGTCAGAACAAGTTACAGTTTGTTTGAGGGAAAGGGAAGAACACACATACACATATACAAATAAAAAAACAATAACGTGCCGGGAACCGCAGGTGATGGGCAAGGGAGAGGGTGATCAAAAGCGGCGGAGAAAGAGAGCATGGGACACGGAGATGCAGCGCACAGGGACGGCAAGCAACCACATCTTTTTGGACACCCACCTCACACGCCAGAGAAAAGACCGCCGCAGCGGTCTACGATGCCGTGGGCAAAGTCTGCGAGTGCTCTTGTAATCGAGTCTCGCCACACAGTTTCTGTGGTTTCTGTGTTCACTAAACAGACCCGGAAAAATGGGGTTATCAGTCCATTTCGGCTTGATATTTTCCCCAGTGATATTTGTCAATCCTACAAAGCCTGTCGCTGACTTATGCTTCTTTTTCTTATTGGAGGCTTAATTTAATTTTTTTTCACTGTTTTCGTCCCCAGTATTTGACCGGGAGTTGCATGACTCTGGGCTATCATCGCGTCTTGGCAAAAAACTCGAAAAAAAAAGGTTAATAGTGGCCTGTCGGATTTGCCTTTCTGCCACTTCTCATTTTTTTTGTTCTTGTTCTTGTTTACTGGGGCGAGGATCGACGAACGGATCTCCCTGGGGCGTAGTGAAGCAGGAATAGGGTTCCTCCGCATCAAATTCGCAGCATCCAGACCAGAGGCCTTTTTTGCGAGGCCGTTGATGGCGGATATTCTCCTGCTCCAGGAGGAAGTAAGCCATTGCCCCTAACTACTACACAAATAGTACTGCAACGATGACAGCATTCCCGTAATCTTCTGGCGTCGTGTTTTTTCACTCTTTTCACCTCCCCGTCCGCCTCTGTCCGCCTCCTGTGAGTTTCGTCAAGCAGAAGCGGTTCCGCAATGATGCCCACCAGGGAAACCCGTGATGGACCATGACAAATTGTAGTCGTGAAAACACGGACGTGTCATTGTATGCATCTTACTAGTTAGTTGCTAGTAGTGCTAGTAGTACGAGTAATGTGAGATATGGGGTGGTAGGGAGGGGCAGGGCGAGTTCGGTCCCACCCAAGGCGCCGGTTCGGATTCTTGTGCCGGTGCAACGAAGGGCACATAGAGTGCGAGAGTATCAATCAATCCATCACAACCAGGGTTGTGAGCGAAAAGGCGGAGAGACAGAGAGAGAACCGCATGCTGTTTCTGGACCAACGTCCGTGTCTTGATTGCGACTTTGACGATTCATCGTGGGAAGAGTCCCCGGCAGAAAACAGAAACCTACTGATCAATGAATGACAAGGATTGCCGCAGGCCAAAAATAATTGAACAGAAGTGAGAGAAAGGGAAAACAATGCAACAGAAAATGGGGGAAAAAGAAGCTAGAGACCAGGAGACAAAAAAGAAACAGTTCCCGGCTGAGCACATCCTATCTGCCGTGTTGTTTTGAATTATTGCTGATGGCGGTGATGGTCAGTGACGCTGATGATGATGCCCTTTGATGCCGCTGCCGCATTGTGTCTCTCGTCTTTGCCGTCCTATACGCAACACACCCCGTTGTTATTGTTCCGGCATTGGATTACATTGAGGGAAGGTGATGCAACTGCCAAAGAGAGCAAAGCAGGAACATAGATGTAAGGTCGTTGACGTCGACCGACATCCTTGAAACAGCCTCTGCTCTGCCGTGACGATAGTTGCTATGCACGCCCCCCCTTGGGATATCACGCACAATCCCGGGCCCCTGACCCAATGCACCGGGACAATGCCAAAACGGCAAAGCACTGGGTAGTGAAGGTGTGTAGCCTCAGGCTCAAAGGGGGGGGGGGGGCTAAAAAATAGGCATTAACTAACTAGTGCACCATTGGGAAAACATGAGCAGGTTTCTGACCAATACAGGGCTGTGCGTGGTTCGTGCCAAAGTGGTTGTTCCTGCTTTCGCTGCACGTCTCCTGGCATGGCTGCTGGTAGGGATGTGAGGTGTGTGGCTCTGGGGATGAGATGCTGGTGCTGGCACTGTCCAGGGCTCTGTCCACTTACTGGCCTGAGGCCTCTCTCGCGGTTCCCCTGTTTTCTGACCTACGGTAAGGCTGCAGCGCCCTGAACTAACTCAAAACAGGCAACATTCTTCGAGATTCGCCCAATTTACGGAAGGGGCACCCAAGAAAGGAGGGACACGCACAAAAGACAACAAGGAAAAGAACGGAAGAAAATGATAAAGAAAAAAACCGTTGTTTCTCTTTTGACTTTTTGATTCGCCACCCCTTCATTCTGCATGGTGTCCTTGTTCCACCATTGTAGCGACCGCGACGTTAGCCTGCACTCCCATTTCCCGGCAAAGAAGTGAAATATTAGCATCTTACACCGTCCTCATAGTTGCATACCTTGCGTAGTAAGAACCGCATAGGCTTGCTCTACATAGTAAGTGTCTTATTGCTGCTGTAGGTTACACCTCCTTTGGCTTCTGATTCGACCTTGACTTCCCCAAGCGTACACATCCTAAGTAATACCAATGGCTGGATTCGAGATGCAATAGGAGGGGGGGTTGGGGTCCCGGTGGGTGGTGCTTTGCTGTTCAAAATGCTACTGTATCTTACATCTCCATCGTGTATTTTGTTCGCGTTAGGAAGGCTATCAATTCTGGCAACCGCTTTCGTGTTCTGGGCCTTTTGTGTTCTTGGTCCTTTTTGTTCTTGTTTGCTCTCTGAGAGACGATCCTTGCCCGACTTGCGGGATTTGCCCGCGGAAAAGTGTATTATACTGTGAGACGATCCAGGAGAAGAAGGGGAAGAATTGTGACTGCGGTAATGAACAAATAGAAAAAGAAAAAGATACAGTACAACAGAAAACAAATAGGGAAGAACAAAACGGGCGGAGAATCCCCAAACTCGCCGAATAGGCCAAGCTTTTTTTTTCTACGACCGCCGGGTTTTATGGTTATCGCCCAGCGAGCCGTCTTTTTGGCCACGGGGTGCAAAGAGAAAATGGGTAACCGCAACAGTGCACGTCCTGGATGGGAAAGCCAACCCCCCCTCCTCCTCCCCTCGCCTCAAAAGGCGGGCTTCGGTGTTTGGTTCACTTTGGGTCACGCCTCGAACGCATACCGCAATGAGCATCTCGTAAACTTGGGGAGATCTCACATGGACCCGACATGTCGGATGAAAACCAGTTTGGCGACAGATCAACCTTGCCGGGGACGTGTGTAAGATACTCTCATGTAAGTGTGCAAACAGTCGGGCCTCGGTGCTCTTCGGGGACGCCTTTGCTGACGAAGAAGACCGGGGTTGTTTTGGCCGGCGCATGTTGCGCGCAGCAAGCGTGCATGAAGAATAGGAAGGACCAGCGTGTAACGTGTAATGCTTTACTTTCCTGCTTTCCCGCCTTTTGGAGAGAACTCGGATATGTCCCTTGGCCGCCATTTCAAACGGCAAATGACTACATGCACAACCCGACAGAATGGGAAAAGAGCGGTCGCTACCACGGTCAGACACCAAATGGGAACGTGCAAGGAAGGCCAAAGTTGAGATGAGAAAAGGCAGGTAGGGGGGGGTCACTATGAGACGCCATGAGACGCCATGAGACGCCATGGATGGCATACCACACACTCAGAAGAATTAGTTAAAACCATTCAGTCATCCGTGTGGCTGAGCCTGTTCTAGCATGCCGGCAGGCTAAGTTGCCGGGCAGATAGCGTGTGGCTTGTAAAGATGAGCACTAACCACATTGCACCGTAAGATACATTAGCACTGCATGCTCACTGTCCCAGTTCCCGGGAGTCGTGGCCGCCGGGCCCTGTTTCTCTCGCTCTCTTTCTCTCCTTGTACGGTGTAGGTTGGTCTTGTTGTCGTTCTGGCGAATCTATTGCCCCCCCCCTCTAACTTGCACCCCTGTCCGCGTCTTATTTGTCCGTGTCCGGTCTGTTCTCTCAGATTTCTCTGTTCTCTGCCTTCCCTTGGAGTGAGCATTATGTCACATTGGGGAGGGGGGGAGGTTGTCCGTACTTTTCTACATAGTACTATGTCGGCGACCTCATTGTCGGGGAATGCACCAAGCATGGTGATCTCTTGCCGCAGGAATGGATGACCTGAGGGTTGCGCTATGGACTGCAAACCAACGTTGAATATTCTTCGATAAAGGGAAGGAAGAAACGGAAGAAACGGAGGGCAAACGGAGGCCAGCGCCAAGGAAGGGTGAACGCCTGTTTTCTTTAATTTTCTTTAATTTTTAAATTTTTCAAACTTTTTTTTTTCAGATTCCCTCCACTAAAATGGTGGAAAGGGCAAGTTGAAAAAAGAAGCAACAGCCTGCTTTGTCGCTGCCTGTTAAGCTATCTATGCTATCGCTGCGCTGTGCAGCAGCAGTTGCTCGTAGAATCGATCTTGGCATCGCAGGTCTCGCCACTGTTCCTTTGCACTGCAATAGCCCTTTTTTCCCCTTTGTGGTTTCTAGTTTCTCAACTACTTCGTAGCCTCTGTTGATCCTTCTCCTTGTCTTTGCCTGCATGGGTTTTATTCGTGCTGGGGCTATGACGTGCCGCTACATATGCCCCAACTCGGTAGGTCAAAAACTCGTGGTTACATGGTAAGAAGATACAGGACAAAAGCCAGCAGCGCTGCAGGAAAATCCCCTGGTCCCATGCATCGTTTCACACCAACTGCCCACCCCCATCCTTGCGGTCCAATGTCGGCTTCATGTCTGCTTTCGTGTTAGCATAGTTGATAAGGCTGAGCCTCTGGACATGGAGGGAGACACGGGAGGAGACATGCACCTGGGAATGATGAGCAAGAAAACAAAGCACCGAGCTCGCACGTCCAGCCAATGACACCACTGGATTGGCCTTTTCCTCTACACACCAACGAACAGCTTGTTCCGACAGATGGCAAAGTGCAACGGTGAATATGCACGGGAAATTGCTTATTGGCTGCGTGCGAGCTGCCTCCCTGCAGATTCCACTCTTTTTGGTGTTAATCACCGCCAGATTCTTGGGGCTAAGAGAGAAGACGAGGTAGCCGGTAAGGCGAGCGTAGGGGAGAGGGGAAGGGGGGGGTGTCGTGGCAAAACCGTTACCCAAGAGCCAGGAGCTGCTGGGGTCGGGGCCGTTTCTTTGGCCCGTTTCTATGGGCCGTCTTTATTCTCTATTCTCTGGGTCCATTTTCATGTGCTTTCGCGTGCTTTCCTCGCGTGCTTTCCTGTGCTTTCCTGTGCTTCCCCCCGTTGGCCTGGGTCTCTCCTTGTTGCCCTAACCGGCATCAATTTTCAGAGTTCTCACGCTAATTGGGGCCACGTTGAAGAGGGCCGCTGGGCCTACTCGACCAAAAAGACCTTCTTTCTACAGGCATAACTTCATTACGCACCCGCCCTCCTCCCCTTTGGGGTGGCGCACCTCCCTTTGGGCCGCTCTTGTCTCAAGATGAAGCCATGGTGGACCGGAAACCGCCTGCCATTGGAAGACGGCCAGAATGTGCAATGTCCCCTAATCGTCTGTGCTTCTTTTGGATTCGGCGCTGTGACGAGAGGGGGGGGGGGTCGCGGGGTCCGTAGGAGATAGGCGCGGTCTGGTCTTTCCAGGCTCAAGAAGGGTAGCATTGGGGGTGTATATGAGAGTGTGCTGTCCTTGTTGTCTAACTAGTGCTTGCAGGTCTCGTATGCTTGGTAGAGTTTAGCTCTCTTTGCCAGCGATCTTTATGGGAGCGCTGGGCCGAGCTCACCAAGATGATAAGTGACAGGATGCGACGAAAATGGGGACGGGGTCGAAAACTACGGTGTGTGTTCGAGTGTGAGAGAGGGCATTTGGGTCCACGGGCAAGTCGTCGGGGGGAGGGGAGCGCACAGAGCCAGAATAGACGACGATGGTGAGAATGAAGGCTCGTTCCGCATGTTTTTCGTGTTTCCTCTCCCTTGGGTCGCGCTGGTGAAGAAAGCGACCACGGCTGGACAAGATGGAGGCCAAGTCAAACCACCACACCGTAAGAATTAAGCGTGGGCATAGCCCGTAAGAGGGACAGGGTCCGTTCCGTCACCGTGGGTGCGAAGCAAGGAGGGCGGACAGAACCATTGGACCATGCAGCAGCCAACCCAAAACGCCAGAGAACACCCGTCACAGCTGGAATTTACCGCCCCCTCCTCTGTTCCCTTGTAGGGCAGAAAGGTGGCCCGGTCACCTCCCTCGCCTCCCTTGACCTTTCTTTTTGCCTTTTTTTTTTTTGGCTCTTCAACGTCCCGGGAAAAAAAAGAAGCAGCAATCAGCGTGGGGAGTGGAGCATGGCGGTTGGGGTGTGTGTTTGTGCTTGTGTTTTGTGTGCGTGCTTACATACACCCTGTACTCGTAGTCAATTGCTCGTTTGGGCAGCTTCTGGCAAGCTACATCAATTACGCTTCCTCTTTCGGTGACTGGCGTAGGAGACGCTCGTGGACAAATGGCCCGACTTTCAGGCCAGCAGATAGGCGACCCCGAAAAGACGACAGACTACAGATGACAAGTCCTTCCTGCCGTCTCCGGGCCCAGACGAATCGGTGAGCAAGCAATACGACGACCAGATGCATGACCTCGTTGACCACACCAGGCAAGGGAGGAAGGGACCTCCCCAGGCCGGGGAAGTTGGATGGTTGCATCTACGAGTATGCTGGATCGGGACAAGGATGAACAGTAAAGCCCGGACGCCCGGCGCTCGTGTATCTGTGGTTGGTTTCCCAAAGTACATAGTGGGAGTGTCATTGTGCCTGTTTTTGACAATGTATTGCACTGCACTGATGCAAAGTTGTCTGCTGCGCCGCGTTCAGGCTGTGATGCTGCCGCTGCGTGAGCGCGACGACGCACTAGTCGGCAAGGCGCGACACCGACAGGCCAGCTGACTACTCGTACATTGGTAAATTGCGCACACACGACACATGCACTGCAAGGTACAACGGTCTCGCAGTCTTGGGGACGTTCCTCGGTACGCAGCCTGTTGATGGCGCGATGCGCCGTGCTTGCAGTACTTGCCCTTCTGGAGTACCGGTCGACAACTGCAAATTCCAACGGTTGCCATGTACTCGCAACTAGCAAGAAGTGGAATCGTCCGAGAGGGAGAGGGGGGAAGGGTCGCAATGGCAACTCAGGGGGGGCGAGGCAGGCTCGGCCTTTCCCACCAAAAAAAAAAAAAATGATCACCTTGGAATTTGGGGAGATATCGACATTTGGAATGGCCGTGCAGCCAATCAGCGCGCGAGACAGGCGCTTGGTAATGGTCGATGTTAAAAATAGGGACTTACAAAGCACGTGCGAATTTGGGAGCCGCGCCCAACTGGATGGGTCCACGGATGGGTCCAAGGGAAAGACTGCTACTACAGCGACAGAGAACCCGACAAGAGAAACAGTGGGGGCTGGAATTTGGAAAAAGACTTGGCCCCATCTTATGGGCAGGGGTGCAATTGCCACCATACTGAAAGAGGAATACAGAAGTGATACACAGGCTCTCGAGAGAGGAAGGAGTCACCCAGGCATGGGGAGCCTTGGGGGGAGCCAGAGGACACCGTGCTGCGAACCTGGAGAAATGAGGGAAGGCAACGGGGGTTGGACGAAACACGAACGGCGTGTACTCGTACAGGCACCCAGGCCAGCGCCACGTTATTACGCTCTGTTGCCTTGCTATTGCATCCCTTTTGGGCGTTATTCTTTAAACAACGTTTTTTTTTCTCCCGGGGTGGTTTTTTTTTTTTCTGTTTTATTTCCTTTGCTTTGTGGTTCTTTCCCTAATTTCGCCTATGAAGGAGCAGGCAAGAGCCAGTCATGAAGCTCTTTCCGTGTTGAGGTCTAATTTGCATGCGATTTTTTATCTTATTTTTGCCTTTATTTTTTGCCTGTATTTTTTTTATGTTTAATCTTTCTGAGCAGGGGCGGAGAAATCCATCCTCGGTGCGATCGCCGGCCAGGTGGATTCAAACACATGTAGAACAGATGCAATCCCAGCAACAGCCGCGGGTCCTCAACAGTGAAACGATGCGCGCTCGGCCGTCAGCTTGTTGGCTCTTCTGGCTCTGCTGGGCTCTGGTTTCTCGTGCTTCTCTGTCTACGAGTACATAGCAGATGTGTCTCAACTGGAGGCCACAGTCCTCTGGTCAACCATTTGCACTGTGTAGAAGTGTGCGCAGATCTCTGTTTGCGCAGAGAGAATCCTGCCGAGAAAGCCGTCGAACCACGCAGGCGGCCTGAGTGAGGAGAAAAGGCTGCTACGTGCCGTGTAGACGAGTCAGATGCGCAGCAACCAGTCGGCTTGCAGAGACCGCAGAACTGGGTACACAGAGCTGGCAAAAGTACAGGAAAGACGGCAGCGCATGCCGAGGGCCGTGCGCGGATGGGACGGTAAGTATATCTTGCCCATATCGCAGGACTGGAGGACAGTGTGTGCCGTTGCCTCCGAGCATTTTAGCGTTTGGGGGATGTCACTCGAAGATGCTCGGTGTGTTTTGTCCGTTTTGCAAATGCTACAGTGTCTGTGTGTGGGAAAGAAAGGCAGTTTTAGGCCGGTGTCTGTTGTATTGCAGCGCAGCTTTCCCATGATACGCTTCTGGCAGGCTCCAGGATTCGCTAGCAGGCTCGCTTATACGAGAACAGGACAGGGGGCTGGTTCGCAGGGATTTGCAAAAGGACTGGCCGATCGTTGGGATCATCAACGCACTAATAGAACTCTGTGATTTGTTTATCCAGACATTGGGTAGCATGCAGATCCTAAAACAGTCAAGAGGTTTCGTTGTCTGAAGTTGAGTGATGAGGATGAGAAGGAAGGAGAAAGCAGAGAAAAAGAAGTACGGGCCCGATGTTGCAATCTACTATGTACGAACACAATCTACGAGCATACCCTTACTACACGACGACACGCGCGCGCCGGCGATACAAAGCCGTGCTCTCCGACCCGGGAAATAAGAACAAAGAGACGGTCTAGCAAGTAAGAAATGAGGCAAACCTAGAATTAAAGGCCCGATGCTGGGGGAAGAGGGGCCTGTTCACTAGGGCGACTGCCATGGCCTCATGGCGCATCAATGCGAGAAAGGGGTCCAGAACAGCCAATTCAACGGTCGGGACCGGGGTGCATGAAGAAGCTAGCCGAGTCGCGAGAATACACGGTAGCGGCAGCGCGATGTCAGGCAGAAGCGCAGACGTCCCTGGTATGGTGAGACAAGAGCGTTATGGCCTTGGGGTAGAAAGGACGATACGAGGGGCAAAGAGTAAACTTTCGGTGCAAAGACCAAAGACCAGAGGGCAAATAGGTCACCGATACAAGGACGCAGAGATACAATGTACTATAGTATTATCAAGAGACAAGAAAGGGCGGTGCAGCTCCCTGTCCATTGCAGAGACCGAAAGACTGATAGAAGAAGGGTGATGGACGAAAAATAGAAGAAGCAAAATCAAATATGATCCTTTGTGCACTGATTGCTACCCAAAAAAAGACAAGGCACAGTGTTTCGGCTCCACCTACTAATACGACGTCGTAAAACGGCTGGTTCTCTGGGTATTGGAAACCTCCTGGGACTGTCGACTTCCTGGGACTCCCGCTTTTTGCCCCTTTGTCGACGGGGACTTCCGTGTCTACTATGTACATGGTCAGACGCAGCCAGAAAAGGGCGTGTGCGAGAGCCAGCAAGATACTTTTTGCAAAAAAGGGACGCAGCCGGGGCGGGAAAGCCACACGACAGCACCTGACATGGTTGATGAGTAATAACAGGACCAGAGGTCCGGAAAACAGCCTGAAAGGCCGTCTCCTTCTCAAGTTACAGTGCACAAGACCACCGAGTTCAGGGGGGGCGATGTTTCCCAGTCTCGGGATTCTACGCTGTCACTAACTATTGCCATGTCACTAGAATGTGCAATTGCATCCTCCTCGTATATTTTGTCTTTAGGGGGTGCATGCTGCCACCCGGCACTTGGAATAAACGACAATGGCACAAAATGGCCTGTCTGTCCAACCCGACGTGCCGTTTGTGCCGCCCGGGTCGTGTTCGTCGGTGTTTGTATGCGAAGGCCTCGCTTTCTCGTAGTAGTCAGGGAAGGGAAAGCAGTGGCCACCGCAGTGGCCACCGTTGTGGCCTGGTGTCAGTCTCGTCTGGTTCTCCAAAGGAAAAAGGGGGGGGCAGGCTCACGTTGATCCTGGTGACATTCCCAGGGTTCTTCCAAAGTCTGGTGTTCTTGCTCTGTCCGGTCGGCCGTTACGCTGGGTCGTCGGGCGATCAGAGAGGACGCCACAGGCCAATCCCCCACAAACTGACGCTGGAGGTTTCTCCCATTTCGCCCAAAGAGGCAAGGTTGCCCAAGCACTGCCTAGCGCACGGGTGCCGAAGAAACCGTGTCAAATGGACAGACGGGCGCAAAGCCAAGACAAACTGGATTCACGACCTCGCTGAGACCGCAGATGGACTGTGCCAATTGTGAGTGTACGAGTACAGAAGTGAATAGGCAGCGAGATACAGACGGTCGCGACCAGGTTTTCCAGCATGGTTCTGATCCTACGTCGCCAATGGCAATGGGCAGATCACAAGACCAAAAGTTCGGCAATCTTGTCCTTGGAAATGCGCATCTGAGCAAGAGCAAAAAAAAAAAAAAAAGGCAGAGGGCCTGCATCGATTTGTCAACCAGACGCAACCAAGACGCAAGCGCCACGAGCACAACGTTTGACATCTGGGATTGCAGGTGGTGTGGAGGAACCCAAACAAGAGAAACACAGCAGAAGGAGGGCTGCCACCATCTCAGACACAGAGAACAAACATCATGCACGAAACAATTTTAGAACAAGCAGCAGGGAAGGGTGAGAACGGGACCCCAAAGAACAGGAAAAGAACAGAAAAGGAACAAAAAAAGAACAAAACAACGAACACAGGCAAGAGAAGACGCGCCCTGGCCGAGTGAGGTGGCCGGCGGCAGCGAACTGCCGGCCAGCCAGATCCAGGCCGTGTCTCACCTTTTTTTTCCCTTCCTGATTGTTTGTTTTGTTTGTTTGTTTTTTCCTGGCGCCTCTGTGTTCTTTCCATGCCCTATTGGGGTTTGTCTTTCGCCGACAGGACACACAATCTGCGACGAAGAGATATTCTTGGACAAAAACACTGCATGGCCCGGACAGAAAATAGAAGGCTGCGTGCTGGCCGCGTGCTGGCCGCGTCTGGCTGCCTGTTTACTCGCCTGTTTGTCCGCCTGCCTCTCTTGTGTGTCTGACACGGGCGGCCTGCCTGCTGCCAACCCCAATTTAGCCCCAGTATGCGGCCAGAACACCAGAAATATCCCCGTAGTGTCGACCTGTGGTCGTGTCCCTCAGTGTTACTAAAAGTGGGCAAAAATAACTAAATTTGCCCACTCTGTGGCATCAGCCACAGTCCGCTAAATTGGGCCCCCCCCCCTTCCAGTCCACCACCAACCACACCCACCCTCATCAGAGGCCTATCAGTCTCTCCGTCTCCGTCCGGTGCCTCCGTCTCTTGCTCGCTGGCTCGCCCTCCGTTTTGCTGACGCTACGTCCATCTCATTGGGTCCCCAGCCTTACTCCGCCTCTAGTAGCTCGTACACTGGACCACTCAGTGCTTTCTCTTTCTTCTTCCCAAGCGGACCCTCCCCCCCCCTCTTGGCCCCCCCCCTCTTCCCCCTTCCCTTCCCTGCCGGTCGACTCACTCACTTGCTGCCCACACGTTGCATATGCAGCCCAGAAAATGCCAGGCGGCCCATGAAGGAGGGGTGTGGGAAAGGAAAACTGGAAAAAAAAAAAAAAGGCCCAAGAGAAAATCAATGGCCTTATTGTTCTGGCAGTGGCTGTTTTCTCTACATTTCCTTCGCCCTCGTCTCGTACTACGTCCACTAAACTTGCGAACATCGAGTCCGCAAGCCAGGGCGATCGTCACTGAATAATGCTGGTGTGCTCTTGGTGTGCTCTTGGTGTGTTTCTTAGGTTTGTCGTTTTTCTTCCTTTTCTCGTTTTCTCTTCGCCTTCCCGGCTCTCCCATCCCAATACAACCACGCCCCTTCTTCTTGCCCGTTCGTTCCCTGCCACCCCATTCAGATCCCGTCTGCATCGCTCTTGTATGCAGGCCTGGCGCTCACATCCCGCCGTATTCATAGCCCTACGGACTCGATTTGCAGGACAAAGGGCCCTTTTCTTGCGGTGTAGGACGCCCTGTCATGCTTTGTTGTGCTCCACCAAAAAAAGAAAAAGATCTCCGTATTTTTATGGCAACGTACAATGGCACATCACGATGCACCGTCGACGAGGCACACATCGCCGACCTGGAGAGGAAATGAAAAAAAAAAAAGATCGAGTCACTGATGAATTGGATACGACCAGGCGCCGGGCAACCGCGATGAAGAGATCAGAGTTTGTCATGCATGTCGCCTTCTTTCTGTTGCCTTCTTCCTTCTTTGCTGGCAAGTTGCGGTTGTGTTGTCTTGGTAGTGGTGGTGGTGGTGTTGGTGTTGATGCCTGCTGCCTGCTGCCTGCCCGTCCGAGATACGCAACTCGTATGCCGTCTGGCTCCAAGTTGCCTGCCAAAAAGATGTGTAATTGTGCCTGTATGCACCATTTGTACGGGTATCGCTGGGCTGGCCGCAGGCAACTGATTCCAAAGCTGTTTTGTCAGTGGCGCATACACCGGCACCAGCAGTAGTACGCACATAGCAGGTAGGCTGTGGAAGGCCACCAAAAGACACTGATCGGACAGCCTTCTTCTTTTCTTTTCTTTGCGGCCCTGCGGACGAAGCCTGCGGACACAAGCGGACTCTCGCAACGTGAATATCCCGACCCGTGCCAAATAAACATTCTACTATAGTATTCGCAGGGACTCAACTCAGGCCATGGCCAAAACGTGAGGGAAATGCAAGGCAACCCGAAAAAGAAGAAAAGTAAAGAAAAAGGAAAACGGGCCGTTTCGACAGAACGGTGGTGGTAAGGGTTTAGGCCTGTCCCAGCACTCGGGACCGCTGTGTTCCTCAACAACGGAGAGACTCTCTGGGAAACTGGTACGGTGGTAGTTGGACACCAGAACAGCAGGGGTGCGCACAGGAAAGAAAGAAAGAAGGGGGCGTGGGAAATGTGGAGGATGGGAGACCAGGGGGGGGGGGGGGGTGCAGATATTCGGTCCCAACTGTACGTATTATGGCAAGTACATATACGCTCCCTGTAAGGCCCGCACGGCTGCATTCTCGCAAAATGTAAGTCTTTCGGTCCTGCCTTGTATCGAGGAAGCAAATGGCGTAGCTGCCTTTTCAAAATATTTAATACCCAGGCATCCTCCCCCACTGTGTTCAACCTCTTCACATATCTCCTTGCACCACATCTCCAAGAGCTCTCCGACTAGCTTCACAAGCAAGCTTCACACATTCTCTCTCGAACCAGACTCGAAGTATCCATTTCTACTTCTTGTGTGTGTTGTTTTCTGGCCTTGCTCGTCTGCATAAACATATATACCCCCCTCCAGAGCCCACCACCGTTTTCTTTTCTTGCTTTGTCCTTCTGGGCAAACACCTCAACATCTCGTCAAGCCTGCTTCGCATCCACCTTTTTTGTTTTACAGGAACGTCTCTTCTCGCTCTCACTCCCCTCTCTCTCTCTCGCACATACACACACCCATTTTCTGATCTAATACTTAAACTCCCCCTTCGCCCACTTCTTCTCAACTTTCCCGACCTCAACATCAACTTCTCCAACAGGCCAACCTTCTTCACATTCCCCCCTTACCTCTCCCACAACGTCTCTCTTCAACCATTATACCCAAGGCAGCTTCCCTCCTCAACGGGATCCCAGCTTCACCATGTATAGCATGTCACAACAACACCTTCAGTATGCCTACCCGGCACCAGTACCAACAGCCGTAGTCCCAACGGCGTCCGTGGTCTCCACGTCCACACGCCAGTATGCCAACCACAGCAACAGCAGCGCCTTCAGCAGCTCGGCCAACCCAGACGAGGACTGGACTAAGATCTCAGACTTGGCTGAGCGCAGGCGGATACAGAACCGCATTGCCCAGCGCAACTACCGTACGCACAAACCCCGATGAGGAAGGAGCACAGCACGCAGACATTATGCGGGAGAAGAGAAGCGGGCTTAGGCCGTAGAGCAGGAAGCGCGAAAGCACACAAGAGAACGAAGAATACTAACCCTCTTTTTTCTTTCGCCCCCCCCCTACAGGCAAGAAGCTCAAGCGACGTCTGGAAGACCTCGAGAGACGCGCCGGCTCCTCGGACGGCACCTCGCCGTCCACCTCGCCCAGCGCGGCCAACAAGACCGTGACGGCCACCAAGAGCGGCAGCAGCAGCAAGAGCCAGAAGTCCAAGAAGCAGCAGCACACCCTCGCCTCGCTGTCCGCGGCCTCTGCTGCCCAGGCCGCCGCCCAGGCTGCCGCCCAAGCCGCCGCCCAGCAGCAGCAGCACCAGCACCACCAGCGCCAGACCTCGCCCTACCACACCAACGGCCAGCAGCAGCAGCAGCAGCCGTCGCCTGTCTTCATCCCGCACCACAAGCAGGCCATCTCGCAGAGCCAGTTCACCCCTCCGCTGCACCCGGAGGACGACCTGCTCTTTGGCAGTGCCGCCGCCGCCGCCGCTGCCCAGGCGGCTGCCTACGACCACCGCGAGCGCTCGCACACGCCGCCCAGCATGTTTGCTGCGGCTGCCTACTCGGCCTACCCGCCGCCGCCCGAGGACATGCTCGTGGGCGCCTACGGCACCACCAGCAGCACGGGCCTGCCCAGCATGACCTCGACCAGCGGTGCCGGCAGCTCTTCGTCTCATCACCAGCACCACCAACAGCACCAGCAGCAGCACCAGCAGCAGCACTACCGCGCGGACTACGAGTACAACGACTGGACCGCCGCCACCATGGCCGCCGCGTCGACCGTGCCGGTGACTCTGCCCCCCATGAACCACTACCACCAGCCCCAGCAGCACCATCAGCACGGCGGTGACCTCGGCAAGCGGGAATCGTGCAGCAGCACAGGCACCGCGACCTCGGACGACACGGCCATGGCCGTGACCACCATGGGCCCCTACATGAGCGCCTACAGCTTCCTGTCGACGACTGGCATGGACACCTACGACTCCTCCAACCCTCATGTGAGTTTGCGGCGATAAAAATAACACACACACAAACACTACCACACCTATTTCCACGCGTCATTCTTCTTTTTTTGCTCTCTTTTGATTGCGATTTTTTCGTCCCCCTTCTCTTTGTCCTCTCGTTCTCTCGTTCTCTCGTCCTACATGTTTCCCTCTCTGTGTCTATCAACGCAACGACGAACAATATCCTGACATGGCTGGCTTCCTCGGACAGACCCCTCCACTGTCGCACTCATACGACCACTCAACCAACTGCTCGGATGCGGGCTACGAATACCCGACTACGCCGCTGTCCATGCCGGCTTCGCCTGGCATGATGGGCGCGTAATTGAGAAAACAAAAAAAAATACAACAAAAGAGAAGGGCACAAACAAGCACGACAAAAAACAAACCCCAGGGAACAAGCGTGTGTATCCGGTGGCGGCTGTACAATAGTTGGGACACAAGAACCGCCCTCGGCGACAGAAGGAACGCCTGGAGCAACATATATGCACGGCGTGGGAGTTTTTACGCCTTCCCTTTTTCTCCTCTCTCTTTTACTGTTTGTCTCTCTATCTTTTTTCCTACGGGATACATCTCATGGGCTGGACTCTCCTTTATTCTTCTCTTTTTTTTTTCCTTTTTTATATCAATTTCTTTTTTTTTTACGTTTTTTTTTCTTTTTTCAAATTTGCTCTTCCGCTTGGGGGGAACACTTGGGTTTTTTGTTGGTTTGCTTCCTTATCACTTTACGATTGCGGTTGGTTTTTCTTTGACGAATTTCATGGCAGCATATACTATTCTTGCGTGGGTTGTATGTGGATGGGACCCCAAATTTTTTTTGTACTGGGCCAAAAAAAAGTCGAAGGCACATAGGGAAACGAAAGGGTTGTTTTATTTTTTTTGCGTCCACACTGTTGCGAGACATTTTTTGGGGGGGAGGAGCTTTGGCGCAAGAGAGAAAGAAAAGATTTCTTTGGTTGCTTATTTGTTTATCTCATATCTGCTTTTTTGCTGTTGATTTTCCTATTTCTGTCTTTATTTCATGAATCTCTCTTCGTCTTTAATATCTCTCCTTATTTTGTTCATGTGTGCGCGTTTCCTTTGGTTATGAAGTGACTTCTGGGCATTTACAAACATATTGTTTCCGTTTTGAAATACGAAGAATACGATGTATACAAAGCAAGTTTGTATGTAGCGAGCGAGACAACAACAGCATCCCTCAGGAGAATTTGCTTTCTTTTTTTTTTTGGATCCTGCATGCTCCTTTGGGCTATTGCATTCGAAATTGAGGTTCCTTCCTCATGGATGATGCGGCCGTTACGACCCACGTGTACGTGACAGTCTCGTGCGGAGATAATACGAGTATGTAGAGGACTATGCACACAGTAAGGACGACGACCTAGGAGACCGATTGAAACACACGAGCAGGCATGCGCAGGCATGCACCGTGGTGATGTGTGTGTGCATGCCCGTGTGCAACAATGCATCTGCTAGCCTTGCTGGGCACGGAGAACCATCTTCTTTGTTGTCGTTGCCGGCTCGCTCTTAGTTTCTTTCTGGGGGGGATCTCCGCCTTTGGTTGCACGTTTCAGGCCATGGTAGTGCCGGTATCAGCATCAGAGTAAGTATCCTTTTTTCCTCTTCTCTTCCCCTCAGCATGATCTGCAGAGTCCGGAAAGCTTGCCGAAAGGGCGCAGGGAGCGCGCGGCGAGGAATAGAGGGCACGATCCTTTGCGCCTTGCCCTGCGTTTTGTGTCAGACGGAGAAGCTCTCTTTCTGTTGATTTACGGCCGCTGTAAGTGGCCTGTTGACAAGCGTTGCATTACGAGTAGACCCTGAGGGGGGAACGGACGTTTTCCCCCACTTGGGGCCACACCCGGGACAGGCGCAAACGGAGCGCAAAGGATTCGCATGTACTGGTTATGTATTTACGACGAACAAGTACGGCCCCCAGTCATCTCTGTCTCTCTCTGTACGCTGGCCCCCGTGATGGGCTGTGTATGCTGGCGTCTTTGACGATCTGGGATGCCTGCAACAACGGCACAAGTGCTTAATGGGCACCCCTAGCACATCCTCCTGCAAAACGGCAAGAGGTGGAGGAGGATGGATGAATTCCCGTTCTCGGGCGTGTCTTACCGAATTGGGACATGTCTCTCAAAGACAATCTCTTGCCTTGTTCAGTTCGCGCGCGCGCGCGCGCGCGCGCTGTCTTGCTAGCAAGTTGCTGGTATGCCTCACCGGATGCCTGCAGCAGGCTCTCCCCCTTTTTTTTCAGCTGCGCCGCAACTGCACAGGGCTAGGACGTCGCCAAATTGTGGCAGAGCTCGGCAAAACAGCTATTTTTTGCCCTGCACACCCTACTCGTAATATCGTACATGTACAAGAGCCTAGTGAGCTCGTCAATACTACGGGGGGGTGCAATAGGCAATGCTTGGTCTCGTTAATTTCACGTTTCGTTCCTTCCCTGGTGCGGCGCCTACTCCTACAACTTGCCATTGCAAAATGTCCACGAGTCAGAACCAAGACATTGTAAGGTATCGTACATCGGCCGCCTTTCCGATTTACGACCTGCCCACACCGAACGTTGGGCAGCCTATGGACATACGGCAGCTAGACGACGACCGAAATAACTGCATGGAGATGGAAGAAGCTTGAATGGGGAAACCGCGGCCAAGGGGTTCGAATCCAATCTCCTGGACTCCGTGGACTTCATGAACTCCGTGGACTGGGTCCTTCTTGGAAGCCGTTTTTATTTTTATTTTCAGTGGCGGTGAATTTTGGGGAGCATCTGTAATGGAAACATTTTATGCTGCTGCTACATACCCGGGGTCCGATCTCTGACCGCACATGCTACACCAAGGACTGCCGTTTCTGCGGAGAGGGTCCTGCAAATCATGGTGTTACAAAGGGGGAGGGATGCACGGGAGGCGGTCAGGCAACGAATTCAAAGCGAGAGATTCTTGGCCCCCAACCAAATAAAAAGCATATTCTCTCCCTGCAAGATGCACAGGACAGGCCCTGGCATTGCTGTCA